>CM076579.1:1310507872-1310609660 GCA_034641835.2 Pinus albicaulis
AGAGCCATTCTTCAGCAGGGATTGCGTAGTAGAGGCAAGCTAGTAGGTGGCAAAGATCGGTGCATGGATTTGCAAGATCGGGCCTGATTAGTGTGTAGCGATTGTATTGTACTGAGAGCTTGATATGATCAGCTTTGTATGAGGATTGTTACATGATCTCTATGACATATATTATATACATATAGTTGGGGTTTTCAGCTTCAGGCTTTCCCGTTAAACAACTGTGTTAATGTGTGTTAATTTTTATTGTTTCATGTGTGCATTGCAATCTTGATTTAATTTCCGCAAATGATCAATGGTGGAATAGATTTTGTATTTTGCATGAAGTTAAAATAGTGTGAGATCAAGAGAATATTGGACATATAACACATAAGTTATATAATTTCTACATGGTATCGGAGAAGTTGGTCATTGGAGAAGATTGCAATTATTGAAGTGGTTGAGTTTTGTGCTGGTGGAATTCGAATTTGCTGTAGTTTTTTCTTGGTGTCGAAGTTGAGCATTCATTGAAATGTCTTTCAAAGGATTTTGATTGGAGTATGCCTTTGATGGGAGCTCAAATTATATTGCATGGAAGGACAGAATGGAGGCGGTGCTGGATGATAATGGGCTGAAGGATTTCATCGATAGCGATGTTCCTAAGCCAGGTTCTAGCGATGCAGCCACACTTGACGCATGGAAAAAGAAGGTAGAAAAGTGTCGAAGGATTATTTTGGAAGGTTTGAAGGACCACATTATGTCCAGACTTCACAGTAAAGCCACTCTATTCTTAATGTGGAAGTCTTTGACTCCAAAGCAGAAGTGACCAGAGGAAGTTGGCACTTAAAGACAATCTCAGAAAAATAAAAACGGAGAAGAATGACACTATTCCAATATACTTGACAAAGTTTGTCCATTGCAGGGATGAGCTTCGGAGTGTAGGAGTTAGTGTGGATGAAGAATACTTGGTGAGCTTGGCTCTCCTTGGGCTTCCGAAGAGTTGGCATAGCTACGAAGACTCTGTCAATGGACGGGAGAAACTGCCAGGATGGGAGCGACTTTGGTCAGATCTTGTGCAGGAGGAGATAAGGCGAGGTACCAGGGATGGATCTTCATCGAAGAATGAAGATGAAGAAAATTTCGCTTTGGCTGTCAAAGCAAGGAAAGGGAAGGGGAAGAAAAATCCTTCTCAATCTAGTGCGAAAGGAAAGAAGCATGATTTGTCCAGGGTGAAGTGTTTTCACTATCACGAGCACGGGCATTTCGCCACTAATTATCCACAGAAGAAGAAGAATAAGCAGGTTGCTGGATCTGTAGCTAGAGAGGCCTTAGCCTCGCAGTTTGAGCTGGATTTTTCTTTGATCGCATGCTTGGTTTCAAGTGTGATGGGATCGGTGTGGTTTATTGACAGTGGTCCGTCTTTCCATATGACCGGAGACAAATATTTGTTTAGTGATCTGGAGGAAAAGGATCTTGGAGTGCACATCGAGATGGGCGATGATGGTAGATATAGTGCGACTAGTATCGGGACCATTTCCTTTGAGAGGGAGTCTGGTAAACCTTTCATATTGAAGGATGTCATGCATGTTCCAGGATTGAAGAAGAATATGATCTCTATGGCGATGTTGGAAGACAAGGGTTATGATGTTGTTTGAAGTAGGAAAAGCCTTCCCGCAAGAAGACAACCGGTCAAACCAGGAGGATAGATTCGGAAAGTTAAGAATATTTATCAATTGTGTATATGGCCGCGCAGAATGGCAGAAAAGTATGAGGCAGGAGCCAGGATGAGGGTGAATGGTAAGCACAGAGATGTCACTTCACCATGGCGCTTTGAAAATTTTGCAAACATTTTGCATCAGGGCTTCCTAAGGGCACACTTGCAGAGGTCGATCGCGGGTAAGGGATGTACTTTGGGAAAATTTGTGAAGACTCACTTTTTCATGAGAAGGATAGTCGGCCACGACGATCCTTGAGAGAATTCACACAGACGTGTGTGGACCTTTCTCAGTAGCTTCAACAACAAAGCACAGGTATTATGTGATATTTGTTGATGACTTTTCTCGTAAGTGTTGGATCTTATTCATGCAGAAGAGTGAGACATACTCAAAGTTCTGTGAGTTCAAGGCACTGGTTGAGAAAGATTCAGGGAAGCAAGTGAAAGCTCTAAGGAGAAATAATTGTGGTGAATACATCTCTAGAGAATTCAAAGACTTTTGCAACGTAGAAGGAATTCGAAGAGAACTCATATCGCCTCATAACCCACAGCAGAATGGGGTCACAGAGAGAAAGAACAGAACGATCGTGGGTGTTGCACGGGTGATGTTGCATGATCAGGGCCTTCCCATACACTTGTGGGTTGAGGCATGCAACATTGTGGTTTATGTGCAAAACCGTTGTCCTCATAGAGTACTTGGCATGAGTACACCCGAAGAGGCGTTTTCTGGTAAGAAGCCTGATATTTCTCATTTGAAGATTTTTGGCTCACTTGTTTACATTCATGTGACGAAGGATGCCAGGAAGAAGCTGGAGCCGACTGCAGAGGTTGGGATATTTGTGGGGTACACAGAAACACCCCACAACTATCATGTGTATTTTCCAGACAGTCGGAAGACTGTTGTGTGATGGGATATCAAATTTCATGAGGAGAAAGCCATGAAGTTGTCGCTTGAGAGGGAGCTACACTTGCATGCAGATGAGGAGCTACTTGTTCCTAAAGATGAGCCTCAGGATGTGGATCAGCCACAAGAGGAGGTTCATGGAGTGGAAGAAACCACTCATGCAACACCAAACATCAGAGGGCAGAAGCGCACTACAGAAGTTGAGCGACTAAATCTTCACGCAGCGCAGAATGTAGGAGCACCTACATCACAGCGCAGACAGAGACAGTCACCTGACTGATTTACTAGATACATGGCTCTGATGAGCAAGTGTATCGTGACAGAACCATCCTCTTTCGAGGAAGCTGTGGAGGATCCCGCATGGGTAGATTCCATGGTGGAAGAGTATGATTCGATTGTTAGAAATAGTGCATGGGAGATTGTCCCAAGGCCGGAAGGGAAATCAGTGGTAGGTTCGAGATGGATCTACAAAGTGAAGCAAGTCACGATTGGAGTGTTGAGAAGTATAAGGCAAGATTTGTTGCCCTAGGGCTTCTCGTCGCATCGAGGGGATCAACTATGATGAAAACCTTTGCACCCGTCGCAAGGTATTCTTCCATACTTACCATCCTTGCTCTCTCAACAAGAATGGGTTGGCACGTTCATCAGATGGATGTGAAGACTGCGTTCCTTAATGGGATCATTGAGGAAGAGGTGTACATTGAGCAGCCTGAAGGATTTGAGATAGTCGGCAGTGAGTCGCATGTGTGCAGGCTCAAAAGAGTATTGTATGGGCCGAAACAAGCACCTCGTGCTTGGTACACTCGGATCGACAGCTATTTCACCGGACTTGGTTTCACCAAGAGTGAGGCGAATGAAAACCTATATCAAATTGTGGTGGAGGGTAAGATTTTAATCATTTTTCTTTATGTTGATGATTTAATACTAATAGGTGATGAGCAATTGATACACTCATGCAAGGCAGATCTTGCAAAGGAGTTTGAGATGAAGGATTTGGGCCTCCTTCATTATTTCCTTGGATTGGAAATATGGCAGTGAGAAGGTGAACTATTTGTGTCTCAAGGCAAGTATGCCCGAGAGATACTGGAGAAGTTTCACATGCAAGGCTGCAAACCTATCGACACTCCTCTTCTAAGAAATTGGAAGAAAGAGGATGCTACATCGGCAGAGGTAGTGGATGCCATTGTTTATCGATAGTTGGTGGGTTCGCTCATGGCTGGAGGATGCATACCATCAATCATAGTGGTTAAGTGTTGTGAACTGGCTTGTATTAAGGAATACCAAGATCTTTTTGAAGCGCGTGCAAGCATGTCCCGAGGTATCTCAAGGGCAATACACGGATATGGATTTTGCACAGAGCAATACGATGAGTTGAAGCCGCATGGCTTCACGGATGCAGATTGCGCAGGAAGCCCAATGGATAGAAAGAGCACATCTAGAGGGATTTTAAGTATCATATCTACAGAAGTTTCTTGGTACAACAGGAAACAAAGATCCGTGGCACTCAATTTAGCAGAGGCCGAGTACATGGCAGCAAGTTTGGCTACATGCGAGGCTATATGGATGAGGAAGATCCTGGTCGGGTTGTTCAGTTCACACTTAGATCCTACTGTGATATATTGTGATAATCAGAGTTGCATTAAACTCTCGATTAATCCAGTATTTCATGATAGATCTAAAAATATTGACATATGGTATCATCATATCAGAGATTGTGTGCAGCGGAAGATCATGTTAATATCTTACATTCCTACGGACGATCAAGATGCTGATATTCTGACGAAGGCACTCACCAGGAGCAAATTCGAATACCATAGAGATAGGATTGGGCTGGAAGATAATCCCTATCTTGTTGAGAGGGAGTGTTGAGATTCAACAAGATGATGAGCTTAGTGAAAAGAGTCGCCTTCACTAAGTGGGCCCGCAGGCTATTTTTGGCGCAAAGTCTATTTTTATACTATGTCTATTTTTAGACATGTCGATCATATTCTATGAGTTGTAGGATGCTATTTGTGGATGGTTGTTCAAGTTGGAAAAATAGATGGACTTCTATTTTTAGACATATTGGGCGGAATCTATTTTTAGATTGCCAGTCTAAAAATAGATATGTCGAATATTATTAGCTCTTAATAATATTTGGACTCTAAACATTATCTTATTCTCTTGGAGCACTTCAGTTAAGTGCACAGATGTGGCACAGGAGCTGACAGAAGGAATTACGCTATTCCCGAGGGTTAAGTGGAGCTATTTCATGGAGACTTCAGTTAGAACTCATGTGACAGAGTTTGGTGGAGTTATTGAGGTAGTTGGTGGAGTTGTGTTCAGTTTAACTGAGTTAAACATAGTTGAGCTAGTTGTATCTAGTCTAACTGATTGATACACTAGTGAGAGCGGTGTGAATTAATTATTAATTAATTCACTAATTATTAACTCATTAATCAACTAAAGAATACATCAGTTAACTACAGTGCATGGACAGTTTCAGTGGAGACCAGTGAAGAGGTAGGTGAAAGAGCAATGTGACTATCAATTGTGACTATAGTGTTGCATGATTTGCAACACACAGTGGTTGGAGATGCCAATGAGGATTGCGTGAGCAAGGCTGGACCAATTCAAGTTCATTCAGAGCCATTCTTCAGCAGTGATTGCGCAGTAGAGGCAAGCTAGCAGGTGGCAGAGATCGGTGCATGGGATTTGCTAGATCGGACCTGATTAGTGTGTAGCAATTGGAGATTGTACTGAGAGCTTGTGAGGAGCTTTGTATGATGATTGTTACATTATCTCTATGACATATAATATATAGATAGTTGGGGGTTTTCATCTTTATGCTTTCCCATTAAACAATCGTGTTAGTCGAAACTCGTGTTATCGTGTGTGAATTTTTATTGTTTCATGTGTGCATTGCAATCTTGATTTAATTTCCGCAAATGATCAATGGTGGAATAGTTTCTGTATTTTGCATGAAGTTAAAATAGTGTGAGATCAGGAGAATCTTGGACATATAACACATAAGTTATATAATTTGTACAGTCAAAGTGGATGGAATCTGCCCATGGTATCAGCCCATGGTATTTTATTTCGTTTTTTCGAGGGAAAAGAATAAAATAAAGTTTCTAGAGAGTCCATCAAGCCTATAAAAGGGGATAGGAGCCTGACAATGGGATCATCTTGAGTTTTTCTACCTTATTGTGTTTCTTGATAACTTGGTGTGGTCAGTTCCTATGTGATCCTGGGACGAGAAGCCCACAATGATCTTTTTTGGGTGGATCCATCTAGGATTCACAAGCGTGCTTCAATATTTTAGTTGAGTCATTTGATGAGCAGCCATGCATGTCATTGGCAGGGGCTTTATTTTATCTTGTATGGGAATGTAATATATTTTTTTAGTTATTAATATAAATAAGTGGTTTCATTTTTCTTTCTCAAATCCCTTTGTGTTCCGTGTTATGTGTTGAAGCATTTTTAGGACACTATAATGTGCCAGATCTATTGAAAACTTAATAGTTCGGGATCTTACATAATCAAGGTTTATTCAATCTCTATAGAAAATATAAAGCCTTGGCTATTTGGCTTTAGCCTTTGCCACTTTCCTCATGCATTTGAACATTTTAGGAAAGCCAATTTTCCATCCGAAAGGTTATAACTAATTCATAATTCTTCTGTCCAACCACTGGTTAGCACGGTAACACTGTTACACTCAGGAAGACCCAGGAGATTGAATTAGGCAGGGTCCTTCGTAGGGTCATTGTTCCCAAACCATCTTCCAACAATGAAGAAGTTAAAGCCATAAAAATGGAGTGGATGTCTATACTATCTAGTCTAATGATGGTTTTCAACTCAGAGCACTCTCCACATGGTAGCTTGTGTACGGTGAAGCCGTATCGAGATGACGCAGTATTTGGATTTGGAAATTGGTTGAGCCTAGGTTCAAGTTGCAATTCGGGATAGAATTATATAGGGGGAGATATGGTGGAACAACCCTTTTGGTAGCAGAATAGAGGTGGTTCTCCTGTGCCTAGAGTGTTTTTGTCTCTCAACATCATCATCGAGTTGTTGGATTAGTCACCGAGTCTCCAACAGGAAGACAGGAAGAGGGAAAACATCAATGTCATCCATTTCCGCTTGTCCCAGGATGCCCTTCTATTTCTTCACCCTTCACCAACTTTGCCACATCTTCAGGAGGTCCACGCAGTCCTGGTGGTAGGATAAACCTGCAAGCCCTGGGCAAAGATGGAAGAAGGGGAAACTGTTGTGAAGAGGGACACCATGTCTCTTATTGGTTTTAAGTGTCTTAAGTGTTATGCAGTAACATATGGACCTTATAATACTCTTTTTGAATATACATGATACGACTCAACAATAAACATGCATGCTCTCTAACCTTTATGGCACTTTTCTTGATGTTTCAATTCTACTTCCCAGGTTTTGGTTGCTTTCTTGTTATGAAATGATATGTTAAGTGGATCTCTTTAGTCATTTGCTCAAATATTTCTTTGTAGCTAGGCAAGCCTAATGTAGCATGCTGCTCTGTTATGCTCTATTTTGTGCATACAACTATTTCTTCTCTATGCTATTTAGAATTTATCGGTAAGTCAACTATTGGTTAGAGATGGCTACAAAGCTATTATTTTATATTATTTTATGGTTGACTTTGTGCAATTTTTCTCGATGAGAGTGACTTGGTCATGTGTACTGGAAGCATAAGATTTTTTTCAATTTGAGGATTGTTGTTTTGTTTCTTTCATTATTGTTCATATTGTGCTTACATTGCATTCATCCTTTAAAGATGTAGGCAAACAATTACTGACATTATTCTTTCATTACACTCATACTCTATCTTGTAGTGAAAGTGTTAATTTTAGATAACGATGGTATGTTCTATGCTTTAGAGCAAATTACTTCAATTTTTTCTTATTAGTCCAATATCAATTTCCAGATTAGCAATCACATCAACATTGACAGTAAATGTTGATAGATCATAAATAATAAGCAAAAGTCAAGCCAAGACAAGAGGACACAATATTTGGCAGATGCTAGGGAAAAACTCCAATTCGGGGAAAACCCTTTGATAAAATCTTCTTATTATTCTTCAAAAGTTCAGTACAGAGAGAGAGTACAATATACAAAATACACTTGCCCAATACTTCAGTCAAACAACAGTCAACAGGATGCCCTAACCAGAAATTCAACACTAGTCAAACCAACAAGAAAACTCCTCCATATCAGCTTGGTCAAACCTAGTCAATGTGGCTTTCAATAGTATTCCAAATCAGCCCAAAACATATCTGAAAAACTCAGTCAAATTCTGTCAATAGAAAATTCAACGCTGCGGTCAAAGTGTTGCGGTCAACGTGCTCAAAAATCCTTTATTTATTTTCCAAATAATGCAGCCTAGGGAGATTGAACTTCTTGTCCAAAAAACACAACAAAGGGAGCAAGGTTTACCCTTGGTCAACGCTCTGCAAAACAACCCTAAAACAAATCCGAAATTCTGCCCTGAAATCTATCCTTCATCCACACGTGTGAGGTAGAGAGAGAAGCTCCAAGTGTTATACGAACCAAGGGTGTGAGGAGAGAGAGATATGTGATGAGATGGTGATGTCCAAAATGAGGAATAGGTCTCTCTTATTTATATCCTTCGTTGAAGGTGGAGACACATCGATTGGGGCTTATGAGCCTACATTAGACTTCTGGCCGACCTTGACAATTTACACGTGTGAGAGAATAAATTCAAAATCTCACTTCTGCTCATCCAAACAAGATGATCTTTAGATAAATCTTGCACCTCTCGAAAAGAGGAATCCAACACAAATATCACCTCCATCATATGAGCCGTCCAAGGTGGAGTTTGGCCCTAGTTGCCAATTTTAACACTACCTCTCAACTAGGGAAAAAAAACCACCTACCAATCCATTTGTCATTCTGTTGTAGAAATTTTGACCCAACCCCGGTTATCAGTTTCTCCTTATTACTTCCATCTAGTTAAATTATCATTCCCATAAACATACATTCAACAAGCTAGAAATAATAAATATTTCTGAAAACACAAATTCTGAAAATTTCAAACTGCTGGAAAATGCAAAAATAAAACTCAGAAATAATTTCAGCCACACACACAGAAAATGACACGCTAATTTTGGGGAAATATGACCCTGAAAAACCCCCTAAATATCTTGGGGAAAACCAGTTTGAAAGCTCCTCTTTATTTTGGAATATTTCTTTTACAGAGAAATGAAAAGTACAGTGAAAATTCTAGCAACCAGTATTTTTACTTATCTCGAAAACCGTGTATAAACTCCGCCTCGATTTTCGTAGAAAATGCAAACAAAAAAATTATAGCAGTAAGTACAACCTTAAATGTTGTACGGACAGCACCGAAAAATAGTGTCGGAACCATGGTTGCTTCGGAGCGGGGAGCGGGAGCGGGAGCGCCATTTTCAAAATCTCCCGGTCCGGGAGCGTTGCGGGGAGCGTTTTTTTATAAGATATATAATTTTTATATTTTTTTATATATTTTGATGCATATATGTCAACAAAATCATGTAGAATGATGAATTATACATAAAAAACATAAAAACATAGATTGAACCATATAACATCAATCGTCTAGAAGTTATAATCTTCATCAACCATGTCCACAAGTTAGAAACATACAACATATTAACTCTTGAGTCTCATGATTCATCAATGTTAAAGTTTCAAGCTTTCAGAATTCAATATATAACATTTATCATCATTGATATATAACATTTATCATCATTGATTCATTGCTTTCAAATTTCAATATATAACATTTATCATCATTGATTCATTGATTTCAAAATTCAATATATAACATTTATCATCATTGATTCATTGATCACCATATAACTTTCATTAAGCATCATATTGATAATTCATATTGACTTATATAATTGCTAACTTCAAAGTTTCACCTTTCAAATTCAAACTTCAAACTTAAATTGTCATTAAATATTAAAGAGTCAAGTTTCAATTGTTCAACAGTTATAAAAGATAAAAACTACTAGAAAATAGAAAAGACTAGTAAACAACAAATCTATTTTATCTATTGGCTGGCCCCTTGCCATGCCCACGAGAAATGTCTAATTTGTGAGAACCACGAGGCAATGGTGGTCTTCTAGTACTCTCAAGAGTACCACGTCCACGACCATGACTAGAAGGCGGAGGGCAACGTGAGGATGTAGGTGGAGGCTGAATCTGCAAAGGAACAATAGTTGGATATCGAGCACTAGCACTGGCACCCGCACTGCTACTGGATGGTGGGACTAGCCCTGTGTGTGGTGGTGGCATGCCTGTTGATGCTTCATCATCATCCCTCAAAAGTTCAGCTTCCAATTCTTCCATATGTACAGTGTTGTCCTCTAGATTATCATCCTCTGGGTTGTTGTCCCAGACTTTATATGATTGATCCTCATATGCCCGATCATAGTAATGACTCAACAACCTCAAGTTGTAATGCACATAAACCAATCTTTCAACTCGGTTTTCATTCAGCCTGTTTCTTCTCACATTATGTATGAAGTTGTAGGTGCTCCAACATCTCTCTGCAGAAGAAGTATTCACAACTTGTGAGAGAACCTTTTTTTCCAACTTTGGCAAAAGTCCCATGCCGCCATATGCTTCCCACCATGTGAGAGCATCAAATCTGTCTCTGTCTTCCATTGCATGGAAATAACCAAAGTTACTAGTGCAACTGAAGTATCTGCCTAATTCAAGGTGTAATCTAGCACATTTCCCCGTGTGAGGTTTCCTAACCCCACCTCCAGGTGCAGGTTGGCCCAACCAAGATGGAGAGTAGTATTTTGGCATAAGGATATATTCCAAGGCATGTAGTGGAACATTGAGTTTATTCCACAATGCAGACACACAGTCGTGAATCATTGCATATAATTTGGGATCATTATCCTTAACAACATCTTTTATTTGGCCCAACATGCTATCCATCTGCTCATAAACCTCCCCAATCACTAGTTTATCTGTATCTGAAAAATGAATCATGTGATAAATGGGCTTGGTGAAATTCAAAATTTCCCTCACACGTGCCCAAAACAAAGGGTCAAGGGCAGTCTCCTCCACATGTTCAAAACCTTGCCTGTCAACTATTGTCGCTGCCCTGTCCTTTAATACCTGCCAGTGTGGGCTTGATACCATTGCAACCAATGACTCTCTTACCTTCAAAAGGCGCCTGAAGGTGAGGTAATAGCTAACAAATCTAGTCTTTGCTATCTTCAACAACTCCAATTTGGAGTGAGTACGGAAAAGCCCATGGGTATTGCTATGATTTGTAATAAATCTTATCATTTTTTTACCTCTCTTGTACAAATCACCAAGCCATTTGAATTGAGGTTGTTTGTTTTTAATGATATCATGCATCAAAAGGCTCATTGTGTGAACCAAACACCCAGACCAAAATATGTTGGGGTATTTATCCTCAATAATTTCTCCTGCTGCCTTACAGTTAGCAGCATTATCAGTGATGACTTGGATGACATTGTATGGCCCAGTATTTTCAATTATTTCAAGTAATGGTTCTGCAATGTTAATGTCGGTCTTGAATTTGTCTGAATAATCATATGCTGAAAGGAATATTGCACCACTAACCGACACAGCTAGAACACTTATCAATGGCTTTCCTTTTACATTGGTCCATCCATTAGATACAATGGACACCCCATGCTCATTCCAAGAATTTGTCATTCTAGCCAAAGAATTGTTTATTTTAGCTTTTTCATGATCAAGTCCCACGGTTCTGGCCTTGTCATACCCAGGGCTCCTGTATCCTTTGGGGGCATCATTAATGGCAGAAACCATTTCATGCCAATAAGGTGAGCGAAGAACATTGAATGGCACCCCACATGCATATAGAAATCGGAAATTTTTTGAATCCACATCATTCCTACACCCTTCGTCAAGGAAATCGGATATGGTTCTACGCCTTAAGGAGATGTTTGGTCCAGGTGTGCCTCCATATCCATTGCCATGGGTGGAAGTTGATGGACTTCTTTGTCCATGATGTGATGGACCTGATGGTGTATAAGAATCAATGAAACCCCTAGATCTTTTAGATCTCTATAGGGCAGCCTCCTCTTCCTTTCTATATTTCTCTCTCTGTGTTGCTGGCACACTTACACAAATTTTGATTCCTATATTTTTGTCTCCATCCCCTGGCATTTTCCCACAAAGGTGCCTTCTGGCACGGGTGTATGAACCTGTGTATTCTTTATTGCAATGGGGGCAAAGAAATTTAGTGGTTCCACCACCTTTCCCTCCTTCCTGCCTCTGAACATATTTCCACAATGGTGTTTGACTTTGGTCTTGTCTAGTTGGGGTCTCTATGGCCTCATGTTCTCCACTCTCCCCTTCCTCCTCAGCATACTCCTCTTCAGGATTTTTATCAAATCCACTATAACCCCCTTTTTCATCCTCCTCTTCTCTAATGGGCCTCTTTCTTCTACTCTCCAACACCATTATTACAAAGAAAGGAACCAACATGAAGAAAATCCCTAGCCATATAGCCATGATGTTTCAAGTTTCAAGTTTCTAGCCTGCAAAAAAAATGGAGGAATGCCAAATGGGAATAGGAAATGCAACATAGGAAAAAAACAATTCAATTTTTCACTTTTCAACACACTAGAATGCAACATTGAGAAAAAAAATCAAGTTTTCATTTTTGAACAACTTAAAAACAATTCCTAGAAAATAAAAAACTAGATTAGAAGACCTACCTCTTTCTTGCAATCCTCCTCTTGCTCTCTTGCAGCTTGCTCCTTGCTCTCTCCTTGGCACTTTCGTTCTCCAAACTCTCAAGCTCTCTTGCTCTCCAAATCGCTCTCCAACTCTCAAGCTCTTGCTCTCACTCTCAAACTAAAACAATAAAAACCAAATGAGGAGGGTGGGATTTTATTTACCCAACCCCCCCTCCCTCCCTCCCAAAAAAAAATCGAAATTTGACGTCCAATTTTTTTTACGCGCCGGAGAGCGTTTTTTTGTCGGGGAGCGTTCAGGACCAAACGCTCCCCGCATTTAAAAAACGCTCCCGAAGCGTTTTTTTAATGGGGGAAGCGCTCAGGGAGAGTTCGCTCCCGAGCGCCCCCTAAAATGCTCCCGAAAAGACAGGGAGCATTTTTTCAGGCTCGAAAGCGTGCTCCTGAGCACTCCCAAAGAGCTCCCGAATGGAGCACGTTTTAGGAGTTGGATCGGGGGTGGGGAGGGAAGCTTCATCGCAACCTTGGTCAGAACAGCTGTACGACCTCCCTCAAAATCTGTGCCACTTGCTGCCTCAATTTTCATGTTGTACGGACCTCGTTTTGGGTGTTTCTAGCTGTTGTATAGATTAAAAAAAATAGTTCTCTTTTGTTGATGTATAGACCTCGATTTCCGTGCCTCCTTGTTGTTTTACGAGCCTCAAAAAATGTGCTACAATAAATGATGGTTTTCACTCCTCGAAATTTGTGCCACTTGCCTTGAACTTCGTGTTGGTGCTTGCTATACGGATTTGCTGAATCTAGTTGCCTTGGTATGCGTTCCAAGGTACTGTTCTTCCTCCTTCTTCTCTACTCAGAAATATCTCATTGCTCTCTCCTCCTCCTCTCTCAATCTACTCATGAAAGACTCAATGATCTTTTCTTTCTTTTCCTCCTTTAACCTAACATTAAGTGACTTTTGGGGAATCCCTAAATCCAATGGCTGAGATAGCTTTAGATCTAGAGTTGAGATTAAATGTGCATTTAAATCTCACTTTATATTTTTTAATTCACCCCACTTTAATAAAGACCCTCTTAATCATTTATTTCCAAAGTCACTTTTCACTTTCTAATTTCACATTGACTTTTAAAGTCACTTTAAAATTAGACTTAGTAAATTTATCACTTAAAGTTACTTTTAAATTAGATTTGACTTTACAACTTATAAAGTCACTTTAGGAGAAAAAGTTAAATACATTTGGACACTTTTCCCTAGGCCAAAGATCAAAGCCTTAGGAAATAATTTGTCCTGTGGTACCCAAATTTTAGCACTCTCTATTACCGAGGAAAGTGTTCCTCACCACACCCATCTTGTCTCTAAAGTAGACATGCTTTCCCAGTGGTAAGGCTTTGGTGAATATATCTGCTACCTACTCATCTGTGGGAATATACTCAAGCTTCACAACTCCCTTCTAAACATCGTCTCTAATGAAATGATATCTGATCCAGATATGCTTTGACCTGTCACGAAATACTGGATTCTCCGTGAGTTTGATGCAACTCTGATTATCACAATAAATCACTGAAGGTCTCAACAACTGACCAAATAAGCCAAACAACATCTTGTGAAGCCATATAGCCTCACAACTAGCTAGACTGGTTGCCATGTACTTTGTTTCCACTGAACTCATTGCTACTGACTACTGCTTTCGGCTGAACCACGACACAACTGCCGAACCCAAACCAAAACAACACCCTGATGTGCTCTTCCTATATGAAGCACAACCTTCCCAATCAGAATCAGTGTACCCTGCCAATCTCACTCCATCTCCCTGTCTATAATCCAGACTATAATCCACTGTCCCCTGAAAGTAACGCAAAATGTGTTTTGCAGCAACCTAGTGCACTCTCTTGGGCTCACACATGAACTGGCTCATTGTGTTAACTACAAAACATATATCTGGTCTAGTGTTGACCAAATACATCAAGGAACCAATCAGCTGTCTATACAATGTGGGATCCACCAACTCATAATCTAAAGCGTGAAGCTTCTTCCAGTTAGTGATCATAGGTGTTGACATGGGTCTACAATCCTCCATGTGAAATCTGCTAACGATGTCCACAATATACTTCCCCTGTCCTAGGAAGAAATGCCCCTCCTCCTACCACACCTCCAAATGCAAAAAGTAATGCATCAAGCCAATGTCCTTCATCTTGAACTCTGAAGCAAGATCTCTCTTGCAGCCCTCTATGAGTCTCTCTGCACCCGTAATGACCAAGTCATCCACATACAACACCAGAATGAGCGGCTCCTCACATATCACAATAAAGTATAGGTTCGGAACTGCATCACTCTTTGTGAAACCCATCTCCTGCAAGTGCGTATCAATCCTGGAGTACCAAGCTCTAGGAGCTTGCTTCAGGCCATAAAGTGCCTTCTTCAGTCTGCATACATGGGACTCCTTCCCATGCACTTCAAATCCCTATGGCTGCTCAATGTACACCTCCTCCTGTATGAAACCATTAGAAATGCGGTCTTCACATCCATCTGGTGGATCTTCCAACCCATCTCTGCTGCTATCGATATAATGGAGCGAATGGAAGTATATCGAGCCACAGGAGTGAAGGTCTCATCATAGTCTACTCCCTCTCCCTGGGAGAACCCTCTAGGTACAAACCTTGCCTTGAACTTCTCGATGCTGCCATCTGCAGCGTGCTTTACCTTGTAAAACCATATGGAAGTAACCACGGATTTTCCCTTAGGCCTCGGCACCACCTCCCAAGCATCATTCTTCATGATAGAAGAATACTCCTCCTGCATGGCCTCTCTCTAGACCTGCTGGCTAGCTGCCTCCTCATAGCTAGAAGGCTTGGAGTCAACAATGTTGGCAACCATTTCCATATAGCTACAGAACCACTTTCTATGACCAGTCTTTTCGGCCCAACAACAGATGTGGCCTCTCTCAAGGTATCCTGAAGCCACTTGGGCTTCCTCTTCACTGAGCACACTTCTCCCACCGGAGAGTGAAAATCCTCATCCTCATCAGAAGCCTGAACTCCAGAATGTCTGTCTATTGTCCTCATGCCTTAACCTATACCTGTAGATGCTGAAGTACCATGTTAACTGTCCATCAATGGACTACCTAGTGAATTTATCTGCGGACTGCTCTGCATGCTACCCGAAGCACCACTCCTCTGACTCTACGAGCCACTGTTCACTGATGGACCTGACACCGTAATTGATGTACCTCCTGATCCCTATCCATTGGATCCCTGTGATTGACTCAGCTGCTCCTGAGGGTTTGTCCGATCCAGATACTCTAACTCCCCTAACCTCTTGAAAGCCCTCTCCTCCTCGTACTTCACATCCCGCCTGACAACAACTCTCCTCCGTGTAGGAATATAAATCTGAAAGGCTTTCGAGGTCTCACTGTAGCCCACAAAGATGCCCTTCTCTACAATGGGCTCTAGCTTGTTCCTCTTCTCTTTGGGTACATAAGAGTATGAAATACACCCAAAGATACGAAAATGACCAACATCAGGCTTCTTCCGAAAAAAATCCTCCTCCGGAGTCACATGCCCCAAGGCACAATGTGGACTCCTATTCTGCAAATACACAACAGTGTTGCAGGCCTCTGCCCACAAAAACAACGGTAATCCCTGATCATTTAGCATGACTTTGGCAGCCCCAACAACAGATCTGTTCTTCCTCTCCGCAACCTCGTTTTGTTGGGGGTTGTAAAGAACTGTGAACTCCCTCCTTATGCTTGCCTCCGCACAATAATCAACAAACTCACCAAGGGTGTACTCCCCTCCATTGTCTGACTTGAGGGACTTGATCTTCCGACCTGTCTGAGTCTCTAGAAGAGCTCTGAACTCCTGAAACCGCTTGAAGACCTCACTTTTGGTCTTCAAGAAATAAATCCAGGTCTTCCTGGAGTGATCATCGATGAATAAAACATAGTACTCATATCCACTCAAGGAAACATGAGACATCCGACCGCTCACATCGGTATGAATCAAATCAAGAATCCTAGTCGATCTGCTGTCACTGCTTGGAAAACGGGATTTGGCAAACTTCCCCATAGCACATCCTCTGCATGTATCAATGTGATCAAAACTGAAATCTGGCACACCTGTGGTGATCTCCTGTAATGTCCTCAAGGCCCCATGATACATGTGCCCCATCCTGTAGTGCCAAATCTCGCACAGCTCTGAACTGCTAGCTCTGTTGTCGGTACTACTGCTCAATGCCATAAGGGGCTGAAACGCAAACTTGTACACCTTGGCATGGCGTACACCAATCACTCTAGCCGAATCAGCTGGAGCACCCCTAGGATATATAAGCACCTGTCCTCTCCTGAACAATACCTCATACCTATTGTTCTCCAATGTTGAGATGGATATAAGGTTCTTTCTCATCCCTGGCACATATAGAACATCTGACGCTTTCAAGGGAGGTTTAGGCTCCCTATCAAATGTCAATGTTCCCATGCCGACTGCTCTAACAATGATGTCGTCTCCGAGTACTACCTCTATATTAGTGCCACTCTCTGAAAGCTCTGAGAATGACTCATGGAATCCTGTTATATAACGTGAAGCCCCACTGTCAACATATCAAATACCTGAAGATGCTCCGCTAGTGGAGGGAAATGCACACTCCCTCTCAACCTCTATGGTAGGTGATCCTGCTCTAGTGGACTCACAAGCAATGAACCCAAATTCCCGGTCAAAGCTCTCAGTAAAGTCCTCTATCTCTGCTGATGCTGCCATGGTCTTGTTATTTCCCTTCTTCTTATTCTCTGAACACACAACTGCATAGTGTCCCAACTTCTGAAAATTCCAAAAATTCACCTTGGAATAGTCCTTCTCCTTTTTCAGCTGCTGCTTACCTTTACCTTTGCCTTTTCCCCCACCACCACTTGTGGAAGCTTGCTTCTTACCTTTGCCCTTCTTGCCCCTTGCTAACAATGCTACATCCTCATCCTCCTCAACTGATTTGGCTGCCCCAATCTGGTTCTTTCTGATTTCATTCTGAATGCAATCATCCCACAACCTCTCCCAAGTGGGAAGGGTCTCCCGTGCAACAATCCCATCAGCAAAATTCACTGGGAAGACCATTCACTGTAATCCGCACCAACTCAGTGGGTGGAATGACCTCTCCAACAACTACCAACTCATCTCTCACATTAGTGATCTTTGTGAGGTATGCAGTAACACTATCAGTCTTTGCCATCTTAATGGCCTTCAGCTTCTCCCTTAGGACCATTTTTCTGTTTTCATTTTACTCTGGTAGAGATTGGTCAAGGCTGTCCACATCTCATGAGCAAGTCTCTTTCCTCTCACATGAGGAATGACATGGTCTTTAATACCATCCAGAATCAATCTCTTTCCCTTGTTATTCTTCTTATTAAAATCTTCCAGCTGAACAGGGCCAGCAAGCACATTTACAGGGCTCTATTGAGTATGAACCATTATACCCCCGACTTCTGCCTCCTAAAAGATGCTCTGCATTCTCTCCTTCCATGTACTGTAGTTGTTGTGCCCATCCAACCTATCATCCACCCTCAAGCCCAAGGACATGCTTGCTATCCTAATAAACTGAAAATTTCACTGTTGTGGTAAAGGTTCAATTTTTTGTGTGAAATATAAGCTTGTTGTAATTTTTCACTTGTTGTCCCAAATTGCACTTTTCAGCCACCCAAGCTCTGATACCATGTAGAAATTTGAACCAACCCCAATTTTCAGTTTCTCCTTATTACTCCCATGTAGTTAAATGCCTATTCCCATATACATACATTCAACATGTTGAAAATATTAAATATTTCTGAAAACAAAAATTCTGGAAATTTCAAAGTGCTGGAAAATGCAGAAATAAAACTCAGATATAATTTCAGCCACACACATAGAAAATGACAAGCTGATTTTTGGTCAATATGACCCTGGAAAAACCCCCTACAACTCTTGGGGAAAAATATTTCGAAAGCTCCTCTTTATTTCCGAATATTGCTTTTACAGAGAAATGAAAAGTACAGTAAAAATTCCAGCAACCAGTATTTTTACTTATCTCGAAAATTGTGCATAAACTCTGCCTCGATTTTTGTTCTAAATGCAAATAGAAAAATTACAGCAATAAGTACAGCCTTAAATGCTATACAGACAGCACCGAAAACAGTGCCGAAACAGCTGTACAGCCTCCCTCGAAATCTGTCCCACTTGCTACCTCGATTTTCGTGCTATACAGACCTCGTTTTGTGTGCTACTAGCTGTTGTACGGATTCCAGAAAAATAGTTCTCTTTTGCTGCTGTACGGACCTCAATTTCCATGCCTCCTTGCTGTTGTACGGACCTCGAAAAATGTGCTGCAATAAATTCTATTTTTCACTCCTCGAAATTCATGCCACTTGCCTTGAACTTCGTGTTGCTGCTTGCTGTATGGATTTGTTGAATTTAGATGCCTCGATATGCATGCCAAGGTATTGTTCTTCCTTCTTCTCCGCTAAGAAATATCTCCTTGCTCTCTTCTCCTCCTCTCTCAATATGCTCAAGAAAGACTCAATGATATTTTCCTTCTTTTCCTCCTTTAACCTAACCCTAAGTGACTTTTGGGGAATCCCTAAATCCAATGGTTGAGATAGCTTTAGATCTAGGGCTGAGATTAAATGTGCATTTAAATCTCACTTTCTATTTTTTAATTCACCCCACTTTAATAAAGACCCTCTCAGTCATTTATTTCCAAAGTCACTTTTCACTTTCTAATTTCACATTGACTTTATTAAAGTCCCTTTAAAATTTGACTTAGTAACTTTATCACTTAAAGTCATTTTTAAATTAGATTTGACTTTACAACTTATAAAGTCACTTTAGGAGAAAAAGTTAAATACATTTGGACACTTTTCCCTAGCTCACCAAGAACATCAGGGCCCCCATGAGTTGATGATACTCGCAAGTATTTCTCAAATCAGGCCCAGCAGCACTTCCGCATAGCTTCTTAAAGTTGAGTTCTATCACAGTAGTCACGGACTTGCAGTCCACCATCCCAAATATTTCAAGCAACTTCACAATATATTTTCCTTGAGAAAGGAAAATCTCACTTGGCTTTTTCCAGACCTCCAAGCCTAGGAAGTAGTGCATCAACCCTAGGTCTTTCATCTCAAATTCAAAAGTCAACTCCCTCTTACATTGATGAATGTGAGGGACTGCACTTGTCAAAAATAGATCGTCCACATAGAGCACCAAAATGAGAGGCTTGTCATTATCAACCTTGAAGTAAAGGTTTGGATCAACTTCACTTCGTGTAAAACCCAGCTTCATCAAATAGATATCGATCCTCGCATACCAAGCCCTGGGGGCTTGCTTCAACCCATAGAGAGATTTCTTCAACCTGCATACATGTGTATCTTGATCTCAAACTTCGAACCCCATAGGTCGCTCCACATAGACCTCTTCCTTGAGAAAGCCATGCAAGAAGGCGGTCTTGACATCCATCTAATGTATATTCCATTCCCGTGAGGTAGCAAGGGAAATAATTGAACAGATGGTGGTATATTGGGCAACCAGTGCAAATATCTCATCATAGTCTATACCTACCTTTTGCAAGAAGCCTCGGGCAACGAACCTAGCCTTGAACTTTTCAGCACTCCCATAAGCTCCATGTTTGATTTTGTAAAGCCATTTCGAGGTGACAACAAACTTGTTCTTTGGTCTAGGGACCACATCCCATACATCACTCTTCATGATCAACTCATACTCTTTGTTCATTTTATCCTTCCAAACTTGGTGCTTCATGACTTCTTCGAACGTTCCAAGCTTAGATTGAACAATGTTACTCATGGCTACTAAGTACCCTTGGTACTTGTTCGGCTTCTTACTTTCACAGAATGTCCCCCTTGGTGTAATACGTCTCTCGGCATCTTCGAGAGTATCTCTAAGCCATCAGGGTCTTCTTTTAGAAGAAGAGGGTTCGCTGGGAGGTGGATCAATGGGATCCATTGGACCATCAACATCGGGAATCGGTTCAGCCTTCAGTTCTTCCTGCTTACCTGCATCTTCATCTTTGTCTTCCTTTGAGATAGGAAGATCTCCAACCTTCCCAAGGGTAGCATCTTCATCAAAGGTGACATCATGACTTATTTCCACTTCCCTTTGACCAGGCACATAGATTCTATATGCCTTTAAAGTTTCATTGTAGCCCACAAATGTTCCCTTCTTTCTAGAAGCATCCAACTTTCTTCTCTTTTCTTTTAGCACATGAAAATATACAAGACTTCCAAAAATTATAAAATGGGAAACATAGGTTTCTTACTGGTGAATATTTCTTCGGGAGTTTTGGAGTCCAAAGCTTGATGTGGGCATCTATTTTGAACATACACGACAATGTTGGTAGCTTCTCCCCATAGGAACTTCGGTAGGCCTTGGTCATGAAGCATGGCATAAGTAGCTTCAATGATGGTTCGATTCTTCCTTTCGGCAACTCCATTTTGTTCAGGAGTATAAGCAGTAGTGGTCTCCCTCTTATTGCCAACTTTCCTAGTATAGTCATTGAACTCATTTGACTCATATTTGGTTCCATTATCGGTCGTCAATACTTTGATCTTCTTCCCTATTTGATTTTCAACCAAGGCTTTGAAAGAGCGGAACTACTTGAACACTTTGTCCTTTTTCTTTAAGAAGTATAAAGTTTTGCGAGAGAAATCATCCACAAAAATAGCATAATAAAAATATCCTCCCAAGTATGTTACGAGCAACATACCAGATAAATCAGAATGAATCAATTGAAGTATGTCGGCAGTCTTGTTATCCCTTGAGGGGAATGGTCCCCTTGTATGTTTCCCTTTGGCACAACCCTGACAAACACCTTCATGATCAACTTTGAAATCGGGCATACTTGTAACCATTTTCCTAGCTTCAGGAAGAGCTTTATAATGAAGGTGGGAAAACCCCCAGTGCCATAATTTGGATTGAAGAGTAGTGTTGCATGTCATGGCTCCCAACAAACTTTCTCCAACCTAATAAAGAGTATCAACCTTGAAACCAAGAGTGAATGCTTCTTTTAAATTCCTCTTACAAACATGTACCTTTCCATCAATGAATGCCACTTGGAATCCTTTATCTTCCATCACCGAAATAGACACTAAATCCTTCTTCAAGTCGGGTACATATAACACATCTTGTAGATGAAGGATTTGACCTTGATTTCGATGAAGAGTCACAGTCCCTATCCCTTGGTATTGTCTCCCAAGTAGAAATTCCAAATTGATTTCCTTTTCAATCAAATGTGAGAGGGCCTCTTTGTACCCAGTGAAGTGCCTTGAGGCACCACTATCAATCGACCAATTATCCAAGGTGTCAGGAGGAGAGGTAGCAGTGAGGGAAGATATAAGAAGAAATTATTTTTTCTTGTTATCTACAACATTAGACTCATTAGAATTGAAGTTTCTCGATCTCTTGGAAGGTTGACCATTTCCATTTCGTGTAGAGGGAGCCTTTCTCTTTCCTTTGTTGTTGAACCTATTGTTCCTTTGATTTCCATTTCCCTTGAAATTGTTGTTGTTGTAATCATCATCTCGTGGTGTATCCCTTTTATTGGGACACTCTCTAGCATAGTGGCCAAACCTGTTACAATTGAAACATCTACCCTTTCTTCTTTCTTTGAATTCTGATCTTCCTTGACCTTGATATCTCAGACCAACATTGTTCTTTCTTTTAGATTGAGTGGAGAATGCAATAGGATCATTCCTATCTGAAGGCATGTCTCTCTCCATCATCCTTATCTCCTCTTGAGTGCATCTAGTCAATAATTCATCAAAATTTGGAATCCTGTCATTGTTGAGAATAGTGGTATTGAATACACACCATGCTCAGAAAAGACCTCCAAGTGTAATAAGAGTGAGCTCCCGATCAGCAATAACCTCTCCAATAGATAGAAGATCATTTTTTTATTTTGGTAATCCTCATGAAATAGGATTGGATGGATTCTCCTCTATCCATCTTGATATCCTTTAGCTTGTTCTTGAGAAAGAGAATTTGATCTTCATTTCTAGCCCTGAACATGCCAATCAACTTGTCATACATCTCCTTAGATGTGCCCAGCTCGGAGATGTAAGCAACCAAATTCTTGTGAATAGAGTCCCTGATGATCTTCTTAGCTTTGACCTCTCCTTTCTTGAAGGAGGCTCAGTAATATTTCCATGCATATGGTCCATAGCATCATTGTTAATTTTTGACAACTAGGTCCAAACTCCATGTTGTGTTGCTCAGATGAAGATGCCAATATTTTTATTGGATTTCTCTTTCGGAGAGTTGCAAGATCGATCTAAAGATCATCTTGATCTGATGAGCAGAACATTTATTTTGAATTAATTCCACTTATGTGCAAGGTCGACCAAAATTGTAATGTAGGCTTGAAGCCCCAACAGATGTGTCACACACCCTCACTAATGGATATATATAGGTCAATTTTGGAGGTCATTTTCACCATCACTCATCACACATTCTCTGTCTGCATCTGATTGGTTCGATCATCATCTTGGAGGCTCTTCTTCACTCACATGCGGAAAAAAGCAACAGCTAGGGTTTCGATCTATTCTAGGGTTTCCAGAGTAGAATAAACTAGCGTTTACTTTGGTTGACCAAAGTCAACTCTTGGTCAAATTGACCTGAAAATCTCCCTAAACTTCGATCTCCTCAATCCGCATTTTTTGGCACAAAAACTGAGGCTGGACGTTGACTTTGACTTGGATGCGTTGACTTTCTGCTGCTGTTGTTTTGTGTTGACCGTTGACTGGACAACGTTCACTTTTGTTGACTTTGGGTTGACCGTTGTAGAGTTGTCCGAGAGGGTTGTGTGACACATTCTGGTTGGTTTACTGTGAGGAGACATTACTGTTTGAAACATTCTGTTGACCGTCATAACGCACCACAACACATATATTTTGCTGATCAAGTTAAGTGTATTTTTGGCTTGTCTTCCATCGATCTATTGGTATGTTCTATCAGCATTTTACTTTCTTGTTTAGGTGATTTCTGTTTGATATCGGGTATAAAAGTAAAGTTGCATCAAGCATAGAACATCTATGAAAATTTACATGGAATCAGAGCTAAGGTGAAGACAAAGCCCAAGTTTGTATTGAGAGCAATCACCAAAGGAGGAGAATTTTTCAAGGACCCATGGGTACCTCAAATTATAGTGGCTTCAAATCTGATGACAAGATGAATGGCAAGGCTGACTTTCATGCCTGGAAGATGTCTTTGGATTTAATGTTGGAAGACCAAGATGTCATGGACTATGTGCAGGGTAAAATCCAAGAGCCTCCATCATCTGCACTTGCTGCCACCAAGTCAAAGTATAAGAAGGGGGAAATCAAAGCAAAGTTGATCATCCGGGATTCCATCCACAAAAGTCTGTTTGCCTACATATTTGAGCTGCGCACATCCAAGGAGATGTATGATAAGTTGGTCAATATATTCAGGGCCAATAATGCAAATCAAGTCCTTTTCTTTAAGAAGCAATTGAAGAATCTTAAGAAAGGCAGGGATGCATTTTATCAATCTTATTTTCTGAAGTTGTCCGAAATCAGGAATAATCTTCTGGCCATTGGGGAGACAATAGCTGATCAAAAAATGGTTCTCACTGCACTTGGAGGTCTCTCCTCCGAATGGCATGTATTCATTACTACCATTCTCAATAACAATGTGATTCCTGATTTTGATGAAGTATTGTCGAGGTGCACACAAGAGGAAACAAGAATGATGGAATATGAAAATGAAGGTAACATTGCCTTCACCACTTGTGCTAAGAAGAAGAATAATGGTGGTCCGAGGAACCATGGAAGAGTAGGGGCCCAAGGAAAGAAAGGTAGATGTTACACATGTAACAAGACCGGTCACTTTGCTAGAGAATTCTCTAATAAGAAGGATTCTCCCGGGGATGATAACAATAACAACAACAGGAGGAATGTCAATCAAAGGAACAATAGGTTCAAAGGAAGGAGGAAGGCTCCCTCTGGTCGCAATGGAAATGGGCAACCTTTCAAAAGGTCAAGAAATTCCAGGTATGAGGAATATAATGCTGTTGATGATAAAATAAATGAATTCATTCTTGTATCTGCCCTCTCTGCTGCATCTCCACCCAAAATTATGGATGTCTAGTTGATTGATAGTGGTGCCTCAAGGCACCTCACTGGGTTTAAGGAAGCACTTTCTGATTTGGTTGAGAAGGATACTAATCTGAAAATTATCCTTGGAGATAATGCCACCTATCTCGTGAAAGGGACTGGGACTGTGACCCTCCACTTATCTCAAGGTCAAGTCCTCCACTAGCAAGATGTACTATATGTACCTGATTTGAAGAATAACCTTGTGTCTATTTCGGCCATGGAAGAAAAAGGTTCCAATGTGGCATTCGTCGATGGGAAGGTATGCATCTGGAAGAAGAGTTTCAAGGAAGCTATCATGATTGGGTTTAGAGTTGATACACTCTACTAGGTTGGAGGAAGTCCACTGGGGGCTATGACAAGTTATAGCATCTGTCAAACCGAACTATGGCACTGGAGGTTTGGACACCTTCATTACAAATCCCTTCCTGAAGCAAGGAAGGTGGTGACATGGATGCCCGAATTCAAAAATGATCTTGAAGGTGTATGTCAGGGTTGTTCCGAAGGAAAGCATACAAGGGGGACCTTTCCCCTCAAGTGTCACAAAGACATCCAATGTCTTGCAATTGATACATTCTGATTTGTTTGGTATGATGCTCGTGACATCCTTGGGAGGATGTTCTTATTATATGAAGTTTATAGATGACTTCTCTCGCAAGACTTGGACTTCTTGAAGAAGAAGGATGAGGCTTTCATGTGGTTTTGTACTTTCAAAGGCCTGGTGAAAAATCAAACAGGGAAGAAGATCAAAATTTTGAGGACCAATAATGGCACTGAATATGAGATGAACGAGTTCAATAACTTTTGCAAAGAAGCTAGCATCAAGAGAGAGACCAAAACCATATATACTCCTAAGCAAAATGGCGTTGCTGAAAGAAAGAACACGACCCCGTGCCATGCTATGTGACCAAGGTCTTCTGAAGTTTCTGGGGGGAGAAGCTACGAACACTGCTGTGTACATACAAAATCGATACCCACATTCCACTCTGGACTCCAAAAATCCCAAAGAGGTTTTCTCTGGTAAGAAACCTGACGTCTCTCATTTTAGAGTTTTTGGTTGTCCCGTTTATTTTCATGTGCCGAAAGAGAAGAGGAGCAAGCTGGATGCTTCTGGGAAAAAGGGAATGTTTGTGGGCTACAGTGAAACTTCAAAGGCTTATAGAGTCTACGTGTCTGGTCAAAGAGAAGTAGAGATTTGCCACGATGTTACCTTTGATGAAGATGCTTCCCTCAAGAAAGTGATAAATCTTCCGAGCTCTGAGGAAGATCATGAAGTAAGGTCTGGGAATCAGGAAGAACCGAAGGATGAGATGATGCTCGATGTTGAAGGACCGATGGACCCTATTGATCCACCTCCTTCAATGAATAGAAGACCCTCATGGCTCCAGGATACTCTCGAAGATGTCGAGAGACATATGGCCCCAAGGGGGACATTATGTGAAATAAAGAAGCCGAATAGATACCAAGGGTATCTAGCAGCCATGAGTACAATCGTACAATCTGAGCCTAAATATTTTGAAGAAGATGTAAAGCGTCAAGTCTGGAAGGATGCTATGCACGAAGAATACGAGTCCATTATGAAGAATGATGTCTAGGATGTGGTTCCAAGACCGGAGGAAGAAGCTGTTGTCACCTCGAAATGGCTCTATAAGATCAAGCATGGATCTGATGGTAGTGCTGAAAAGTTCAAGGCAAGATTCGTTGCCCGAGGCTTCTCTCAAAAGGAAGGCATAGACTATGATGATATATTTGCACTTGTGGCCTGATATATCACCATCCGATCTATCATAGCCTTTGCTGCTACGTAAGGATGGAATCTTCATCAGATGGATGTGAAGATTTCCTTTCTGCATGGTTCGATAAAGGAAGAGGTGTATGTGGAGAAACCTCTGGGGTTCGAAGTTCAAGATAAAGACAACCATGTATGCAGGTTGAAGAAAGCCCTCTATGGGTTGAAGCAAGCCCCCATGGCTTGGTACGAGAGGATAGATAGCTACTTGATGAAGTTGGGCTTCATTCGTAGTAATGCCAATCCAAACCTTTACTTTAAGGTTGATAGAGAGATGCTCTATGTGGACGATCTCTTCTTAACAGGTGCTGACCATCTCATTCATCAGTGTAAGAGGGAGCTTGCTTTTAAGTTTGAGATGAAGGACCTAGGACTGATGCATTACTTCCTAGGCCTGGAGGTTTGGCAGAGACCTGGCGATATTTTCCTTTCTCAAGGAAAATATATTGTGAAGGTGCTGGAAATATTTGGAATGGTGGACTGTAAGTCTGTGTCGACACCGATGGAGCTCAATTTTAACAAGTTGAGTGGAAGCGCTACTGGGCCCGTGCTAGAAAATCCTACAGAGTATCGTCAACTCGTAGGGGCCCTGATGTTCTTAGTGAACACCCGTCTGGACGTATGTTTTGCAGTGAACACTTTGAGTCAACATATGGTTGATCCTCATCACATTCACTGGGTTGGTGCCAAGAATTTGTTGAGATATCTTTGGGGCATGATAAAACATGGGCTGAGATACACTGCCAGGAGTTTGAGACTCCATGGATATACTAATGCCGATTGGGCTGGCAGTGTGATGGATCGCAAGAGCACATCTAGATGCAGCTTCACACTTGAGTCTGCTTCGATATCTTGGATGATCAGGAAGCAGAACTCGGTAGCTTTGAGCACCGCTGAGGCCAAATACATTGCAGAAAGTATGGTCTATTGTGAAGCAGTTTGGTTGTGAAAGCTCTTCAGTGAGTTGTTTGGGCATGTGCTAGATACCACTGTTATCCTTTTGATAACCATAGTGGGATTCGTTTGTCAGAGAATCCCATGTTCCACGATCGATCCAAGCATATTGATATCAGGTACCACTTTATCCGGGATATGGTACAATGAGGCGCTGTAAGGCTTGACAATATAGGAACTAATGAGCAGGTCGCAGATATTCTCACAAAGCCCTTGGGGAAGATCAAGTTCCTAACCTTCCGTGAGAATCTTGGCATCGTGGAACGACCCTATTCTAAGGGTCCTGTTGGACGATGAGCTCCGGGAGCTCCAGGGGGCTTTGGGGATAGCATCTTAGAGCTATAAGCAACCATAGGGCTAGGCTTGCCGAACCTTGTTGGTTTGCTTCTGCCCCACTATTATGATATTGACTTGGTTCACCTCTCTTTGATCTGTGCCCCGCATGCATCCTACCCATGGAGGCCCAAACTCATGGGAAGTACCTCTCATTTGGCCAATGAGGTGGGAAAGGCTAGAGACCAGTAGCAAAGACTGATGGACGCATCGGAGATTGATGGACCCTCTATGTCTAGGATGGCACGTGTCCAACTAGTTGATCTGGGATCAAGTCTAGTGAGGTTTCAGACCTTCAACTGACTATGGGTTAATTAAACCAACTTCGGGTTGTTATGTGACTCCTTTGAGTCCTATAGAGATTTCGGACCTCTGAGCTGAATTTGTCAGCCGAGGATGATGTCTTTGTGACTCACCTTTTTGTTTTGAAATAAAGAAGCCAACAAAGCAAGTTACAGTGAGATGACGTATGATGTTTGGATGGCACAGCTGGATGGATTTCTCCCTAGTTGAGAGGGAGTGTTACTTTTGGACAACTAGGTCCAAACTCCATGTTGTGATGCTCAGATGAAGATGCCAATATTTTTATTGGATTCCTCTTTCGGAGAGGTGCAAGATTGATCTAAAGATCATCTTGATTCGATGAGCAGAACATTTATTTTGAATTAATTCCACTTATGTGCAAGGTCGGCCATAATTGTAATGTAGGCTTGAAGCCCCAACAGATGTGTCACACACCCTCACTGATGGATATATATAGGTCAACGTTGGAGGTCATTTTCACCATCACTCGTCACACATTCTCTCTCTGCATCTGATTGGTTCGATCATCATCTTGGAGGCTCCTCTTCACTCACACGTGGGAAAAAGCAGCAGCTAGGGTTTCAGTCTATTCTAGGGTTTCCAGCGCAGAATTGACTAGCGTTGACCAAATTGACCCGAAACTCTCCCTAAACTTCGTCTCCTCGGTCCGCATTTTTTGGCACAAAAATCAACGCTGGATGTTGACTTTGACTTGGCTGCATTGACTTTTTGTTGCTGCTATTTTGCGTTGATCGTTGACTAGACAACGTTGACTTTTGTTGACTCTGGGTTGACTGTTGTAGAGTTGTCCAAGAGGGTTGTGTGATACATTCTGGTTTGCTGACCGTGAGGAGACTTTGCTGGTTGAAGCATCCTGTTGACCGTCATAACGCACCACAACACATATATTTTGTTGATCAAGTTAAGTGTATTTTTGGCTTGTCTTCCGTCGATCTATTGGTATATTCTATCAGCATTTTACTTTCTTGTTTAGGTGATTGCTGTTTGATATCGGGTATAAATGTAAAGTTGCATCAAGCATAGAGCATCTACGAAAATTTACAATCATGCTCCTCCAAAGTCAAGTCCGAGGACAATTTCCATGCATGATAATCAGACTTAACATTGAACTTGTCATCAGATTTGAAGTAAGATGAGGAATCCATTGACCCTTGTCCTTGTCCAACAAATCTCAGTGATTGCTCTTCTTACTCTTTCTTGGGTTGTCTTCATCTGGGCTCTTACCATGTTAATTTTAGATAACAATGGTATGTTCTATGCTTTAGAGCAAATTACTTCAATCTTTTCTTATTAGCCCAATATCAGTTTCCAGATTAGCAATCACATTAACATTGACTGTAAATGCTAATAGAACATAAATAATAAGTAGAAGACATGCCAAGACAAGAGGACACAATATTTGGTGGATGCTAGGGAAAAACCCCAATACGGAGAAAACCCTTTGATCAAATCTTCTTATTATTCTTCAAAAGTTCAGCAGAAAGAGAGTACAATATACAAAATACACTTGCCTAATACTTCAGTCAAACAACAGTCAACAGAGTACAATATACAAAATACACTTGCCTAATACTTCAATCAAATAGCAGCGAACAGGCTTCCCTAACCAGAAAGTCAACGCTGGTCAAACTAGCAAGAAAACTCCTCCAAATCAGCTCGGTCAAACCCAGTCAATGCAGCCTTCAACAACAGTCCAAATCAGCCCAAAACAGATCCGAAAAACTCAGTCAAATTCGGTCAACAAAAAATTCAATGTTGCAGTCAAAGTGCTGCGGTCAACGCTGGTCAACTTGCTTAGAAACCCTCGATTTCTATGCCAAAGAATGCGGCTTAGGGAGATTGAACTTCCTGCCTGAAAAATGCAGCAAAGGGAGCAACGTTGACCCTTGGTCAACACTAGTCAATGCTCTGCAAAACAGCCCTAAAACGAATCCGAAATTCTGCCTTGAAATCTGTCCTTCTTCCACATGTGCGAGGTAGAGAGAGAAGCTCCAAGTGTTGTACGAACCAATGGTGTGAGGAGAAAGAGAGATATGTGATGAGATGATGATGTCCAAAATGAGGAATAGGTCTCTCCTATTTATATCCTTCGTTGAGGGTGGAGACACATCCATTGGGGCTTATGAGCCTACATTAGACTTCTGGCTGACTTTGACAATTTACACATGTGAGAGAATAAATTCAAAATCTCACTTCTGCTCATCCAAACAAGAGAATACAAGCTAGAGAAATCATTTTTAATTTCTAAAAACTGTAACAAAGATCTATTTTCTTTATTTTAAACATTTGAAACTTGCATTATCTCTACGCTTATCATTTCATAACGAATTGATACCATTGGCAAGCTAGCTGAAAAAATGATTGAGCCTCAGTTGGTTATGATACCAACCAAAAGGTGAAAAATAAAGAGACAAACACTCTTGTGTCTGTGCTCTAGTCTAGATAAAAAGCATAAACATTTGATCCTAGGAAATCTCAAAAGCATTGCATACTTTTAAGGGCTTTGAATGTGATGAAAGAGGATGTTTGTGATGCATCGTTGGAAGGTAAGCTTCTTCGCTATCCTTCTAATAATGGAATTGTGCTATTGGAAAGTGGAATATTCAAGTTGACTCCATTCATGAATGGTAAGGCAACTGGGTATCAACTAGCTTACTGACATCTATTGTTTGGCACAGGGGATGGTTTAAGCACTGAATTTTTGGAGAAATATCAACCCAGGAAAAGAAAAGAAAATTGAAAGACTACAATGGTGATATTTCAAAACTTGGCCTCGCAAAGCAGTTACTCTAGGTATTACTGGACACCCCCTTTTTACTTCAAACAGTTTGATGCAATGCTATTCAGGGAAACATTTGAAGAGGTAATCAATTTTATCAAGAAATATTTTCTGACATTGGAGGTCAATTTACCTTCCTTCCTACCTGGGTAACTCTAGTATATATATGCTTCATAGTGAGCTTATTACATGATAAATAATTTTAACAGTGTATCTTCCTTTTGGTAGGTAATGTAGCTATCCAGTATCTGATATTTTATTGCAAGATCAAGTCCTATAATAGGTGTATTCCGTGTAAAAAGCGATAACCAACCTTAAGCAATGCTCAGGCAAAAGAGCTTTGGGGACCTGATGATATATGTCAAAAATTCAGATTATCTCAGTGTAAGAATTACACTAGAAAATGACTAGCGATAGTATAAGTATACAAGCATGATTTTGGGAAGTTGTTCAATGCAAGACTGTTTTACACTCTAAATGTGTCACTTCCATAAACTATGTTGTCTTCTGAAACAACAGTTGAGTTTATTCAATTTTAAAATTTAATTCTAATTCTGTATTGTCATTGGTTGCATGCTCGGAACTAAGAGGAAGGCATTTGTTCTTGAAATTACTAGAAGCTGTCCTAAAAACTGGTAACCGAATGAATTCTGGTACTACTGTGGCGGTGCACAGGACTTCAATCTTTCCACTTTGTTGTTCAGGAGATTAGAAGATCAGAAGGCAAATGTATTGCAGAAGCTGCAGATCAATCCCCCTCATGGCCTATATTTACATGGAAAGCAACTCTAACAAACGCTTCAAGCAAGGGCACTGCACCAGGGTCTATAACGGCCACAGTTGCTAGCTCTTGGCAAGGAAAATCACCAGTCACCATAAACTGAAAACCAGAAACTCAAATTTCAAACCTCTGTAGAATTAAATACACGCATTTCATGTACTCATTCCCCAAGCATGTTCTACAGTTACATCTTTATGGTGTGGTTACTGGACCCCGACACGATGGTTAGAGGAGGAGACACTAACCACAACCTTGGCATGTCCCACGAAGTTCCGAATGTTGGTGCCTGTATTGAGAGCTTGAAGAAGACGCAGAAGGTGAGCAGTAGGGTATGCCAAGCAAATGTTGTGATGAAACAACACAGAAAGGTAATACCAACACCAATAGTAAAACCATAAGCCCTGCTATAGCTCAAAGGGAGCAATACATCGAGAGGATCAACTGAACACCACAACCTTGTGGATTGTTGGGCTAGCGAGATTTCAATCCGTAAGCAAGCACTGAATTGATGTCAATATTGTGCAAACATTATGGCAAGGTGACCAAACATCCTGGATGGTGTTCATGCACATAATTCTATCCTTATATATGGTAGCATGGAAGAAATTTGCAGGCAGCTTCTTACAATAATTTTCACCAAAAGGAAATATTCTCAAGCTAAAAATGTGTCGCTTCTCAAGAAAAAAAAAATATAGACAGATTGCACAGGATCATATCTGATCTGCCTGCAGATTTGAAAAAAACTAATGCGGAGAATCACATAACAGGATAGAGGCATGAAAAATGAATAACACAGTAGCTCTGGAAACAATACCAGTTTTATTATGAGGGAGAGATGAGCATTTTATAAACAATGGTAATTACAAAAATAATTTCATAAAATCAAATGCATTATTAGATAAAGCAAATGCATTGAGATGTTTCTCTTTCCTAGATTTTAGATGTTTCCCTCTTTTTTACTCAGATGTTTCCAAGAAAAAAGTGTGCTTTTTCTTGGTTGCCCAATCAGTGAGAAGTTGCTGATTTTTATGTCCTTCTTGGTTGCCCAATATCACTTTGATATCACTGCAGACTAAACACTAATATTTAAGCTTGAAATTACTAATCTATGGGAGTGTCATTCAAACTGGATGAAGATCCCATCAAAGTAGAGCATTTTACTAGACTATATGTAAAGCAAGATGCATAATTATGAACCCAATTTCCTTCTGAGATTGGCTTCTAGGAACGAGTTTTAGCATGCTACTGATAAAGATTTGGCAAATAGGCATGCAAAATAGACCATGTCGAGGAAGAAGAGCTTGTGAGTTGAAGAAAGAATAGTGCAAGTAAAAATGATTGGGCATGCAGAGGAAATAATTGGTTCACGGAAGGAGCACCCAGGTCGAGCAGAGAAACTGTAGAAACCTCAGTAAAGGAAGAGGCGTTGGCTTGGGAAATGTATGTCGGACCAGAGAAGCACATATTTGACAAGGTCAAAAAGGAAGATTTATCAGGTCAGAATGGATTTGATGGGAGACCTTAAAATCTCGTCTACAAAAAATAAAGCCGGACATGAATACATCTGCTCTAATATCATTGTTACAACACAATTTCACACGTAAATGCAGGAGGATAACTAATAAACATCTATAAGGAATTGACAACACTTGTTTATAAATAGGATAGAAAGAAGTGGTTATTATCCCATAACCATTGTTGCGGTAGTGGTTCTAATATGAGAGTAGGGTTATTGGCGTTATAGGGTATCCTCTATTGTGCCAAGTGGCTGGTCATAGCCGAGATTGTTGTGTTTGGAGATTTCAAGGTGATCATTAGGGAGTGAATCATTCTCTTTACAAGTTCCAGCCCCTTACTCACTGGATGAATAGGATCAGTTCTTTGATGTCGTCTTTCCTTAGGATTTCGGTCTCCCATGTTAGAGTCAATTAGTGGAAAAATAAAATAAAATACACAGACGCACAACAGAAAATAGAGAGACAATAGATTTAACGTGGTTCACCCAACCAATCTGGGCTACGTCCACCAAACAGAGATATCGGCAGTCTTATTTCTAAATAGGAGATTTACAACAACAGAGTTTCTCATCTGCACTTCTCTTCCTCTCACTTCACATCCCTCATGCATATTTGCCTCTACAGGCTTACATTTTATAGCTAGGAGTAGAAATTGAATCATAAATTCAATCACAACAAAATAGGATGCAATAACTCCACATCAGGATTAGATGCAGTCAATTTAGCAACAAATCCTATTGTTGTCATATTTATGATATTTTCTCCAAATTATTATTAGAAATCTCAACAATCTCCACCTTGACAACAATTAGCTTGATACCCTGTTCCATTATTAATTTTATCTTTTCTGCAAGCCAAGAGAAGCTAGACACCATCGTAGTTTCTCTAATAAAACTGGTTTCGTGAACATGTCTACACAGTTTTCCTTTGTATGCACTTTTTCAAGAGAGACTCCCCATTTAGTGATAACCTGTCTTACAAAATGGTACTTGATAGGTATATGCTTTGATTTACTATGATAGGCCGGATTTTTAGCAAAGTGAATTGCACTTTGACTATCACAAAATAACTTGATGTTGTCCTACAACTTACCAAACTCACCAAACAAACCTTTCAACCAAACCGCTTCTTTGCAAGCATGTGAAGCAGTTATGTATTCTGCTTCTGTAGTGGATAAAGCAACAATGTTTTGTAGCTTTGACATCCAGCTAATAGCTCCACCTGCAAGAGTAAAGACATATCCTGAAGTTGACCTTCTCTTATCCAAATCACCTGCAAAATCGGAATCAACATATCCACAAACAAATTCACTACTTCTGTTATAAGTGATACAATAATCACTTGTGCCTCTCAGATACCGAAGCACCCATTTCACTGTTGACCAGTGTTCTTTTCCTGGATTTTCCATATACTTGCTGACAACTCCAACTGCATGTGAAATATTTGGTCGTGTACAAACCATCGCATACAACAAACAACCTACTACATTGGCATATGGAATTCGAGACATATATTCATTTTCTTCATTTGTGTTAGGACATAAACTTGAAGAAAGCTTAAAATGGGAAGCTAAAGGGACTGAAACAGGCTTCACATTGTTCATACCAAACCTCAAGAGTATTTTCTCAATATACTTCTTTTGTGATAGCCACAGCTTACCATTGCTCCTGTCTCTAAAAATCTTCATGCCCAAAATCTGTCTTGCTGCTCCTAGATCTTTCATATCAAGCGTCCTAGCCATCTGAGCCTTTAACCTGTTCATCTCTGTTATGATTTTGCTTGCTAAAAGCATATCTTCAACATATAACACTAAGATAATGAACATGCCATTACTCAATTTCTTAAAGTAAACACAATGATCATATTCACTTCTTATATAATTTTGACTCATCATGAAAGAATCAAATTTCTTGTACCATTGTCGAGGTGACTGCTTCAGACCATACAATGATTTCTTGAGCTTGCAGACAAATTTCTTGTTGCGATTTTGAACAAACCCTTCCGGTTGTTCCATGTAAATCTCCTCATCTAAATCTCCATGTAAAAATGCAGTTTTAACATCTAGTTGTTGTAATTCTAAATCAAGTAAAGCAACTAATGCTAACACAATCCGAATTAAAACAATTTTTACAACTGGTGAAAATATCTCATGAAAGTCAATTCCTGCTTTCTGAGAAAAACCTTTCGCGACTAGCTTTGCTTTGTACCTGTCTTTTGTCTCATCAACACCCCTTTTCAATTTGTAAACCCATTTACATCCTACAGTTTTTCTGTCCTTAGGAAGTTCAACCAGGTCCCATGTGGCATTCTTGTGTAATGCCTTCATCTCATCCTTCATAGCCTCTTTCCACTTATCACTGTTAGAACCTTCTACAACTTCCTGATAGCATAAAGGTTCATCATCATTAGCGGTTAAAGCAACTGAAGTAACTTAATCATCATACCTTTTAGGAGGACGTCTGATTCTTGTGGACCTCCTTAAAGATGTTTCTGGTTCTTCCACAATTTGCTGATTATTATCTGTAGGAACTTCTTCATGATCTGCATCTAAAACATGTTCATGATCTGCATCTGAAACTTGTTCATGATCTGCATCTGAAACTTGTTCATCTGGACTATCATCAGTATTTGAACTGGTTTCAAACTGAATGTGTTGAAGCTTAGGTACATTATCCTGTTTCAATTTATCATCTACATCTGGATTTTCAAGTGAGGATTCATTAAATTTAACATCTCTGTTAATGATGATCTTGTGAGTAGTAGGATCCCACAACCTATATCCCTTAGTCCCATCACCATATCCAACAAAGATATATCTTTTTTATTTAGGATCTAATTTAGAACGCTGATGTTTCGGAATTAGAGCATATGCATCACAACCAAAAACTTTCAATTTAGAATAATCACAAGGATGACCCTTCCATACCTCTTGAGGAATTTTGCATCCTATTGCAGTTGATGGTGATCGATTTATCAAATAGCAAGCCGTAGATATTGCTTCTGTCCATAATTTCTTTTGCAAATTTGCGTTACTTAGCATACTTCTTGCTCTTTCTAAGAGAGTCCTGTTCATGCGTTCAACAACTCCATTTTGCTGAGGAGTATAAGCAATAGTTCTATGTCTTTCGATCCCAACTTCCTTGCAATAATTATCAAATTCCTTTGAAGTAAACTCACCACCATTGTCAGTTCTTAAACATTTAATGGTTCTTCTAGTGATGTTTTCTACTAATGCTCTAAACTGTTTGAAAACTGTGAATACATCAGACTTTTTCTTTAACATATAGACCCACACTTTTCTAGAGAAATCATCAATAAAAGATACAAAATATGACGATCCTCCATATGAGGTTGTAGGAGATGGACCCCAAACATCAGAATGGATATAATCAAGGACTCCCTTACTAGTATGTTTTCCAGTTTTAAACTTCTTCTTGCTTTGTTTTCCATATATACAATGTTTGCAGAAATCTAACGTAGAAGATTTTAAACTAGGAAGTAACTTACGATCAGATAAAATTTTTAATCCTCTTTCACTCATATGGCCCAACCGTTGATGCCATAGTCGAATAGAATCATTGGAGTTTTCAGATACCATAGAAGCATGATCTGACTCTGTTCTTCCTTCTAACTAATAAATATTTCCAATCTTCTTTGCTTTCATTACTAGTAAAATTCCTGTATAAACTTTCATTACTCCACCTTGAATAAAGGTTTTATATCCATTTGTGTCTAGCACTCCTAAAGAAATAAGATTTTTTCTGAATTTAGGCACGTGTCTTACATCAGTTAAAATTTTATTTGTCCCATCAAACATTTTAATCTGGATGCTTCCAATTCCCACAATATTACATGAGACATCATTACCCATGTAAACAACTCCATCATTGATCGATTTATAAGATTTAAACCACTCTCTATGAATGCACATGTGATTTGACGCACCAGAATCTAACAACCAATGTTGATCATGATTAGACAAACTAACTGATAACACTTCATCACTCATACCTGAACCGGATGTCGAACCTGTATTTGTTGTGTTTGCTTCTTTCTTCTCTGTCGAAGAGTCTCCTTTGGATGTTTTCTGTCTCTTCCAACAGTCCTTCTTCAAATGTCTTGATTTGCCGCAAAACCAACACTTTACCTTACCCTTCTTCCCTTTCGATTTTGACCGCGAGTTGTTCTGCTTACTGAAGCATCTTTCTTTAGAACAACCTCTAACCATCATTGCTTCTGATGTAGAGGTTTCTGAATTTGACCTTTTCCGTGTTTCTTCAGATAACAAAGCTCCAACAACATCATCAAATTCAAGGGTTTATGATGAACTAAGACTTATAGAAGTAACAAAATTATCCCATTACTCGAGCAACGAGCATAATAAAGTTACTACTTTATCTTCTGAATCAAATTTTACATCTATACTATCTAACTGCACCATAAGAGTATTAAAGGTATTCAAATGATTAGTTATTGATATACCTTCCTTCATGTGCAAGCTGTAAAATTGTCTCTTCAGAAGAATCCTATTGGTTAAGGATTTTGTCATGTACAGCTTTTCAAGCTTTGTCCACAAACCAAAAACAGTTTTCTCTGACACGATGTTAAACAAAACATCATCTGCTAAACACAAACGAATGCCGCTCAATGCTCATTCATCGACGTCACTCCATTCGTCATCTGTCATGGCAAAAGGTTGTTTGGATTTTCCCAAAAGCGCCTTCGCCACACCTTGTTGTACGAGTAGATCGTGCATCTTAACTTTCCAGATCTCGAAGTTATTTTTCCCATTAAACTTCTCGATCTCAAATCAAGCACTTTGAGTTTTTGACATTTTAAATTAAACTCCTTTTCTCAAAAAAAAAAAACTTTACACAGCATATGGTGTCAACAATAAAATGCTAGAAAAACATTCACGACATTGAAGATAAACCCTAATAGGAATTCTTGTATTCATTAACAAATATGAGAGTCATAACCGTCTAAAAGTGAGTATGCTGGTGATTTAAATGCACAAAGAGAGATTGATAGAGCGCATAATCAGTCTCACGTGGGAGTGCACAATGTTACTGCATTAGAGATCAAGTTTTGTTCTCATGGAAACCGGGGTGGAAGTAAGAAACAAAATTACGCTACAAGGTCCGAGTTTGACTAGAGTCCGTAGTGTGTGAATTATCATCGACCACTACTATGGTAGCGGAATTTTCAATCCGTCCACAATATAAGCGGCTCTATAAAAAAAAAAAAATCTAACACATCTACTCCTCAAGACAAATAATCGGTCGACTCATGCCACAAATTTCAATGCTCCAACTCAGCAATCTGCATTCAAAGTTAATTTGAATTCTCACAGCAGACTTACTCAGATGTCAACCCGATCAATTCGACTCTCCACAAAATCAAAATGCAGCGAAATTTTGTTTTGATTTACTCCACGAAATCAAACAATAGTTTTGCTACCAAAACAACAGCGAGCAGTCACCCGATCATCCATGGCTTTGCTGTGGCTCCCCCACACTTAACGTCGCCAGCTCACAACACTGATACATGTCTCCAGCAATGGAAGATCGCTCGATGGCTCAACGGCTTGGCAGCTCAACTTTACTTCCTCTCGGATGCAGGTCAAACGACCTTCAGCCTTTACAAACAAAAAATTGCAGTGCACAGTTTACATGGAGTTCCCACTTCAGCACATGAAACCAGCATCCACACCACACCAGTTTCACACCGCAGATCTGGTCTTCATTCATAGTGCCACTCCTAGCAACGATAGCCAGCTCTTCCCACTGAAAAAGGATCAACAGCAAATGCAGATCTTCATCCTAACAAGCTCTTATACCAATTTTTAGAGTCAAGCAGCGGAAAAAACAAATAAAACACACAGACGCACAGCAGAAAATAGAGAGACAATAGATTTAACGTGGTTCACCCAATCAATCTGGGCTATGTCCACCAAACAAAGGTATCAGTAGTCTTATTTCTAAACAGGAGATTTACAACAGCAGAGTTTCTCATCTGCACTTCTCTTCCTCTCGCTTCACATCCCTCATGCATATTTTCCTCTATGGGCTTACATTTTATAGCTGGGAGTAGAAACTGAATCATAAACTCAATCACAACAAAATAGGATGCAATAACTCCGCATCAGGATTAGATGCAGTCAATTTAGCAACAAATCCTATTGTTGTCATATTTACGAGATTTTCTCCAAATTATTATTAGAAATCTCAACATCCCACAGATTCTGATATTCTGAGAACAGAACATTGTGGCTCATAGATTGTGAAAAGAAGAGTGCAGCGAGAAGGTTTTCTGTAATGACATTTCTTAAAGGGATGGTCAAAATTTCAAATAGAGATATGAGGGTAGTCTCTGGATTCTCTCTCCTTTTACGCTGGTGGGGCACAGCCCTGTTTTCCCTGTTTTGCATCAATAGGTTGCAAGTCTTTTTTTTGCTTTCTGAATGCTGTTTCGGGATCTATTACGGTTCGATACTAGATTGATTAGCATATGTTTTGAATATCTATAGATGGTTTTTACAGGTTTCTCCTATTTTATTTACAAGAAAAAGGGTGCCTCGTGGAAAGGATATTATTTAAAAAATTATATGTATCTGTAAAAAAAAATTTAATGAAAATATTGTTTGGTCTTTCTTTTAAAAAAAGAAGAAGAAAAAGTAGTTATAAAATGAAATGAGATGATATTTTAACGTCTACTAGACTAAAAAAAGTCTATAGGACTAGGACTATGAGTTTCCTGTTTTTCGTCTTTTGCATTTCAGTTATTTTTTAATTCAAATTGATGATGAGTTGGTCCAGCCTTTCAAAAATCCCATAGCTAAAAATACAATGCCAAGAAACCAATGCTAACATATTCCCATACCATAACTTTCTCTGATGACTTTGAAGGCATCACATTCCAAAATGAAAATTTTTTCTGATTCCACTGCCCCAGACGTGCAAAATGTACACTCGTTATTCCCAAGCTTCTTTAGGCCTTTTCCACCATCCTGTTTCACACCGAAGTTGATGAGAGTTGGCTCTTAATTGAGCAATAATAACCTTTGCCCTCCACAACATGTTAGCTTCAATGTACTCTTTTTGTTGGAGATCATACGTAAGGTTGAATTCTTCAATGTATTACTTCTTCTTTCTACCCAACTCTTTTCCCCATATATGTTTAATGGAAAATTGGTTTTCACTATTACACCAAGATCAACTACCATTTTTATATAAATGTTATAAATGCACTAGAGAGTTGAACCTATACAACTAGAGAAATATATGTTTATAAAATCACTAGAGAAATAGATTTTTATCCATTTATGTATATTTAACAAATTTATTTAAATAAAATATATTAATATTTAAATAAATAATTATTTAATTTAAATAAATAAATTTAATATTTTATTAAAAAATAAATAATTTTATAATTAATAGATAAATAAAATTATGTTTTTTAATATTTAAATTAAAATAAATTATTGTTTATATATTTTTAATTCATATGTTTAGTAAAATTACATTAATTTTTTTTTTAGTTTTCTATTCTAATTTATAATTAGTCTAAATCTAAATAACTAACTCAAACTTATTTTAATTTTAATTATATTTTAAATAATTTAATGTAACATCACATTACATATCACATTACATATCGGATTACATCACATATACATTACATTACATTACATCACATATACATTACATTACATATCACATCACATATACATTACATATAGTATTACATCACATATTATTTCATGTCACAACCATACTATTATATAGAATACCATGAACTTGTAAACCACCATTCAAATAACTAACTCAAGCTTATTTTAATTTTAATTATATTTTAAATAATTCAACGTAACATTACATTACATATTATATTATATTACATCACATGTACATTACATATCATATCGTATTACATCACTTATCATTTTAGGTCACAACCATAAAATGTTTTTCTTAACACATAATAACATCACTACCACACTGAACTATAAAACTCATCACATATTATGTATCTCACTTATGTTATATAATTTACTTTTAAATTTTATTTTAAAATGTTATATATTTACGTTTAAATTTTATTTTAAAATATCATATAAAACTCATTTATATTAATATTGTATTAGTTTTAACATAAACATTATACATTTCCTTATACACCTGATATCAAAAATTTTATTACTATTTTATTAAATCGACTTTAATACTATACCATACACTATATTTTTTTAATATTATATTAATTTTAAATATAAACTTTACACATTTCCTTTAGAGACGTCATATCTAGCTTTCTTACTAAATCTTATTGGATCAACTTTAATACCATGCAATACACTTCATGGCGTTGATTGTGTTGAGAGGGGCATTCTACAGCCCAATATGACCCCGATGTGTAAGTATGTCACGTCCTAAAATACAATAAAAATATTTTTTGCTAATATCGATCAAAATATTAAATTGAATCTTAAATCATATATAACTTGATTCTTTAGATTGTATATAGCATTTTAATATTATTAATAGACTAAGATTAATTATTAAAATATAACTATGTATTATGGCACTCTACAACCCAATATGGGGTAGATCTCACTTAAAAACGTAAAATTAAACATAAATATAATGTTTAACATTTAAACACACTATGAATTTAAAATATAAAGAGGTTTAGGTATGGTAAATAAATAAAAATATAAATAAAACCTCCTTTTATACTTACTCCAGAGGAATGGTAAATAAATAAAGCCTCCTTTTATATTTTCTTTGTAAACCTTTTTATATTTACGAACTCAAAAAAAATAAATTATTTAGGTGAAGTCTTTGGGCCAAATACCATGGGACAAATTGTTATTAATACCATGAGCCAAATACCATGGGCCAAAAACCGTATTTATAAAAGAGGTATAAAGAGGCTTGATAAATATACTAAAATATATCAAATAACATTAGAACTCAACATCTAATTCTATATCAAGCCTATGGGTCAAATACCATGGTAAATCTAATTATATATCAAGCCTATGGGTCAAATACAATGGTAAATAAAAGAGGCATGGCAAAAAAAAAATTATTTTTATATTTACTCCATAAACCCCTTTATGTTTACAAACACTCAAAAAAAAGTTTTATTTAGGTGAAGCCTATGGGCCAAATACCATGGACCAAATCATTAATACCATGCAAAAAAAAACATTATTAACACTAATATATATTAACTCTAGATATATATGGGAAGGAAGAACAAAGAGATAGAGTGATAGAGGTGGAGAGAGAGGGGGAGTAACAAAGGAGAGATGGAGATAAACTCAAGGAGATGGGAACTGAGGAATGAAGAGAGAGAGGGAGGGAGAGGAGTGGCAGTGTTAGAGAAGGGTAAGAGAGGGAGAGGGAGACAAATATGAGGGGGGAGAGAGGAAGCGAGAGGGAGGGAGATAGTGAGAGGATTGGAGGAGAGAGAGAGAGAGAGGAGAGAGTAAGGGATAGAGAGATGGAGTTTGAGGGGATAGATGGAGGGAAGAAGAAAGATATAGAGAGTGATAAGTGAATGGAGAGAGGGAGTGACAAGGGAGAGATGGAGAGAGAGTGTGTATATTTAGGGGTGAGATAAAGAGACAAAGAATGAGAGATAGAGAGAAGGGGGGAAAGAAGGAGAAAGGGAGGGATACAATAACATAGTTGGAGAGAGATAGAGAGTGATGGGGGAAGAGAGAAGATTAGAGGGAAAAGAGAGAGAGAGAGATAGAGAGAGGTAGGAGAGAAAGGGAGAGAGAGGAAGGACATCGTAGAGGACCTGAGAGAGAGGAAGAGAGTGATAGGGAAGAGAGAGGATTGGAGGGAAAAGAGAGAGAGATAGAGAGAGAGAGGAGGAGAGAGGGAGGGAAGAATACATACATAGAGAGTGAGAAGTGGAGAGAGAGAGGGAGTGACAAGGGAGAAATGGAGACATAGTGTGTATGTTTGGGGGTGAGATAAAGTGAAAAATAAGGAGAGATGGAGGGAAAGGGGGGAGAAGGAGAGAGGTAGGGATATAACAACAGAGTTGGAGAGATAGAGAGAGAAAGAGTTGGAGGGGGGAGAGAGGGAAGAATAATTTTTGCACTATATGCATTGATTTCAGTGTGGATGGTGATTTCTAATCTTATTTGATTTCTTGCACTAGATGCATTGATTTTATTGTAGATGTTGAGAGAGATGGGGGAAGAGAGAGGATTCGAGAGAGAGAGAGAGAAAGAGAGAGAGAGAGAGGAAGGATGGCAGAGAGGAAGAGAGCGAAGGGGGAAGAGTAAAAATTGGAGGGCAAAGGGAGAGAGAAAGATGGAGGAAGAGAGAGGGGGGTAGGAGAGAGAAAGAGAGAGAAGAAGGATGAGAGAGGGAGGGATAGAGAGATAGAGCTGGAGGGGGATAGAGGAAGGGAAGAAGAAGACATATAGATAGAGTGAGAAGTGGAGAGAGAGAGGGAGTGGAAAGGGATAGATGGAGAGAGTGTGTGTATGTTTTGAGGTGAGATAGAGACAAAGAATGAGAGATGGAGAGAGAGTAACACTGTTACCAATGAAATAGATAACTTGACCTCAAAACGGGAACTTTAGCCCAAAAAGACTCAAAAAACATGAAAAAACACCCCCCAAAAAAAAAGTGTGTATTCCAGAAAGCACTTGTTTTTTTTAAGGTCAAATTTCAACATTTTATAAAATTATGCTAAAAACAAAATTGTTTTTTGAAAAAAGGATTGAAAAAACACCCTCAATACAAAACCAGTTGATGCTGGAATAACCAAAAAAAAAATGGTGTCATACTTTTGACATTTTTAAAAATAGAAGTAACATTTTTTAATTTTAAAAATTCAAACATTAAAAAAAAAAAACCTAAAATTAAAAATTAAAAACATTTAAAAGCTTAAAATTTAAAAATATATAGACATAAAAAAAATAAAAAAAATAAAAACAAAATAAAAGTTTTAATTGAAACATTAAAAAAACCTAAAATTTAAGAAAAAAATAAAAATAAAATTAAAAAATATATAAAATAAAATAAAAACAAAATAAAAATATTAAATTTAAAAAATAAAAAATAAAAACAAGGAAGGAAATTATAAAAAATAAAATATAGAAATTAAATTTAAAAAAAGAAAAAGAAAATGTTTATTAAATTAAAAACAAAAAAAATAAATTTTAAAACAAAAAATGAAATTTAAAGAAATATATTAAATTTTACAAATTTAATACTTTAAAAAATAAAAATAAATAAAATAAATATTTAAATTAAAAGTAAAAAAAATGAAAATTTAATTAAAAATAAGAAATGAAAAATGAAATACAATAAAAATATTAAATTTAAAAAATATATATATTAAAAAAAAAAAATTAAAATAAATTAAATTTAAACTATAAAAAATAATATATATATGAACTTAAATTAAAAATATATATATTAGATTTTATTAAATTTTAAAAAAAATGTTAATATTAAAATAACAAATTAAATTTAAAAAAAATATATATTAAATTTTAATAAATAAATGAATAAACAAATAAATTTTGAAATAAAAAAATTAATTTAAAAAAAAATAAAAATAAAAACAAACACCTATAAAATAAAAGTTAAAAAACTTTAAAAGTCAACTAAAAATGGAAATTGAAATATATATATATATATATATATATATATATATATATATATATATATATATATATATATATATATATATATATATTAAATAAAAACAAAATTAATTTAAAAAATTAAGTTTAATTTTTAAAAAAATCCAATTTTTAAATACACAATTTTTAATTTAAAATAAAAAATATAAAAATTTTAAGTAATTAATAAAAACAAAATAATAAAAAAATAAAACATTTAAAAACAATATTAAATTCAAAATAAATTTAAAATAAAATAAAAAATTTATTAAATTTTATAAAATTAAATTAAAAAACTAAACATAAAATTTAATAATAAAGAAAAATTGTGAAAAAATTAAAATTAGAAAACAAAAAAAAACAAAAAAACAAAAAACAAAAACAAAAAAAAATTAATAAAAATTATTAACAAAATTAAAAGAAAGAAAATTAAAAACAAAAAATAAATAATTAAATTTAAAAAATAAATAAATAATAAACAAAACCAATTAAATTTTAAATATAAAAATTAAAGTAATCAAAGTAAGCTCATTCGGCATGACCTATGACAGTTTCAAGCCGGCCTCCACCACAACCTGGGCAGGAGGTCGATTCCAGGAATCGGCCTCTTGCCCGGGTGGCAGCGGAGGCCTGTTGCCATATCTGCCTCTCTCTTATATTTTGCTGCTGTTGCTTCCTCCTCTGCTTTGGATGGGGGGCCATCTTCCTAATACTCTCTCTTTACTTATAAACTATGCTAGCCACATATGCGGAAAAGAAATCTATCTTCGGGAAGATCTCTCCAAGCGTGCCTCATGAAACAATGGCATCCTGGCCTCCTTAAAGAAGGAATTCTTAGGCATCTTAGGCGACAGACCTCCACCACCGTTGGATGAAGTCAAACTAATCAATACTTTTCCTCCACTATATAGAGCCACCTGTTCATTATAGTATTTTATGAACTGTGAAATCGTGGTGTTAGCAGAGTAGGCATAGAATTGGAAATTAACGTAGTCTATCACATGCCCATATTTGTTCCATAGCGCAAGATAATGTGACTAAACATCCTGATTGTCAAAGGGGGCGATGGATGCGAAGGAGATGGTTTTGCTATGCTTTAACCTCGTTATCAGCTGCCCAATGCACTCTGTGAAAGTATTATTGTCAGCTTGAAAATGCTCGTAGTTGATGTCGATGCCATCAAGATGGTATTCTTCGATGGTGGCGGCGGAGGCCGATTCTGGGAATCGGCCTCCCGCCTAGGTGGCCTTGAAACTGTAAATTTTCTTTTAATTTTTTTTTTAATTTCAAAAGATTTAAAATTATTTTTTTTAATTCAATTTTTTTTATTTTAAATTTAATTTGTTTTAATTTTTTTGTTTTGTTTTTTTTTTTTTTTTTTCATATATATATATATTTTATTTTTTTTCAAAAAATTTAAAATTTTTTTTTTTTATTCAAAGAATTTTTTTTTTTTTAATTTTTTTTTTTATTAATTATTTTTTAAAATTTAAAATTTATTTATTAAATTTTTTAAATTTTAATTTAATTTAATTTTTTTTTTAACTTTTAGTTTATTTAGTTTTTCATTTTTAAAATTTATAAATTGTTTCATTTAAAAAAAATACTAAATTTATGTATATTTGTTTTTTAATTATTTGCACATGGTTTTTTTCATTTTTGTTTGTTTTTTAATGATAGTTTTTTTATTTTAATTTTTTTTTTCAAGTTTAAATTTTGTTTTTTTTAATTTGATTTTTTTTTGTTAATTTTAAAATTTGTATTTTTTCTTTTCTTATTATTTATTATTTTTTTTAATTTAAAATTTTATTTTTATTTTTATTTTTTTTATTTTTTATTTTTATTTTTATTTTTGTTTTTTTCTTTAAATTATGTGTTTTTTTTTTCAAATTTTGTCATTTGTTTTGATATAATTTTCGAATATTTTTGTTTTTTTTTAATTTTATTTTTGTTTAAATTTTTTATTTTTACAAGTTAATTTTGTTTTATTTTACATTTTTATTGGTTTTTTATTGTTTATATATATATATATATATATAAGTTTTGTGTTTTATTACCAACATGAAAATCACCACTCTAAAAAAAAGAGGTTGATGCTGCATCAATACGTTTCAAAATTAGCATGAAAACCACCGCTCTAAAAAAAAAAAGTTGATGCTGCATCAATACGTTTCAAAATTAGCATGAAAATTATTAACATTTTAAAACAAATATTCATACTTCATAAATAAAAATATTAGAGTGTCAAAAATGTGCACCAAAAAAAAGGGGTGATTCTGCATCACCACCTTTCAAAATCGGGTCCTTTTTATGCTACCAAGAAAAAGTAGGTAACAGTGCGGTTATCTATTTCATCGGTAAAAGTGTTGAGTGTGTATGTTATGGAGTGATATAAAGAGACAAAGAAGGAGAGATGGAGAGAAGGCAGGAGAGAGGAAGGGACATAGTAACAGAGTTGGAGGGTGAAGAGAGAGAGAGGGAGAGAGGTGGGAAAGAAAGGGAGAGAGAGGAAGGAAGAGAGAGGATGTGAGAGAGAGGAGAGAGGGAGGGAAAGAGAGATGGAGTTGGATGGGGGAGAGGGGGAAGAATATTTCTTGCACTAGATGCATTGATTTCAGTTTAGATGGTGATTTCTAATCCTATTTGATTTCTTGCACTAGATGCATTGATTTTAGTGTAGATGTTGATTTCTAATGATATTTGATTTCTTGTACTAGATGCATTGATTTCAATTTAGATGATTTCTAATCTTATATGATTGCTCGTACTAAATGCATTGATTTCAATGTAGATGGTGATTTCTAATTCTATTTGATTGCTTGCACTACATGCATTAATTTCATTGTAAATGTTGATTTCTAATTATATTTGACTACTTGCACTAGATGCATTGATTTCAATGTAGATGATTTCAAATTCTATCTAATTTCTTACACTGAATGCATTGATTTCAGTGTAGATGTTGATTTCTAATCCTATTTGATTTCTTGCACTAGATGCATTGATTTCAGTGTAGATGTTGGTTTCTAATCTTATTTGCTTACTTGCATTACATGCATTGATTTCAGTGTAGAAGTTGATTTATAATCCTATTTGATTATTTGCATTATATGAATTGATTTCAGTGTAGATGTTGTTTTCTGATCTTATTTGATTTCTTGAATTAGATGCATTGATTTCAATGTAGATGTTGATTTCAATTTGGTGTAATTGGATGTATGATGGTACATTAATTTTAAAGTGATTTGATAAACAATGTGCATTAATTTTAGTGTAAGCACAGCAAATTATTGACAATGTACATTGTTTTTTGTGTTACAGTAATTCAACCTATGAATGTTGGAGAGCAAGAGAGACAAGGTATGATGTTTAGTACAATAGCGCGAGCCAAATTTTTAAATGGTTTATGATTTCAACTGTCATTTTCATATTATCCATATGAAAATATGACAAAACTAACAAAGGTGAGAATAAGAATAGTAGAAGAAAATAGTTTGAGATTGATCATAATGAATCATCTTTGTAATTCATTGCATTCTTATTATTCACATTTTCTATCATTCAACACTATTACATTGTCACTTTGCATTCAAAAATTTTATTTCACCATTTTTCATCATTAAATTTATTAACAATATCTATCATCTCAACAAACTGAATTAACTAAGAAAATTTAAAATTAAAATAACCAGATGATACACATCAGACATATTTAACATATATAAAATGATTATATTACTATTAGATGTATTTACATATTATTGATAAAATTAATTATATGTTTGATATATTTTCCTTGGCCGCACATGACTGAAACCAACCTAGGTCCATCTTAACTCCGGATCTATCAAGCGCTGAGAGGGATAAAATGTCTCGAGGTGCAAACATTTCCTCAAGTTTTGCACACAAAAAAATAGGTTTGCACCTCGAGAGATTTGATCCCTCTTAGCGCTTGATAGATCCAGAATTAATATAAATCTAGACTGGTATATATCACAATATTAAATAATATTACATTATAAAAAACAATTAACAAGATGAACTCTTCTAAAAAATATATTAAAACATTAAATAATAAGCCATATCTTATAATAAAAAATCAATTTACTAAATTTCTGTTAGAAATAAATAAAATTCCATTTCTTCAACCGTCATGGTTTAACCATTTCATTTCTATAATATAATATTTTTTATCCATGTTAAAGTAACTTTTCAATATATTTATCCCAAAGGTGTACCCTATAAGTTTGCCAGGCAAACGAACATTCTCTCCTCTTTTCTGCCTCCTAGCCTGAAGGTTTTCTTTCTTTCTATTGTTTTGAATCCATTGATCAGGGGTTTGAATATCAAAATTGTCAATTCAAGTATTCCACACACCTTAAACATACCATTTCAAATGAATCAAAAATATCTAGCTAAATGTGTAAAACAAATCTCTGATGAATTTCCTATACGCTGATACTCTGTGGAAATACCATGATGAAGGGACTTACTACATATACTAGCAGGAATGTGCTTGGCTTCGAAGTCGAGTATTGGACAGAGTAGCTTGAACAAGTGTCTTTTTCCAGGTGGTGATTCTCTCGACAAGCGTTGGATGTTATTTTGATTAGTGGATGCGCATCGAATAGAGGCAGCGCAGTGCATTAGTGGATCCGCGTCTCCACCATATCATGAAGCATTATCATAGAGTATTTCCACATACTCTCAACTCACACATTTGGTATATTAGTTATATATCACATTTGGAAAGAAGAAATTGGAGCAAACCTTGAGGCCTTTGTTAAAGAGGAGAATTCTAAGAATACCGTAAAAGCCTAGAAAGGAGACAGCATTTTCCAAAGCTATGAGAAGGACTATTGCTTTATGGATATCCAGAAATATGAAAATCTAATGTGATTGCACACATGGTTATTTATTTAGGTTAATACGTCCATGATTTGTGGCGTCCTTAGATTCATATAAATAAGGGCTAATATAAATTACTTAGGAAGAGCACAAGTCTATTATTCTTAGTAAGAATGTTGATTATGCACTTATCTTCCAAAGTATGCAAAATTTTATGTTAGAGTAGATGTTAGAGTACAATCCCTAATACATAAATATGATTAAACATCAATTGTAATAGTTTTTACACAGTTCTCTTGAGAATATCAGCAAAGAATTTAAAATGTTGCTCCAAGCCAACACTACAAAAGATACATTTTTGTATAGCTAATCACAACATACGTGGTATCTTCGTAAATATCTCTTTTACATGATAAATGCATAGAAATGTGATCAAATCAGGGCTAGGGTGTATCCATATTATTATTAAAAATAGGGGTTTCCACATATCTTGCATGTCTTATTATCCTTTATCAATATAACAACCAACTTCAATTTGTTATTCATGGAGATATTTTCCTGCGATTATTTTGATTAATAGGTGTTATCCAACAATTAGGTTTGCAAGTGCCCCGACTATTAAAATTTATGTTAAATTATTTCCAATTTATGCAAGTGCAATCCCATTTGGTGCATAGGGATGCAACATAAGTCATGGATCGTGTCTTCATACAGGACACATGAATATATATCTTTATATGGATTCTTAAAATATTTGGCATGGAAAGCATTTTCATTTGCTAGAAACATCAAGAAGAAATTAAAAGAGTGTGGTAGATGAAGATACATACAATTAAGAAACTAAGTACGATAAATCTAGAGAAAAGAGAAGTGGAGATTTGATGATGTAGAAAATTGAAAGTCCATAATCATAATTCTCACAACTATGATCACAATTTTAGGTATTTTTTTGTTGAGAAAGTCCATTTTATGTAAGTTCATATCTAAACCTAATCAAGAACATACATCTTTGAAATTTTGATGTAGCTTGAAAGAGTTATTTTAATCCTAAAAAAAGTGATCAAAATACTTTTGCATGAAGAAAATAAAAATCACTCATTATGGCATAGTGTGGGAATCAATCACATTGAGTATGGGTAATAAATCACACGCCAATGGTCAGACATGATTAGTGGCAATGTGTCCAAATTTTCATTATGTGACACTTGAAACAAAAGCCGCACTTGTTGGGAAAATTAATTGTCTTAATAAAACAACCAATTTCTCACACATAAATTATTAACAAAGGTAAGTCTGCTTATTTCAAGGTTATCGGGCACATTATATGCTTGCAACAATTGCAATATGACATTGATTGATTCCTAATTGTTGCTAAGATTTCCTCTACAAGAACTTGCCACTCAATCAAACCAAAGGTTGTTGTAACTCTTCACACTTGTAGGAATGGAAATCAATTCAACAAAATTATCATTGTCAAACCCACACTTGCATGGAAATGACACATTGCATACAATGGTGGAAATGAAATCACACACGTGGAATAAGATGGTGCTCATCTATTCTAAGATCAATCTTGCAGGGAAAAGAAATAACAGCGTTTGAAATCAATTCCTCACTCACATAAAAATCATTCAACCACAACCACACATATTTATCAACCCTTATGCTAACAATCATAAATAAAGCCAACTCATCAATTGCATAATAAATTGTATATGTATGTGATAGCAACAAACTAATATTATGTATCAACAATGAATTGTAACTATGTAGCAACAATTAGACAACAATAGTAACACATAATTAATAAGGATTGATCCAGTAATAGTTATGATGACACATGAACAACTTGTATTTAAGTATTTTGCTAGTCAATTTAACGAAACAATAACATCAATATATTAAACAAGAAATTTGTAACAATGTACGCTGAATTAACAAAAAAAGAAATACCATAACCTACAAGAAAATTAATTGAAATTACTACGCTACCTACACAGACACAACGATCCTTACTAAAGAGGAAGGCCCTTCCTCCTTAACAAGAAGTTGGTAAAATCACAACTCACATGCTAGCACAACAAATCATAAAGAATATTGCATTAACTCTGAAAATGAAATACAAGATTCACAGTTAGAGAATGATGATGATGCCCCCCCAACATACCCTAAATCCATACATTTTATACAAAGAGATAAGGGGACGAATTGGAGCCAATTCTCCAAATTTGGATTGTCAAAGTTATGGACAAATTTACAAGACATTATGTTTATTTGTTTTTGGAAGATCTTAGTTGGAAAGAAAATCAAGATATGACTCCAATAGATTGATCTATCATGAAGTCATCTGAGGATAGGATGGAGCTATTTCATTTGCTAATTGGTCGCTCTGATTGGATTATTGTTACCCAACAAGTGCAACAAGAAAATTTTGCTTGAAAGAACTACATGTATCTCCCAATTCTTTCAAGCAAAATTAGGAAAAACTTGTGAGTAACCTAATTAGGTATTTTTTAAAAGAAACCCATGTTGTGAATTTTCCATATTCATCTTCGTTTCTCAAGAAATTTCTCTTGAAGTTCATTACTCAATTTTTCCTGATACGAGTTATCTAAATTATAGATCATGAGATGAAACCTAATGGATTTGACTTTGGTATGATTTTGGTAACATAAATACATGTCAACACCCATGGGAACAAAACCCATGTTCCATAATTTCTCCAAAAGATATATAGATATGCAAACCATGAAGGTTGGTTACAGTGACCACATAGGAGCCATAGGAACAACACTAGGCAAACCATCATTAGTAAAACTAACAATAATCCTTTATAATTCATCAAAAAAAAGAAAAAGAAAAATAATTAACTACTTTAACATTCATAAGCTTAGTGTGGTACATTCATGAAGAAACACAATAATATGACTAATAAACAGATAAAGAAGTGAGATAAAATCACTGAAAATGGTTGTTTTGAATGGTGTAAAAGGTGACAATTTGGAAACCTAACATCTCCCCCCCACCAAAACTTTTGCATGTCCTCATGAAAATAAGATATATTTGATATTAGAGAGTCACCTAACTTTTAAAATGCACCCAACCTGCATGGTTGTACCAGATATCTCATTGACAACAAGTATAATGGAATGTAATTTTCCATCCTCACTCTATTTTGCTCAATATCATGAACACCATATCCCATGTAACTCTCACCATTTGTCATTATAACTATTACCTATTAGGAATAAGTGCATCAAAAGTTCTTGTTTATTTCAAAAAATACCACTATGATGCAACCCAATAACTCTGCCAACAATCTTCGCTTTATCTTGAATGATTTGTTTGTTGTCTATCCATTGTCCTTCCATGAATGATTCCATTGAAATAATGTTGATGACCTTGATGATTTCTCTTATTCCAAAAATAGGTTCTTATGGAGCAACTTTCCCTTCTATATCCAACGTTGGCTCTTGTGTGGCAACATTGATTCCTTTTATTCTATCTTCAACACTAGTTGTGTGGTAGTGTTGATTATTTTATGCTATGTTCAACACTGGTTCTTGTGTGGCAATGTTAATGTTGTGTTTTCTTGGGGTTTTGTTGCATATGTTGCGTATACATACATGATAGTATGATATTATTCTTATTTTGATGATGAGCCACACTTGTTGGTTCGAAATGTTGAGTCAAATAATAAGTTGTGATGGATCTGGAAGAAACAATTCAAAGATATCCACACCACAGAAGCCTAAACTAATAAATACAATGTTGAACACAAAGGTTAAGAAAGACTTATGGTTCCATTTTTTAATGCATCGTAATGAACACCTCTTATTAACACCTTTCTTCTTACTCTATTGATAAAATATGACAATTCTTGCCCAATAGTACCTTCAAAATTTTTTGATTAATGGTTGTCCCATTTTTTCAAAAATGGATTTCTCATAAAAAGGTCTTCTTAAAACAAATGTCTCCATTATACAATAATGAACAAAAAAAGTGATCTAACTTATGATTTTTCAATCCACGATTATCTAGATCAACTTATCAATCTTCTATTCAATTCCCACAACCAACATACCTTCAAAAGTAGTCTTTTAACATTTTTGGTGGAGTTGCAATAATCTAAGTTACATTAATTTGTACATAGAGTTGTAGCAGATTCAAAGACATTTACATTTCATGCAAACAACACTTCATATTGAGGTGATTTTTAATGGGTGTGTTCATCACTATTTAATGTCATTATATACCAAAAATCACAAAAAACCATTGCACAAATCCTGAGATATAACAAATGTGTTGCAACAGGAGTTTCAACAAACCATTATAGGCATAGCTACAAATTGTTACAGGTTTAGAAGAAAACTTTGTTAACCAGTTTCTCACAAAGTACAAACTAGATTTCAATGAAATTTTGTGAGAAAGTTTTTGTTATTTTAATGCTTCTCACAACACCAAAAATCAGGGCCATCTGATGCACAGATCTCGAGATATAAGAAAAATGGATTTATGTGATGATGCTTAATTTCTAAAAAATTATGTTGTTTTTGCTTGAAACTTTTCAGGTATGCTCATCTTACCTTAAGGCTTCCCTCCTCCAAGTTTCATGACCATATGATGCACGATTTGGGAAATATCCATGAATCATTTTTAATATTTTATATGGGAAAATTGTGAATAAATGATAAATTACCAAAATTATTAGATTTAAACAAAATCTATTGAGTTTGAGTTAAATGTGTGATAAGGAATATGATATCCTTTTCCACTCTAGAGGTTGTGAAATAAAAAAAAATAGGTACAATAGAAGTAGTGGCCAAAGCTATGAGAACATAAAACAATGTATACCTTTTAAATGAAGAGAATGAGAAATGTTGTTTAGGGAAGTATGATGAGATTTTGTTATGGCACAAAAGGTTAGGACATTTTAACTTCGACCATATTGTGATGCTGGGTAAAAAGGAAGTTGTAAGGGACTTGTCGAAGATCTCTAAAACAAGTACCACAATTTGTAATTCATGTCACAGTTGGTAAGAAAATTCAAGTACCCTTCAAGAGCAAAGAAAACTTGTCCACCAAGCCTTTACAACTAGTCCACATGGAATTATGTGGTCCTACAAGAACTCAGACTCCAAGTGGTGAGATATACTTCAAGCTAATTATTTATGATTACAACGGACTTACTTGTGTTGCATTCTTAAAATAAAAGTTAGAAGCATTTGAAAATTTTAAAAACTTTAAAGCCATGGCTAAAAATGAAACTGACTACAAATTAAAGTGTATAAGATCAAAAAGGGATAGAGATTTCATTGTTAATGAGTTTGATCATTATTGTAAGAAGCATAGCATAAAGAGGAAATTCACCATTATAAATACTCCACAACAAAATGGTATAGTTGAAAGAGAGAATAGATTTGTACAACAATTAGAAAGAGAAATTATGTATGAGAGAAATATACCAAACAGGTTTTGGATTGAATCTATTCATACAATAGTCCATGTTTTAAATAAATCTCACTTCCAACCAAACTATGACAAGACCCCCTATGAGTGTTAGGTCCCTATATTACTAGTATAGTCCCTTATTGTTGCTAGTGTAACCCCCTTATTGTTATTGTTGTACCCCTGTAACCCCCATATTGTTATTATTGTGCCCTTACATTATTATTGTTAGGTCGGCTAGGATCACATTGTGGCCCCATGGACTCCTATATATAGAAGGGAGGTTTTGTTCATTTGAATCATCCAAGAATTGTTCATTTATGTAATTTATTGGAGGTTGCCCCCTCGAAGTGGTTTATTTCTAAGGCATTGATATCTCTTCTCTTTTATTTTTGGAGCTGCTTTCATAACATTTGGTATCATAGCTTTTGATTCTAGGGTTTTGCTACTCCAAAAAGGTCATTGTGGCATTTTCGCAATAAAGTTTGTTCTACGAAGGTTCGGAAGCTTAAATTTTTATAGAGCGAGGCTGAAATCTTGAGGAACGTCATGGAAAAATTTCAGATCTTGGTTCGCAATATTTTCGGAGATATGATTTGTGAAAGTTAGGGATTTTTGCAAGCTCTTGAATTTAAACTAAACACGTCATAGTGGAATTTTCGCTATAACTTTGTTTCTACAAGGGTTCAGAAGCTGAAATTTTCATAGAGCGAAGCCGCTTCCAGCTTGATTCACAACATTTTTGGAGATATGGTCTGTGGAAGTTAGGGATTTTTTAGGCTCCTCAATTTCATCCCAAAGAGGTGACCGTGGGAAAATCGTCATAACTCTCTCTCTGAGAATTAGATTAGAATTCTGTAAAAAGTGGTCACAAGTGAACGGATAGTAGTTTCTTTTGCATCAATTTCAGAGCCAAAGGAGGAAATAGTGATACGTGGCAAGTCGTACAATTTCGGTCTACTGAACCAATCCATAATTAGGTCATCATAGGATATTAGGCATAACTTTTTCTTCAAGAATCCAAATCAAGTCAGACCTATGGCATTCGAAAGAAGATTCATAGGGATACTTTTGGGCTGAATTTCATATATTGAAGATTCGAAATCACAGAGATATTTCAGTTTCAATATTGAGCTCATCAAAATCAAGAAAAAGGTGTGTATTTATTTTCAAATTGCATAAGTCTTGTTTTAAAAATCAGTTTTAAGTGATCCCAAAGGCCTATTGAGCATAGATATCAGTATTGGGTTCTAAAACTCATCCTAAAAATAATTCAACACCCAGTAGGCCCTCGGAGTACTCTACTATGACTCATGAAGATGAATAATTGCAACATGATCTATCAAAATTATAAGAGCAAGTGCACCAAATTTTGCTCTCGCAAAGAGCAAAAATAAATGAAATAGAAGTTTTGAAGAAAGGCGTGGAATCAAAGATGGATGGTTTGAAGAATAATATGGATGTTTTGAAGAAAGGCATTGAAGCTAAGATGGATGGCATGGAAGCTGGCATGGAAGCTAAGATGGATGACATGGAAGAAAAAATTAAAGACAACATGGAAAACATGAAGAATGATCTAAAAGCAGACATGGAAGGTTTGACAAAGTTGATACAAGAAATGTTTCCTAATGGTGAAAAGATAGTAGAGGAAACTCATGATGAGAAAAAAATAAATGTTAATCGTGATTTCATAAACTCTAATGTTGGAGGGAAGAACCACCATATTCCAAAAATGGATATGAGGAAGTTCGATGGAAAGGATCTTGTAACATGGATACTACAGATGGAGCAATATTTTGATCTCAATAATGTGCAAAACACACAAAAGGTACGCATTGCAACTTTACATTTAGAACAAAATACATTTGTATGGTATCGATGGCTTTGCTCTCGTAAAAATATTGTCACTTGGTCAATTTTTACGGAGGAAATGATAGCACATTATGAGGATACAAAGAGCAACACCTTCTTTAGCCAATTGATAAATCTCAAACAAAAGGGTTTAGTGGGGCAGCACATCGAGGACTTCCAAAAAATTGAATATAAGGGTAACTGATATTCCTGAGGAACACAGGATTGATCTCTTCATAGGCACTTTAAAGGATAACATCCAACATGAAGTTTGCGTTTTGGAACCTGATTCATTGGAGAAGGCATTCAGGTTGGCAAGAAAAGTTGAATGTAAAATTATGGCGACAAGGAAGCCTACCACTCAATTCTATAAAGAAGGAAGTGTTGCTACGCCTAGATTTCCACAACCTACAAGGTCGACACCACAACAATTGGAAGAAAAAAGAGCAAAAGGGCTTTGCTACAGTTGTGATAGAAAATACACTAAAGGTCATAAGTGTGCTGAGAAGAAATTATTTTACGTAGATTGTGAAGAGGAAGAAGAAAATGAACAAGAAGAGGATATACACCAGGAACCAACCCTAGAAGAGGAAGAAATGAATCCGACCATATCGTGTAATGCACTGGCAGGAATTACCACTCCTCAAACTCTCAAGATAGAAGGACAAATCAAGAAGAAAAAGGTAACAGTGTTGATTGATTCAGGTAGCACCCATAATTTTATTCATTGTAAGGTAGCCAAGGAATTAAATTGTTTCCTATACCCAGCACCAGAATGTCAAGTGATGGTTGCAAATGGAGGAACTATAAATTACTCTGAAAAATGCCATAATATCAAGCTAACCATGGGGAAATATGTATTGACTAGTCCAATGCTTTCCATTCCTATGGGAGGTGCTGATGTTGTACTAGGAGTACAATGGTTACAATCTTTGGGGACGGTAGCTTTTAATTTTCAAGAACTTTTCCTGAATTTTTTTTCAGAAGGAAAGGAAGTCGAATTATGAGGTATTGAAGGGAAGCCGGGAAGGATAATAAGCTCTAATGTCATGACAAAGCTTCTAAAGAAAGAAAAACAAGGCGTAATTGCACAATTATGCTCACTAGAAGTTCCGACATCAAAATCATCTATTTCTGCAGATCTCCAACAAGTCTTGGACAATCATTCCAAGGTGTTTGAAACTCCCAAAGGACTCCCACCTATTCGTGATCATGATCATGCTATTCATTTGATTCCCAGAAGTGTTCCTCCAAACATCAGGCCTTATAGATATCCTTATGTCCAAAAGAGCAAAATTGAACATATGATTGCAGAAATGTTAGAGGCTGGTATAATTCAACCTAGTCAAAGTTCTTTCTCTGCTCCTGTAGTATTGGTACACAAGAAGGATGGATCATGGCACATGTGTCCCGATTATAGGGAGCTCAATAAGCTCACCATTAAAGATAAATTTCCCATTCCTGTGATTGATGAATTATTGGATGAATTACATGGAGAAATTTATTTTACCAAGTTGGATCTTCATTCAGGATATCATCAAATTAGAATGAAGACTGAAGATATTCCGAAAAAAACATTTCAAACTCATGAGGGTCATTATGAATTTTTGGTTATGCCTTTTGGCCTTACCAATGCACCTTCTACATTTCAAGGGTTGATGAATTCCATTTTCAAACCCTTCCTTAGAAATTTTGTGCTAGTATTTTTTGATGATATACTAATCTACAGTAAGGATCATGTTCAACATGTTGACAAGGTGCTCAAACTATTGGAGGAGAAACAATTATATGCAAAAACATCGGAATGTTTCTTTGGAGTACAAGAGGTGGAATATCTGGGTCATATTGTATCTCACGAGGGTGTTAAAGTAGACCCTAAAAAAATTAAATCCATTAAGGAATGTAAATTCCCCACAACCATAAAGAATTTGCGCGGATTTCTCGGGTTAACAGGGTATTATCGCAAGTTTGTTAAGAATTATGGGAGAATAACAGCACCTCTAACAACATTATTGAAAAAAATGCATTTTCATGGACTCATGTAGCAAGTAAGGCCTTTGAACATCTTAAAGAGGCAATGTGCCTAGCAACATTATTAGCCACGCCTGACTTCACAAAAACCTTTATTGTGGAATGTGATGCCTCAGGAAATGGAATTGGTGATGTTTTAATGCAAGAAGGAAGACCCATTGATTTTGAAAGTCAACCAATCAAAGGAAAGTATTTACAAAAGGCTATTTATGAGAAGGAAATGTTTGCAATACTACATGCACTAAAGAAATGGCGACCTTACATAATAGGAAGACACTTCAAGGTAAAAATTGATCATGATAGTCTTAAACACTTTTTGGAACAAATACTATCTTCAGAAGAGCAGCAAAAATGGGTCACAAAGATGTTGGGTTATGACTTTGAAATCATCTACAAAAAAGGGAAGCTAAATGTTGTTGCATATGCACTCTCAAGAAAGGATGAAGAGGTGGAAGCATTGCTTTGTGCCATTTATATTATCCAACCAGATTGGATAACTGAAGCAAGGGATGAATGGAAGAAGAACGAAGAAGTGTGGAAACTCATTCAAAATTTGCAGCAAGATCCTAGTACATCTGATACATTTAGTTAGAAAAACGATTCCTTATGGTACAAAGATCGCTTAAATATTTTCAAGAATTCCCAAATAAAACAAAAGATTCTTTTGGAATTACACACTTCTCCTTTAGGAGGACACTCGGGATTTTAAAAAACTTACCATAGGGTGAAGAAATATTTTTTTTGGGATGGCCTTAAATTAGATATTCAAAAGTTTGTGGCGCAATGTTTGGTTTTCTAGCAAAATAAAGTTGAGACAATTAAGACCCCAGGTCTTCTACAACCTTTATCCATTCCAAGTCAACATTGGGAGGAGATTTCAATGGATTTTATCACAAGTTTACGTAACTTCAAAGGAAAGAGTGTCATCATGGTGGTAGTTGATAGACTTACCAAGTATGCACACTTTTGTGCATTATCTCATCCATTTAAAGCAAGTACAGTTGCTACTGCATTTATGGAAACAATTCAAAAGATACATGGAAACCCGAAGATTATTGTAAGTGACAAAGATCCCATTTTTACAGGAAATTTTTGGATGGAATTATTTTCTTGTTTGGGTACTCAACTAGCTCATAGCTCATCTTATCATCCTCAATTCGATGATCAAACTGAGATAGTGAATAAATGTTTGGAAGGATATCTTCGTTGTTTTGTATCTAATAAGTAAGCACAATGGGTCAAGTGGTTACCTCTCGCTAAATGGTGGTATAACACTTCCTTCCATACTACAGCAAAAATGACCCCATTTATGGCACTTTATAGATATCATCCACTGTCCATCACATCTTCTTTAAGGGAAAATTCTAGGGTTCAAGCAGTGGAATATCACATTGATCATCAACAAGAAGTTCTCCAACTCTTAAAGGATAACCTAAATTTGGCACAAAATCGAATGAAATAACAGGCAGATCAACATCGCAACGAGAGAAGTTTTGATGTAGTAGACTGTGTATTTTTACGGCTACAACCATACAAAAAAATGTCCCTCAAGCAAGCTAAGAAGGATAATAAATTATTGCCAAAGTACTATGGTCCTTACAAGGTGTTGCAAAAGATTGGTACTAGATAATCTATTCATATAATACTCCATATTTTAAATAAATCTCACTTCCAACCAAAATGTGACAAGACCCCCTATGGTATGGAAAACCAACAATGATAAATCACTTCAAAATCATTTGCAGTAAGTGCTACACTAAAAATAATGATGATAATATTGGTGAGTTTGATGCAAAAGAAGAAGACAAAATATTTCTAGGATGTTCAACTAAAAGTAAAGGTTATAGATGTTACAATAAAAGCTCAAGAAAAATAGTTGACAACATTTAGGTAAGAAAGGATGGATCTATTCCTCTCAAAGACAAGTAGCCAACATATATCAACCTAAATGAACATGCCAACAATGAAGATGATGATGAACATTTTGAAGAAGAAGTCAATGAAGATGCATAGATTTCCCATCCAAAATATCCCTAAAGGTATCTTTAAAAGTAACATCCTTCAAATTAGATTGTTGGTAATTTGGATATAAGAGTCTAAACTAGAAGAAAAGTGATGAATCCCACCAATCAAGCACAAGTTGTTATGTTTTTTTATGATTGAGCCAAAATATTATCTTAGGAAAGTTAAGATGAACATTGAGTAAATGATATGAATGAACAACTTTATCAAATTGAGAAAAATCAAACTTGGTTGTTGGTTCCAAGACCAAAAAATAAAAATGTCATTGGCACCAAATGGGTCTTCATGAATAAATTGAATGAGGATGGACAAGTGATGAGAAATAAGTCCAGATTAGCATGAAAAGGCTATGCTTGAGTTGAACGATTAGATTTTGATGAAACTTTTTCTCTTGTAGCTAGATTAAAGGCTATCATAATTTTTTTAGCATTTGTCAGTCATAAAAAGTTAAAGGCATATCGGATGGATGTGAAATCATGTTTCTTAAATGGTGAGCTTGTAGAAGAGGTTTACATTGAATAGCATGGAGTTTTTCAACTATAAAAAAATCCCAAGGAAGTATGCAGATTTAAAAAGACATTAGATGGACTCAAACAGGCACCCAAGGAATGGTATTCCAAATAAGATAATTGCTACAACATGGATTCAAAAGAGGAGAAACAAACAATGACTTGTATATCAAATCTGAAAAATGACAATCTTTTAATTGTTGTTGTTTATGTTGATGAAATTATTTTGGTAGTAATGAATATTTAATCAATCAAAAGTTTGCAGCTAATATGCAAGCTCAATTTGAAGTGTCCATGCTTGGGGAAATTTAATTTTTCTTGGTTTACAAATTGCACTATAAAAAAGAGGGATATTCATCTCCCAAGGCAAGTACCTCAAAGAAGTGTTGAATAAATTTTGAATAGAAGAATTCTCACTTGTGAGTACTCCAATGTTCATTGAATTAAGCTCAGCAAAGATGATGAGTCACCTAAGGTAGATCACACAATGTAAAAGTCAATTTTATGTATCCTATTATATTTAATATCTACTAGACTAGACATTATGCAAGTTGTTGTTGTTATTGTCAGATATCAATCAACCCCCAAACAAGCTAATATTTTAGCAGCCAAAAGAATATTGAAATATTTGAGATCTACACTTGATTATGGAAACATTTATCATCAACTACATATACATATGTTGATTGGGTTGGAAATATAGATAATAGGAAAATCACAAGTGGAGGTGCTTTCTTTCTTGGAGAGTTCTTAGTGGCTTGATTAAGCAAAACACAAACATTTATCTCTCTTTCTACTACTGAAGTTGAGTACATTGCAACTACATATAGTTGCACTCAAATTTTATGGATGAAGCAAATTTTACAAGATATGAAGATAAATTATGCATATCCTATTCCCATTATCTATGATAACACAAGTTCTATCAACATATCTAAGAATTATGTTCTACATTAAAAAACTAAGCATATTCTCAGTATCACTTTCTTAGATAATAGGTTGCTAATCAGATTGTGAGGCTCGAGTATATTTCCACAAAATAAAAAGTTGTTGACATATTCTCCAAGCCTCTTGCTTGAGAACCTTTTGAGTTTTTAAGGCAGAATTTGGGAGTAATATCTCTCTCTCTTCCCTTAAGTAGCCTTCTTCACAAGAAAAGAGGCTAGTTGTCCATATAAGTGCAGGGATAGCTAAATAACATAGATTAGATTAAGGGGAGTCGGTAGGTCTGTAAGAGTAGAATAAAATTAAGGAGAGTTCATAAACCCCTTGTCGTTGATGTCAAAGGGGGAGAGTGAGCAAACATTGACATGATGTATGCCTTGTGGTTATTGATGCGAACATATTCAAAGGGAGAGTAAGAAAATATTGGTGAGAAATGATGAAATATGGTTATTGATGTGAATATATTCAAGGAGAGAGTAAGCAAACATTGGTGAGATATGATGCAATATGGTTATTGGATTCTCAAAAGAAAAGGGGGAGAGGGAGAAAATCAAGAAAATTGGAGAATGCACAACCAATAGCAGGATCAGTTGCAAAGTAATATATTGTGGCCATCAATGACTTGCAATGTTTGGTAGCAATGTTTGGTGGTGTTTCCATCAATGTCAAAGGGGGATATTGTTGAGAAAAGTGTTTTAATTAATTCCAATTCTAGTCATTAATGTCAAGTGAATTCAAGTTTAGGGGGAGTTTGTTGATGATTATTAATGATGAAATATAGCTTGTCCTTGAAGGAATTTACTCAAATTGAATGGATATCACTCATCGACTTGATTGAATATCAACTTGTCAACTTGACTGGATAACAACTCATTGAATTGATTTTATATCGACTCGTCAACTAGACTGGATATCAACTCCCAGACTTAACTAGATATTGACTCGACAATTTGACTTAAGCCTCAACCAAATGGAAATTAAAGTGTCATTTAGTCGACTCGACGGATTAGACGAATAATAATGTATAGACCTTACGCCATTTAAGTGTAGATCAAGATCCTTTGAAAACCTCTTGATTCTTTAATTTGAGTTTTTTGAGTACCAGTATCAACTAAACATGTTTTGAAGTGAAGGAAGTTTATGTTGACTAAGGTATCTGGGATATTCAGGCACATATGAAAAATACAGGTTGTATTATTTTTCCAGTATTGGATTCATCCAAACTTATTTGAGAAGTGTGAAATATTTGGGAGGTTTTATTTGGATAATCTGGATGTTGCAACATTATTTTTCTAGATCCAGATTTGGATTCAATTCGCTAGGATCAAAATTCAATTCGTAAATAGATGTGGGTGAACGCATGGAGTTGGGTTACACTTTTTGGAAAGAAAGAGCACGTTAGGTGGAAAAAAAGATGGCTCGATCGAGCCATTTAAGCGCTCAATCTAGCTCCTAAGGCACTAAAAAAGTAGCTCGATCGAGGGTTTGTTTTAAACCCTCGATCAAGCCATTTTTTTTATTAAACACCCCACCTATGTTCTGTGTGCGCCATTTGCACATACTGCGGGAAATTTGAGAGATCGACCAAGAGTGTTTAGGTAGTTTGACCGAGAGTATTATAGATCGATCGATCAATTGAAGCATGGAGTGTTCAAATCAATCTCCGCCAACAACCCCGCCAACGTCCCAGAGACTCAAACGAAGGTATATATTATATTTTTTTTGTATACTTAACAAATTAGTTAAAAAAAAAGAGTCAACCATACAACAACCATGTAAACCACAAAATACCCTTCAAAATAACTTAGAAAATCACAAAACCAACCAAGAAAACCACAAAAAACCATAAAAAAAAACCCTTCAAAAAAACTTAGAAAACCAGAGCCAACCTATAAAACCATAAAAAAAAACCCTTCAAAAAAACTAGAAAACACTTCAAACCACAAAAAAAATATATATATAATTTAGGTTTTAATTTTTTTTAGTATTTGTAATGTTTTGTTTATTAAATGCATATTTTTTTATTTTGAATGATAAAAATAATTTTTTTCTAATTATTTTAGGTTTTAAAGTTTTCTTTAGGAATTTGTGAAATTTTTGTTCTTTTTTTGTTATTTAAAATAAATTTTAAATTTCTAACAAATTTGACCGAAAATATACCCCCAACAAACTCGAGAACAAAAAACAATGAAACTATAACCAATAAATAAGTAAATTAGGAGCTTGAGATTGGCATGATGAATATGGTTGCTCATGGTGAACCTCTATTTATAAAATAAGAAATTTTATTTTATTTTATTATTTTAAATTTAAATTAATTTATACTTTAAATATTTTTTAATAATAAATATAGTACTAATCTAGTTTTAAAAATAAAATATTAAGTTTTAAAGCTAAAAATAAAATAATTTAATTAATTTTAATATATATATATATATATATATATATATATATATATATATATATATATATATATATATATATATATATATATATATATATATATATATATATATATATAAGCATGTTACTATATATAACAAAATATTTAACTTAGTTATATATAATATTTAACTAAGTTGGATCCTGAGTGATATTGACCTTATTCTTTTAGTTGAAACGTGGGAGCATGATGAATCTAGGGTCTCTCACCTTAACGGTTTCACACTTTGGTCAGCTTGGAATAAGAAATCCTCTCGGAGGGGTTTTGGTGGTATAGCCTGCATATAAGGAACATTGTTTCCTCTTACATCTGACTTCATAAAATCGTCCCCTTCAATCAATACATTTTGATCAAAATATTTGATTCTACCACTAATAGGATATTTCTTGCAATCTATTATTTCACTCCTATCAACTCTACATCCTATAAGAAAAACAACTTGGATAAGAATTTTTCTTTCAATACCTTAGAAAAAGACATCTTCAACGTAAGGAATGAAGGTATTATCCTTTTGCTTGGATACTTTAATGTTAGTAATACTAATAACCAAGCCATTATGTTAAGTAACAACTCGAACCCTGACCCCTTGTGGCTTGATGAGGATAGTAACTTAGCTAATAGATTCAAGAGAAAATTTGAAGACATAATCGAGAACTTATTCGGTGTCGATCTCCTCAATATTTGTAGTTCCCAAGACCTAATCATTTGTAATGGTATTAACAAGTGGAATCTCTCCGATCATATGACCTATTTCCATGGGTTGGGTAGTAGCATTGTGGATTATGAAATTTTCGACACCCTCGTCCTCAACCGTATTACAAACTTTGAGATTCTTAATAGAATCAAGCCGTACACTGACCACAAACCTCTGCTTTTATCCCTCAATCTTGTTATGCATACCACCCACATGCAGGATACTGGTGAAAGAAAAAGATACATTCGCTTCAATAGAATTAAGGTCTACCTTTTCTTAAGAGATTTAGCAAGGGATTCAGGCTCCATGACTTATAATAGCAACATTGATCAAATGTTTTACCACTACCATTTCCAATACCATTAGCAAGTTCTCTAATCAGACTTCGTTTAAGCATAATAATAGAACTTCCAATTCATGGTATGAGAAAGATTGTAAAATTGCCAGGAAAGCGATCATAGACGCTCCTAATGAAATCATTAAGCTCTGGAATATAAATATATACAAATACCTCATCAAGAGGAAGAAGAGGTCATATATTAATAAAATACAAGAGCATCTTCTCCACCTTTCTAAAGTTGCGCCCATAAAATTTTGGGGGAATGTGCTTGTTCGTAAAACCAAAGATAATCATTATATCCCCTTAGAAAATTGGGACAACTATCTTAAGAAGTTGTATGACTCTACAGACATTTTGGACACCACCTTAAACACTCCTATTAGGGAGGATGTATTCTCTCTGGATGACATTGAGTCTGGGATTAATATCGCTAATGGGAAAGCTAAATATATTGAAGGATACCAAGCTGAGATCCTTAAAATGGGTAGATCTTCCTCATCTCCACAAGCTTCTCAATTTGGTTATAAAGCATGGCTTCCCTCAACTTTGGACGCAAGGCCTTTTTGTGCCTATCTTTAAAAATGGGGACAAAATTATTCCTTCTAACTACATGACCATTATGATTAGCCGCATCCTAGCTAAGCTTTATGGTCCCATTTTGGAAAATTAGCTTAGCCTTTGGGTTGAAAACCAAGGCAAAAGAGCTAAAGGAAAAGCTGGTTTTAGGAGACATCACTTGACTATGGACCATCTTTTCACTCTTAGGATCATTGCAGAGGAATATCACAATAGTAAAGTCGATCTCTTATGTTGTTTTATGGATTTTAGAAAATATTTCGACATTGTTCCTCGCGATAAGTTTTGGGAGAGACTTGAACAGATCATGGTTCCTCCTGAGCTGAGAATTTGTTGTGATTCGCCTCTACGAGATTGTCACTTCCAAGCTTAAGACCAATGAAGAGTGGTCTAAAGACATTAAATGCAATATCGGAGCTAAGCAAGGGTGTCCCCTATCCCCTACCCTTCTTTTCATATACATCAATAAGCTAGAGGAATGTCTGGAAACTACGAGATATAAGGGAATTGAGCTTGCTAGTATAATCATTACTATTCTCCTTTATGATGATGATATCGTTCTTCTTGCGAAAATCCATGATGACCTTGAAAAGCAGCTTAAGACTCTTCATGTCTATTTCTCCAACATGGGTATGATAGTTAATATCGAAAATACTAAAGTCATAATCATTAAATCCAAAAATATCACCCATGGTAGGTTCGTTTATAATAATCAGTGCTTAGAGCAGGTTTCTTCTTATAAATATCTGAGTATTGACTTTCCTCATCAACTCAACTGGAATTACAGCTTCGAGAAAAAGGTTATTGGAGGCTCGAAAGCTTATTATGAGCTTGAAAAAAATTGTAAGTCATTCGATCTTTGCATTTGGAGTAAAAATAAGTTCCTCTTTGAGACTCTCATCACCCCTGTTGTCTTATACGAATGTTATGTTTGGGGTTGTAGTATATCCAGAGAGTAATGGAGAAAGATTGAGATGATTCAAAAGAAATTCATAACCTACAACCTAAATATCAAGGGAAATACTCCCTATCCTATCCTCTTGATCGAAACTAGTATGTGCCCCATTTAAAGTATGGTTATGTTTAGATATTTGATGTATAAGAAGAATCTTTACAACATGAAACTAAAAAGACTCCCAAAAATTTATTCTAACTTTAGTCAAAACCCCAACCTTCGCCTCAAGCGCGGGTGGCATAAGGATTCCCAATCTTGGCTCAACCATTGGGGAATTAAAGAGGAGATCAGTATGAGAAGCAAAGATAGTGTCATAGAGACTATTACCTCCAATTTTAACAATAAGTTGTGGGAGGATAATGAGTTAGAGGATAGGAGGAAGCTAAGATACTATAAGGAGGTGATCAACCCCATCCTTGATAACCAAAATTATCTCTCTGTGTTGACAAACACTAAGAAAAAAATGAACATCGCTAGGATAAGAACTAATCCTCATGAGCTTCAGAGTGAGATCGGGTGGTGGTATATTCCCAAGACTCCCTGGAATGATGGAATCTGTCATATTTGTGATACTAAGAAGGTGGAAGGTGAAAAACACTTCCTTTTAGACTGCCTGGCTCTTACTCACATCTGCTCTCAATTCCTTAACATCTACCACACTTTGAATCTTCTTGACTTATGAAGCTAACTCATCTATAGTGATCTTGAAGTGCTTATTTCCCTTCTCCCGGATCATAGAAATAAGATTCTGAAAAATCACAATTAGATTCTTTTTCTTTTTCTTTTATGGAGGTATGATAGGCCGCATTGATCTTAGTGGACGTTAATCATCATCATTATCATCATCATCATATTATATTATATATATAATTATATATTATAGTTCTATATATCAAATATATAACATAACATAGTTTTATAACTATTTAACATATATATATATATATATATATATATAGATATATCATAACCATAACTATAGTTCATATCATAACTATATAATTATATATATTTAACTAAATTGTAACTTAGTTATAGCATCTCGTATATATATATATATATATATATATATATATATATATATATATATATATATATATTGTTTATAACATAACATAGTTTTATAATTATTTAGTTCATAACATAAAGTTATTTAACTTAATAAATAACTCTATAATTAGTATCCCTATCCAAGGCACGTATTACTTGAGCATTGGGTTTTTGTTGATTGTCTATTAGTTCAGTGAAATATAACGAATATTTTTCAATTTTACTAAGTGTAACTTAAAAAAAAAATATATATATATATATATATATATATATATATATATATATATATATATTCTACAATTTATTTTATTGGTATTTATCTCTCATTGGATTGGCTGTTAATTTGGACATGTTATTATCCAATGCTTCAAATAAAGAGCCAATAATACATAAGTCTTGTCAAATTTTATTTTTGAAATTAAATTATATATATATAAATGTAGTTGGGCAATATATGCCCACCCTTTAGATTTAAATTCATTTAAATCTAATAATAAACATATACTATCCAACCTCATTTATTATCCCATAACCCAAAAAATAATGATAACTGTTTGATATAGACCTATTTCCAATACAATAAAACAAGGTACCACCTTCAACTTCCTGATTACTACCTGATTTTGGGTTGCTCCAATCATGACCATTTGCTTGATTTGCAGATCTGCGTGGGATCTATCCCAGTGTTATTGTAAATGTGGTATGGGGTAATTGTCAGTGTATTCACGTCGTTTTTATTTTAATGCCCATTGTCCTACAAATCTATATTTAGATCTGCGTTTCTGCAGTGATGGGTAGATTGTCCATCCAAAAACGTCGCCCTCACTACTATTCTGTAATCACAAGATTCATATCATGGTGGCTACAATCTGAGCATGGTCTCCAGCTACGTAAGCTATTTTTAGCTGCCGCACTTAGTCCTCGATCCTCGAGTCCATTTAGATGTCCGAGATCTTGAAATCCCGGAGTTCAATGGTGGGTTGAAGCCCCTATAAGTTATTGGTTCTCTGTTATAAAGCCCAGTTCAATTCTCTCTAATTCCATTAAGGTCAAGCCCTTTGATTTTCAAAACAGAGTGAGATATAAAGTTAGCTTGAAATCCCCTTATTTATACAATAAAGAAACTCCTTCTTTATAACCATTTAACTTTTAAAAACTTGTGTTACATAATATAATCTAATATATTTTATGATACAATATATATATCATTCATGCAGACAGTACAACATAATGTGCTTAACGGGATAATTATGATTTGAAGATCAAATTTGTAACTTTGTAGTAGTGTATACAATTGGAATTATATATAATTAAATAAAAATAATGTATTCGATGATGTAATGTGTTTAATATATTATATAACTGAAACTAAAAAATGTGTTATATATTAAATTAGAAATTGTTTTTAAAGATGTAAGAATACACCGAAGATATAGAAGCACTGAAAAGATTCTCTCACCTATATATATATATATATATATATATATCTATATATATATATATATATTTAGATAATGAGGAATTTTGTTTGGTGAATACATAGTCTCCATAACACAAATATCCATTCAATAATTAAAATACAAATTGCCATAAGTTGTCACATGCCATATCTATGCAATGCTATGACTGCATTGTATCTATTATTCCATCATGTAAAGTAACTTATCGAGAAAAAAAAAATCTCATAGAGAACCATTCAAAGCATATTCCATCATAGAAAGTAACTTTATGAGAAAAAAAATAAATAAATCTCATGGAGAACCATTAAGAGCATGTTCCTTTTTATACAAATAAATTAATAGTTCTTTGGAATTTTTGGAATTTTGTTATCCTAATGGAAACGACAAAGTTATATTATGGTGTATTTTGACAATGCTTTTGTAATAATAAAAATAGTAAGCCTTCAAAATTCCAGAAATAACTAATAGTTTTTATTTAATTTTTTTTTTTGCAAATTAACTTTTATTTTATTTTTTTGGAACAACTCCAAAATACAAAATTACAAATTTCAAGAATTACATTACCTTCCAGTAGAAATAAGTTAAGTTGTGTCAGTTTAGTTTGGTGTAAATTGGGACATATGTCATTTAAAAGGAAACTAATTAATATTTAAAGAAAATGAAACTATAATAATTAATATTTAAAGAAAACAAAACTATAATATTTAAGGAAATTGAAACTTTGTATAAGGAATTTCAAACATTTAATATAAATGTGTTTAATTTTCCAAATAAATAATAAAACTTTTATTTAAAGAAAATGAAACTAAAATTGAAATCCTGTTGAGAGAATTTCAAACATTTAATATAAATGTGTTTAATTTTCCAAATAAATAATAAACAATTTTTTATTTTAAAAAAAAAATATTAAATGTGTTTAATTTTCCAAATAAATAATAAATATTTTTTTAATTAAAAAATGTAAGATTTATTTTCCATAGAAATCTAGTAATAAAACTCTAACTATTTCGCCTACTAATCAAACACCAAATAATATAATTTTTTTACATTTTTTAAACAGCAAAAGAGCATGACTTCAATATTGAAAATGCTTCTGCAGGCTCTACAATTGTTTAAACAGATGCCGGATAAGATTGAATAGATCCATTTGAAATCCGCTGGAGGGAAGGGAGCTCGTTCTTGGCACATGCGAAATAATTTCTAAACATTTTGGCACATTGTACCTTTTTCTTCATGTGATGCTCGTAAATTCGAGGCTGCGAAGCTGCCAATGTATTAATGTCTTCAGCTGGTTGAGCTAATTTCAGGGTTTTGTTCAAGAAAATGGATGGAAATTCTAGCGAAATTATGAGAAATGGTCTGTCAAAATTGCTTCTGCTGTGATTGTTTTCCTTTGACGGTAATGTTTCTAAATCCAAGCAGGATTTTGAGAGACTCTGTGAAATTGTAACTAGCGAAAAACAAAAAGGCTACACTTCGTTCCGTTTGTTTTCTTTTTTAATGTGGAAGTAAAAGTTAGAAATTTGCATTTTTTTTTCTAAAAATAGCAGTGGCAAACCAAAAATAAACTGCACTGGCTCACAAAAAAACTAAAATTAAATGTATTTGATCCAACTCTGTAAAGTTTGAAATGGAAGAAATTACCTTGAAAGTTGGAATTTATGTCCAATTAAAATTGATTGCAAATCCTCTGCATTTTGACAAAGTGCTTTGATTTCCAGGAAATCGTACCCGTTCAATAGAGAAAGAGATGAAGGCTCTTGGTGAGAGCAGGCTAAGAGCTCGTCTTGGAGAAGCAGCTGCTCCAAAGCTTTTATCCACCGGTAGAATTTTGCCGCTGAGCAAACAGGTAGCTTGCAAGACATGACCTATGAATGCTTGTGTCAATGCCATTTTTCCGAAGCCCAATGCGGCGTTGCTTAGATAAACGGGCTCAACAATGCTTGAGGTTTCCTCAAGCTCAGCGCTCTGTTTTTAGTTCAGCAGACCTTGTTGTGCATAGTACTGCTCGCTGAGCAACTGCTTGTTTTATTACGCCAAGCTTCCAAAAATATTTAATGAGCCTTATGGAAATACACAGCCCAAGTAAATAAGAATGTTAATGCAGTTTGGAGACCACAACAAATATATTTAACCGTTATTATGGAAACAAATAATGGTTAATCGTGCACCTATAAAACCGTGGAGATGTGTCACCGGCACTGCTGACAGAAAGCCAACACACAGGGGATGGGGATGTTAAGCCCAGAGTACCGTGTGTGCCAGATGTTAGAGAAAGAACAACATGCCAGATCTTACCTATGTGATTTCAGATCTTGCAACTGTACTTCAAATGAACGGTTTAAAATAAAAATGTTCATGATGTCGGTGGCTAAGTGTTTCAAAGTGAAATCCTTTCGGTGTAAATATAATTAATTGTAATTTAATTAGCGTTTGCTCATTTGAAATGAGCCAACGGAACGCCAAAGCAGCCGACGACAGGACAGCAGCATAGACGCGAAGCAGCTGACGCGTGCGGGAAGAAGCTGAGCGCAGGAGGGTGGGAGCGATTGGACAGCAGGTGGGATGGATGGCTGCCAAGTGTCAAATTTTGACAGGGCAAAAGAGTGATAGGTGGAGCACTGAGATTGGCTGAGAGCACTGTTCATCCCAGCAAAGCTCATAATAAAGACACCTTCCGCGTAAATATAAATATAAATAGTATAATATTTTATATAAACTATATTAAATTTTAAATAATTTATATTATATAGTTGAATAAATGGTTGTGACTTTTTAATTCAAAGTACTTTTTGTATTGGTATTGTGAATTGTTTTGTGCTACATTTGATGACCATTTGAGGTTGTTGTTTTTAACAAAAGTTTTATAAAATTAAAAGAATAATAAATAGGTTTATGATTTTATATTTACTTAATATAATTATAATATTTAATATTTTAAAGATCATTTAATGTTGTTTTTATATCCAAAACAAATTATATACTACAATTAATTGTTTATAAATAATATATGGTATTATTTTTTAATTTTTTACAGTTAAGTTATATATTAAATGATAATTTTCAAGATTATGAAATAGAATGAAACATCTCATAGATATAGTTTACAACAATATTTACAATTTATAATTGTTAATTTTTTTAATGTATAACGATAATGATTATATAATTTTACTATTTTTTACAAAAAGACAAAGAGAAGCTATATAGCACTTGTTTAACATATATAACATAAATTTATTTAACATAAAACACATTTAATATAGCACGTAACATAATTATAACTATTTCACACATATATATATATATATATATATATATATATATATATATATATCACATAGCTAAATATATTATAGTTCTATATATATTGTTTATAACATAACATAGTTCTATAACTATTTAACATAACATAAAACTAGTTAAAATTAGTGTGGAATAACATGTTTAAGAGATTTTTAAACCCAACATTTCCGGCTTGTAAGTGATGTAACAACCCCAAAATTTAACATACAACTAATTATATCAAATGTGCAACTAATAATCAACACAAAAATTATTCAACTAATTAGGATAGAATTTTCAGAAAAACTCGAGCAAAGACGACTTACCTGTAGCGACAATATTTCTTACTCGTAATTTAAGAGTTGAACGCTATTGAATCTTGCTAACCGCAACAAAGTTTGGGGACGACTCTACACCCAATCGTAGGCTCAGATGCATGTAACCTTTCTACAGCTGGCCACCCCCGAGCCCTCAATAAATGTACTACTGCTAAGGAATCATTTGTCTCACAATTCTTTTCTCCCAAGAGAATGGATGGAGTGATGAATCTCATCTTCCTCAATGTCTATTAAATAAACCAAATAATGAAAGAGAACCACATGTACAAATTCCCTATGTCAACATGCAACTTTTATTTTTTTTATTTTAAGTTTTACTTAATTTAATGTGTCTCTTAATTTAACTCTTTCTTATTTTATTCCATTACACTTCTTGTTAAATTTACTTATTTTTACTATTTTTATAATTTTCTTATATATATTTTTATTTAGAACTCCACTTTATTATTTATTGTTTATTTATTTATTATTATTATTCTCTTGATTATTTATTAAGTATTTACTATTATTGACTTAATATTTATTTAATATTTATTTAATAGTATTATATTATATTATATTATTTATTATTTTTATTATTATTTTGGGAAATAACATACTCTCCCTCTTTAAGGAACTGCGTCCCGAAGTTAAGTTGAATCATTTAGCATTTTATTTATTTAGTTATTTATTACTTCATGTTTGCCCAAAACCCTCTATTGAACTAGTATAACTTGTAGACATCGAAAGTTTCCACAACACCTCAGAAATCTCAAGGAATATTTGTCCTTTTTCCCACTTTCAGAACCAAGCATAAGCCTCATTGGTCTATACCATAGCCCAAGGTTGGCCCCAAGGCTCATGCTCGAGTCAAACCTCATCTGCCCTAAGGCAGGCACCCGACTCAGTACTCCATGCAGTAGTACTCCAGGCATCTCGAAATGCTGACCCACTCCCTCCACACTCACTAAGGTGCACAAACCTAGTCATCGAAGTCCTTACACACCCACCAAACTTCGACATCCCAATCTAATACCAGGCACTTCGCCTACAATATCAGGCACTTGGCCTCCTCAAGATGGTCCAATAGCCCCTCAAAAGCTATCCATCAAGAGATATAAAAGACAAAGGAACCACTGGCATATGTAGTGTTGATTGAGTTTGTCCCCAACCCATATGGTGTTACATATCTCCCTCATAGGTATGGGCTCCCAGGAGATCATAAAATAAACTGGCCCTCTCGGCCCATTTTTGGATTTCCTTCCAATCACCACATCTCAACATGCATCCAATGCATTAGTTATAATCATAACATCATAGAAAATAATTCACATGCAAAATCTTGCATTTCATCATGATAATATAACATCATTGTTAATAACCACATTCTAAATAGTAAAGAACTGCATTCTCATGTATGTCACAAAATCTGTATTGATTCCACATGCTTCACATTATGAAATACCATCATAAGTTATAACATCCACATATATGAATCATGACATCACATAATAAATGAACAAAATGCCAATATGAATCATATCATAACATCATGATCCCTATGCACATCTTATCCATCATTAGCATATAACATCATTATCATAACAAATAGATAAATAATCGCCACATATGCATCATCCACCTCTCATTAGAACTATATATATTTACCGCATACCATCACATCATGAAACGTCATTAATATGAGAATCACCTTAATACATATCAAATATAGAACAACAATACATTATAAGCATTCTTATCATTAATTAATTTCATTTACTTATATAAACAATGCATCCTAACAATGAATTATCTTAATTCAACCTCCCTCTAGGATATTTGTTATATACATATTGTGCTTATCCAAATGACACATTTACACGAGGTCATCCTTATTTAAGTCTTATTTTATGCTTAATCCACCCGCATGAGGGCTTGTTGTTCCCTAGTGATTTATCCATCACTCGCATAATTTTCATTTCTCATCTTAAAATATTTTCTTATCTCATCAAGTTCCCACTTAATTTCTTTTATTGTAGATTCACCCATCTTCAAGTTGGACTAGGGATTCTTCCACCTTAATTTTCACTTGTTAAATCTTTAGTTTAGAATTTGAAATGCTTGTAGCCACTACCACCATTATCATTCATGAATGATTTGGTGTTCTCAATGTATTTGACACTAACGTCTTTCAATACTAACAACACACATTATTAAGTTGTTCAAGTACACCCTTTATTAGTTGATCTCACCTTCTGCCAATTTATGTGAAATCATTCTCAAGTCTCATTATATAATTTCCAATAGTATTTATTCTCATTGTTTTCTCATTAGTTTACATAGTGCCATTATTTTTCCAAGAGTTAACCAATCGTTATCCTTGAAATACTTTCCTAGTTTATCACAAGTGCTCAAAACTTCCTACCTTGACATCTCTAAATTTATAGGTCATCACTTTGATCCTTACCAATCATGTTGATCAATCCACTCATCATGTTTTTAAAACGATTTTATTCTCGATTGAATCACTCCTTCACTTCCTTATATTGAATATTCATAGATATAATTCATTTTTCCCTAGTCTCAATTACCTAATATTCCATGTCTACTAGCCACAAGAATGGAAACTTCTTCACTAGGTTCAATTTTAAAATATACTGTCAAATTGTTACTACTTCCCAAATAAGAATGTGTATTCATCATCATCCTGTAGCACTAGCACATTTGCCCCAAATTCCGATGGCCTAAATGTCACTCTTGCGACACATAGGCATCCCAAGAGTGACATTTTGAGGTGCGAAAAAATGTGGTTTCTCCTAGAGTTGGACTTTCAACACTTGACTTTTTCATCGGTAGAGCGACGGTATTTCCGATGTTTTTTAGGGTCGTCGCAATTCTGAAGTTGCACGATGCATCATTATTCTGACGAAATGAAAATATTAAAAAATAAATAGAACGTCATAATACCGACGGACATAAATTTTTTGGGTCATCGCAATGCCGACGTTTAGAGCGATGCTCTTCTGATGAAAGGAAAATATTTGAAAAAAAACGTAATATCGTAATACCGATGGTCATATTTTTTTTTTAAAACCTAACGTCGTAATACCGACAGAAGAAATCGTCGGACTACCAACAAAAACAATTTTTTTGTTTTTAAAATTTACTGTCGTAATATCGATGGAAATAAACGTCGGTATTCCGATAGAAATAAAATATTAAAAAAAAAAAACTAATGTCGTATTACCGATTCAGACATGAAGATATGAAGATATGTGGTTCATAATTTGTAAGATATGAAGAAGATTCAGAGTACTATTGCTATAACCTTCAAATGAAACCACATATACCACAACATACTTTATCATAAAATATACATTTTCAACTAAACCTTTAAAATTCAGAAATGAAAGAACTTAGTCATCAAGACTATCATGAGCCTGAGCAATTCATATGTTGTTTACAAATGCATGGTCTTCCTTGCATTGCATATTTACATATGATATCACTATTGTTTTATGAAATTTTCAATATACATAGTAACAATAACAGTTTCAATATACAAAGTAATAATAACAAAGATGGTCTTCTACATCATGGACAATTCATGATATGGATGACATATTCAATGTTGAATTTTTGTTTTTCTACAAGCACCTTGATTTCAAAACCCCCTCATAATCTAATATATGAATGAAATGAATTTAGAAATATTAGGTGCTAGGACTTCTCATAATATATGAATGTAATGATGCTAGGATCTCTCCTAATACATGAATGAAATGAATTTAGAAATAGGTGCTAAAATATTATCTGGCTTTAACAATCACTATAAAGTATCTACAAGGTTTGTGGAGACTGGCATCAGTTTTCCTTCTAAGAATGACTTGAGGAGTGTGAAGGCCTTTTCAGGTTCATGCAATGGAACCTCATGGCTTGATCCTCTGATTGTTACAAATGTCAGCCCTTAGTATACTTGAGTCCATCCTCCCACCTGAGCATCACAGACAACTATCAACATTCATACTGATACAAACAAATATTATGTTGAAACAAAGCTACTGTTTAAATTCGAGAGTTATCTCTACCATCATTGCACACTGCCAATTTCTATTTCTCATTCCTATTAGAAATAGAACAATGGTGAGCATCATAACAAATGCATTTCCCTACAGGAAACCATTGCATTTTCATGCTTTTAGAGATAAGAGAAAGATGACTCACCTGCCCATTGTCATACCAAGGATGCGAGTGAGTAAGTCTGCGAAGCTTAAGAGCATTTATAGAATTCCTGGCTGATGTTATAGAAATCACTGCATCTGTATCTACACTACAAACTAGCAAACAATAAGATCATCTTTTCTACAGCAAACTTATGATATAATACAAAAGAAAAATACCAACAAGAAGTTTCCTATGCCATGTTCTGATTAAAGAAATGACATGCATAATGAGTTGTGACCTGAACATCCAAATGCGTAGTCTAGCCTTTATGAGATCTTAGTAGATTGACAACACAGATCTAGAAGAGTCTTCCCAATTTTCACCAATTGCATCATTGTATATAGGAAAGCAAACAGACCAGATTGGTGAATGGACGCCATTTTATAGATAGCAGAAAAGCAGCAGCACAAAATCAAAAATACATTACCATTTCAATAATAAGACTAAAAACCTGCAATTCGTCCACTCATAAGGAATTCCTGTGACATTGGTGTGAAGAGCCTTTTGTACCTCAAGTAGATAGAAGTAAATTTTGGAATATTTTTCAGTGCAGGGATCATATCCCCCAAACAGATGCCTCCATGACTTCCAAGAAAGAATGACTCTGTGAGAGAGAGGAAATAATCTTATAGTAGCTCTGAGATGTTTTTCCAGGAAGAGGTAAGGGTTAAATTACCATAGATTCATCTTAACCTGGATCTATTAAGAAAAATATAAAAGCACATTGACTGCTACAAAGATCCAAGTTTAAAATGGATTTTTCTTATTTATTATCTTTTAATTTGTTATTTTTAAGTTGTGATTTTAGATTTCTTTTTAGCATTAGAAATGGGATGGCAATTTTTTCCATTTTATTTTATGAGTGTTACTCCACCCACATACACAGACAAAGATCTCTTTCTCCTTGAATTGTAAAAGCACCTAACATCCTTCAATGCAATTACCAGCCATTTTTATTCACCATGCAGCAAATTGTGGACCTTAATGCCCTGCCAAAATGTTCTCAATTTGAAGAACCAGGGCCTCAATAAACCATCCCACTCTTAATTTTAATGTGTTAAAATGGGAAAAAAACTACCAAATAGAAAAAATACAGTATCAGAATTTAAGCATGTTGTGATACTGATTTGCTAGAATATACAATGTTTGTATCTAATATACTTACTTTCCATTTTTTTAATTTTTTTCCATATGTTCCAGTATTGTTCAAGCAAGGAGGAGTGTATATGTTGTATGGATCGATTTCCCCCATTTCCACATCAGCATACTCTAATGCCTTTTCACAAAGAGCTGATGGGTGCACAAGAGAAGAAAAGTCACAGAAAACGTTGAGCATTCAGAAGGTGTTGTCGAATATGAGACCATGAGACCACATAAATTCAAAAATCCGAAAACGATCATGGAAATCATCTGTAACTCCATTACAAACCTGCAAGAACCATGTTATTCCCCATTTAATAACAATTTAAGAATATAATTTCCCTACTGCCTCCTATATCATACTATCATTTTATTTTGATGATACCATGCACATTTTATTTGAGATAACTGCACAAGATCTTACTATATATCCCTTCAGATTAATAAGAGGATTTTCAAGGTCCTTGTTGTGTCTGTAGATGACTTGAGCTAACTGAGGAACATAATGCCTTGGAAGAAAACAATATTAAACAAAAGTATATTCAGGTTAATTTTAGCTCTCTGATATTATATTTATCCACGCCTATTTTGGTAATAAAGGAAAATGCCTCTAAACTTAGTACTTAATATTAGGAAAAGATTGACATCCCTAGTGCAATAGTTTCTTTATCAAAAATTCAAAAAATACTAACCAACAAAACTTGCATCATTCAAGGTCAAAGTCCTAATTATTTTTAATATAAAGATAGAACTTCAATACTCCATCCATCAGTCACTATCTCAAGGATGAAAGTTTGAAACTTTGATGCAAGAGCATACCCTCTGATTTTGGTGACAACATATAAATGAGTGTTCTGATTTTGGTGATAGCATATAAATGAGTGTTCTTTTTGTGATAAGTATAAAGCCAATATTAAACACTTCATATTTATCATGTAGATATTAGTATAGTTACTTTTTTAAATATTACTGGTTTGTGGTTTCTTCTTAAAACATAATCTTTTTCCTCTATGCACAGGAAAATAGAAATAGAACAGATTTATCTACTCAGTGCTTTGGACCATTTTCCATTAATGGAAAGGGAGACAAAGAAAGCAACTAATAAGGAGTTCTATTGTGAGTGTATTTGTGTGCCTAACGTACTTTGTCTTGTTTATATGGTATTGCATCAAGTGGCATCAAAGCTCATGTCTTGGACTTCAAATACTTTTTTATGGTTTGGAGAGAAAAAATTTGAAGTTATGCAAACAATTTCTTTATGGTTACAGATGCCACCAAAGAGAAAAAAAAGGAAGCAGCACAAAATTTTAATGATTTTAACATAACGATTGATTCCATGCATACCAATTACATAAACATAAACATGGGTTTTGTATTGGGGTTACTAAGCTCTCAAAGAGTCAATTTTTCTTCTGAGACATTCATTTCATGGCCTGCAACAAACATGGAGTTGTATTTCCTAATGTAAAACTCTTCTTCCAATGTATCAACTCCCCTCTTCATCTCCACAAAGACTAAGGTCAAAGATTGTTGCAGTGCTTATATACAGTACTTTAGCTATAATTACACTAGCATGTAAAAATTGTTACGTTCAGGGAATTTAAATTTAAAGTAAGTATTGATTTAGACTAAACTGCTCCCATAGACAGAAAAATCAAACTTCAATCATTTTAAAATTCAAGCTCTGACTTTCAGTAAGGCAGATGTAATCATGTAAGTGAAGCTCTTTATTACTGTAATTGCTACAATTTTCACCACACTCACCTTTCCATGAGTACCTTCAGCTTTCTGAGCATGAATAAGATCCATTAAATGTCTACGTTTATCAGCGTAAGGAACAAACTCTACTCTTTGTACAATCAGATCTGTGCTAGAACCAACCCTTCCAACTGCCAAAAATATGTAATTTGAAAGAAAATCCACAGCCAACCTCTACAGGAAAATAGATTGTGATGTTCATAAATTCCCAGATGAATCCAATAATATTTTTTATCACATATGAGGATAAATAAAATAGATGATTCAACCATAGGATTGATGAAGGGGGATCTGACAAAGTGCAAACAGGTTGAGTTGGAATACCAAGGCATACTCTATAATAACTCAATATTTATCATAACAAATGGTGGATTACCATATGTCAAAATAGTATATACTATATATGCATGACAAATCAAAACACCATTTTAATTGATTTCATCAAACCACTGGATAATAATTCTCAACATTACCTGTATCTCCTTCAGAAAAGTAGCACTGAAGAGCATGGTATGCCTTCTTCCTGGTGGAGGCATATCAGTTTCTTGGACAATTTTATGAATTTGGGGTTCAAAACCCATGTCAAGCATGTGATCAACCTCGTCTAAGGCCAAATAATGTATCATAGATAATGACAGCCTGCCCCTTTCAAGGAGGTCACAAGTTGATAATGATGTGTGAGTGCCAAGGCAACTCCTAAAGTTACAAAAGAAAATGAAATACAAGTGAAAAATAAAATTCATGGCTAAGAAATGGAACATCCTAGAAGGAGAGAGGAAATACTCAACACTAAAAGTAAAGAATACAAGAGCGATTGAGAGCACATCAAAGGATGCTCATAGACCTAGAAAGCTTAATGTTGCAAAGTGCCAACAATAAGCCAGTATGTAGGATCTAGAGGTATAAAACAAACTACCAGTCCATCATCTACATATTATAATAAAAGACATGAACTTAAGTCACCATATGCCTTCCATGAATTAAAAAACGTGAAAGCCTCCTGCCACTAGTTTAATTGATTTCATCAAACTACTAGATAATAATTCTCAACATTACCTGTATCTCCTTCGGAAAAGTAGAACTGAAGAGCATGGTCTGCCTTCTTCCTGGTGGAGGCATATCTGTTTCTTGGACAATTTTACGAATTTGGGGTTCAAAACCCATGTCAAGCATGAGATCAACCTAGTCTAAGGCCAAATATTGTATCATAGATAATGACATCCTGCCCCTTTCAAGAAGGTCCCAAGTTGATAATGATGTGTGAGTGCCAAGGCAACTCCTAAAGTGACAAAAGAAAACGAAATAAAAGTGAAAAATAAAAGTCATGGCTAAGAAATGGTACATCCTAAAAGGAGAGAGGAAATACTCAACACTAAAAGTAAAGAATACAAGAGTGATTGAGAGCACATCAAAGGATGCTCATAGACCTAGAAAGCTTAATGCTGCAAAGTGCCAACAATAAGCTAGTATGTAGGATCTAGAGGTATGAAACAAACTACCAGTCCATCATCTACATATTCTAATAAAAGACATGAACGTAATTCATCATATGCCTTCCATGAATTAAAAAATGTGAAAGCCTCCTGCCATTGATGGCAACATTACAGGTTATTCAACCAAAACTAAGCTCCTCGTTTAGAAAGGTAGTTCAGTCTGCACAACTTCTCTAATGATATACAAGAATTTGATAGATAGTGCATCACTATAGAGGGAGCATCAGAAGCTATTATATATTGCTAATGTGTGACTCTCAACATCAGTTAATGTTAATGAATTCCATATCTTAAAGCTGGGATCCATGTTTGTAAAAAAATATGAGCATATATTTATGTTTCTTGTGAAATATATGGACTATATCAAAGATGAAAAGTTTAAAGTCAGTCACTTTAAGAGTGGTTTTCATGCAGCTATTATATATTAGCTGTGTGTATTAGTTTGTTAGGACTTTGAGGCAAGGACCATAGTTTCTTAGTCCATAAATCTGTAGGATTGAAAGTAAAAATTTCAATTATTAAGTGCCCCATCCTATTGATGGAGCTATAGAGGAGGTCAGGTACAACACAAAGTGGTATTAGAGCCTCCAGGTTTAATTCATTGGACCTTTGGGATACTGGTAAATGATTTGAAAAAAATTGTGGAATGAGCATCTAACACACACTGATTACCAATTGGTTGTTAAAACATGTGAACTGAATTGGTGTATGAACCAGCCAGTTGTGGAGAATCATAAACAATGGTGTTGTATTGAAACCCTTTGCTGCTACATATGGTTTCATGCTCCCTAATTATAAAACGGTCTATTTGGAATAACTTACAAGGAGATATTGTTGAATAGTGTAATTGTAAATAGACTGAACAAATGTGCCTATTCATGTTATGAACTTAAGAATCCGTGACCAAAGAACAGAAAGAGGATGATCTATTATGTCACCATTTTCAGTCATGAATAGAAGCTTTGATTTACTCCACTTGGCGGTAAATTAGGATATCTCATTAACATGTATGCCTAGTGCCAAAACCTGGTTGATACACACACCCTACTTGACAAAATGTGTTAAAGGAGAAATGTTACATGGTGGGTTTTGAATGCACATAGAACAGAGCACAGTGCACGTGAGTGTTCTTGATGTGTTTCTTCTGCTCTCGAAGAGAACTCGGTAGCGGCATTAATCCTGTCTTATCCTATACACAAAATGGCTTTATATCATGTTAGCTTTTTTTTATCAAAACTTCTCCTTGTGAGTTTTGGATACTTGTATCTTGAGAAAATAATTGCACTAATAAAACAACGCAAATGAATTGATAGTCTATAGTTGTGATTTTGGCATATAAAAACACGCCCTTTAAGAACAAATGTAGTGAACATAAACCATTGTAATAAAACTCGTCTCTCCACAAGGTAACAAGATAGATGGATTGCCGATGAAGGGAGTTATGCATATGCTTGGCTATATGCCAAATCCTCAACCTAGCAGGCGACAAAACTGGCACTGCGAGTAAGCCCTTCTGTTTTATTGCTAGATTCAGGGACACAAGGCAATCCTGAAAATCTCTTCTTCAGCTCCATAATAAAGGCATCCATGAACTAATCAGCTCTTTATGAGGGCATGAGAGCTGGACTTGAGTTGGGTATTGTAGGGACTAAACTCTATAAATGATATCTGAGTCTATCCATGTAGATGTCAGGGACAGGGTTATTATAAGTCATTGTCAAATTATATGCCTATAGATTGGAGCATGTCCAAGTCTAGAACGAAATTAAACTGCATCTGCGACATCGTATATTATTATGATATCATGAATTCCTTCAAGTGTCAGGCACCACTATTTCAAGTATGGTGACCTAGTCTTATGGGGAACTAATGCCTTACTTCAAGTTTGATGTCTTCTGTGTAGTTCATTCAATCTATGGAGGCACCTTTAATATATATATATATATATATATATATATATATATATATGGGATCTAGACACTACTACATTTGGCGGAAATTCCGACACTTGGTTCCGACGCTTTTGACCAAATGTCGGAAATTTCCCCAATTTTTTTCCATCCCGCCCGAAACCGTCGCTATACCGACGTTTATAGAAAAGTGTCGCAATACCGACACTTAGAAAAGTGTCACAATTGCGACGTTTGGAGGAATACGTCGCACTTGCGACACTATGGCCCAACGCGTCGCTATTGCGACGACTGCGAGTGTGACACAATGTCTAAGTGTCGTAATTGCGACGTTTGGAGGCCTTCGTCGCAATAGTGATGCCTTTTCTGCCGTCGGTATAACGACACTTATATGCGCGCTAAATACAAATACGAAACTTATATGCATGCCACATAAAAATGATTTTATTGTTTCGTATCCGTCGCAATAGCTACATTAACCTTTGATATCATGCGCGCATTCGCCCTCCGCTCTTGCAGAACAGAATTCTCCCTCAGCTCTTAAAGAACAAAATTTTCCCTCAGCATTCACCCTCAGCGTTCGCCCTCAACTCTTGCAGAACAGCATTCGCCCTCAGCTCTTGCAAAATTGTAAGTTCTTACTGCAGGCCCTTCCTCCTATAGTAGGGTTGACTCTATTTGGGTTTTCTTGGTCAATTCCATTGGATTGTGTTAGGCTGTAGGGTTCTCTCTAGATTTCAAGAATCAAGATTCAATACCCTCTATTATCTTCATCACCCAATACAAGATTTAAATTTTTCCCAAAGAAACGCTTATTAATTTGGCAGCCATTATTTCTCCCTGCTTTAAAAACCCTACATTCAAATGAAAACAAGCATTGCATTTCAACTACAAAAATCTATTAGTGTTCAAATGTACATGTGTGCTACATTAACGTTTGATATCACGCGCGCATTCGCCCTCCGCTCTTGCAGAACACCATTCGCCCTCAGCATTCGCCCTCTCGCCCCTCTTGGCACGCATTCGCCCTCGGCCTCTGCAACAGCATTGGCCCTCGAAATTTCCTTGCAAATGGTAAGTTCTTACTGCAGGCCCTTCCTCCTATAGAGGGTTGACCCTACAGCCTAACCAAATAGCTCCACTTGAGAAAAATTTTCATAATCTTGGGGCTGGATATACTGCAGAGAAAACAATTGTAGTTATCATTCATGCTCCAATATATTAATATACTTTTTACATTGAACTGAAGAAAGGGAAACAAGCAAATGCTAGCCATCATACAATGCTTTGACATAAGATTTTTGAGTGACATACTTGAAAAAAGAACTCATCGACTGATATTTATAATCATTTGAGTTATTCAAGTTAAACACAATGAAAAGAATCAAGATTCAATACCCTCTATTATCTTCATCACCCAATACAAGATTTAAATTTTTCCCAAAGAAACACTTATTAAATTGGCAGCCATTATTTCTCCCTGCTTTAAAAACCCTACATTTAAATGAAAACAAGCATTGCATTTCAACTACAAAAATATATTAGTGTTCAAGTGTACATGTGTGCATCACTTGTGTAGGGTATTCCTTTTCCACTTTCACATTATCCAAGAATGTGTGCAGTATAGTTCAGATTTTTTGTGATTTAGATTATCTTGAAAAAGGAAAGGTAAATTATTTCCCATGGAAAAAGAAGGTTTTCCCTTTTTACTACTGGAAATGGTACAAAAAAGTTCCATTTCTACCCGAAACTCCTATGAAACAGGAACCAAATAAAGGCCATGTCCTCAATGGACATCATTTGGCTTTGAAAATGGTCATTGCACCGTGTTGTTTCTTATATTACAGCACGATAGTTTCTTAGGTCATTTCTTGTTTCTTGAGATGAAAAACAACCAAAGAAATCGTGAAGATCCTTTTAAGAAATAAATTACCATTTCTCAATCATATCTCAACTATTTTTTATTTTATTCAGTGGTTTCTTACTTTGAGAGAAATTTGACACTTTTATAAGGAATATAACATAAAAACACAAAATGGGAAGGAATTGATGAGGTAGATGACCTTTAGTTGTTGTCAATTAAGAATTTATAATACACGATGCATGTTCTGTACTACAAACTAGATTCCTTCCCGGAGTTAGGACACAGAGTATTGAATCAAAGTTGTAGTTTCTAACTTCTTGTATTGGTTCATCAATCTTGAAATTCAGACATTGCATGTCTTCATTGCTTCATGTTTGAATAATTTGCATCATATCGTACAATAGGAAATTAGGAATTATGATTATTATTACTTTATGGATCCGTTAAGTTACTTTTAAGTTTGCATGGTTTAGTGTGAAATTATTCTAGTCCCCAAACACATATAATCAAGGAATTATAACGTGATTTCAAACATTAAATATCAACAAAATCGTTTAAAGGATATTGAAAGGAAAAAAGTGATGGAAGATAGAAAGTGCCTTACTTAAATGCTCTAAGGATTTTTCAATAGTTGCTCCAAAAGCTTCACTTCAAGGCCCTTCAAGATCGTCTCTAACAATGCTATACCATCAGCTTCAACAATGTTGCTCCAAAAATGTCCTCAAGGTCTTCACAACAAGTTTACTAGAAGTTGCTCCAACAATATATTCAATAAGGTCTTCATTGTCAACTCGTCTCTTGTTTGGGTGTCTTAATGTGCAATGACATGTTTCTAGGACTGAATTCAATGCAAGGCATATTTGAAACTCTAACTCTGTCTTCCAGTGTCTTATTAGAAATTATTTCAGTTTTCATTTTGTGTTTTCAAGCTAGATATTGTTTTCAAGTTTTTACATTTATAATTTTATTGCAATGTGGCAGACTGATCAGAGCAGTGCAGGAACAACCCCGAGACAGGATGATCGCGGAAAGAGGCCAGCGGAAGAACATGTAAAGTGCCAGCATTGCTCTATCTTTAGATATTTTAGTTATTTACATAATTGAAATAATATTAATTTTGTTCAAATATGCAGACACCTAGCCATGGTATGCCTGATGATTCCCTCTTTGAGGAAGAGCTTTCTTCATCCCTATCTCCAGTGTTCTTGTTGTGAAAAAAGGCACGAGATGCAAGGTCGAAATTTAATACTTTGATAGACGCGCCTCAAACACCTGAAACAGAAGAGAGGATAAAACAACTTATGAGCCAGCTAGAAACATATCAGGTAATAATAAAAATTCAAAAGGATATTTTTTTTGTTCTGCATGAGATGAATTGTGATAGTTTGATTTTAATTTTTACATTGACTAAACTAACAAAAATTTCTTTTGTATGTAGCGTTTTCTGGCACTTGCTGAACCCGGTGTTGGTGGTAGTGGGACACAAGGGCAAGATATTGCCCAACAACCCTCTCGTACACCTTCTACTCCTTTAGGTGCCAGCCAAGAAACACACCCTGCCCAAGCAGACACCTAGCCAACCGCTGAACGTGTTGGCAATGATGAGGTTGATATGGCCAACTACATTATTGCGTTTCTTGGAGCTACATGTGTCAGCTCCATAGGGACCATTAATGGTACGTTGTTGGTGAACGATGAGGGTGTCCCTATAAAGCATGTACAACTCCCAGGTAAATTTTAATATTTTAACTATTTCATGTACTTTATCTAAAACATATTTATCATGATTTTTATTTTTAAATTAATTATAATATCTTCTTCTTTTTTTGGTTTTATTCTGTGTAGGAAACAATGAGTTCTACAGGATTCCGGAGAGCCATGCGTTGGTAATTTTTGGCCCAACCATACGTACAGGGTGGAATTCCCAGAATTCCAACCTGAAAAAAGAACTTCTAGATTATCTAGAAGCCCTTTTTGGGGTCGGCACATTTGACAGAAAAGCGGTGGCTCAGGTAGTCGGCAAATATTTGAAATATACCAGGGACACCTATAGGACGCAATTGCAATTTAACCCTAGATATGAGTGTCCTCTCGCAGTTTCAGAGAGTGAGTGGATAGCACTCATCCATGACGGAAAAGAGAAAAGGGCAAAGAAAGAAGGAAAAATGCCAACTGGACCCGCAAGGTAAATTACAACTTTAATTCAATAGCTTTAATTTTCTCTATGTCTAAAATAAAAGTGTGCTACGTCATATCTGACTTCAATATTTTGATGCTAGGTTTCCTGACACCTCAAAGGAAACCAAAGCTAGGATTGAAAAAAGGGGCCATCACAAGCTAGGCCAGGGCGGCTACTTGAAATTAGCCACAAGAATTGTAATTAAGTAGCTAAACATCTTATAATTAATTGTATCGCCTTCCAACGTTTTTGTAATCCTATCAAATATGATTAAAAATACAAAGACATATGTAATGTAGGGTGATGACTTCAGAACAGAAACAACAGAGGAAGATAAAAATATCGCTTTCCATTTCGGCTATCAAGCCGTAGTTGAACGTCGCATAAGCTTGGGGCAGGTCCCAAGATCCAGAATGCCTGATAAGGTAAAACATTAACCTTTTAATATGTTTGTTTTCATCCATAAATTTCATGTCTAACAACTTTGTTTAAATCAGGGGAGAAACACTACCGACGACGCAAATAACCCAGTTTTAGAGCCAAATGTAGATGATCCTCACGTGCAACCTGATCATTGTAGTAGGGACCAGGCCAACAATGCTACTATCAGTGAGGGTCGTGACGGTAATTAATTTCCACTTATAATTTTTTCTAAATATACCTTGATGGTTGTCCTTATAACATTTTTTGTTTAAATGACAGAGAATGTTTCCCTTGAGGATCTTACCACCAAAGAGGAAGACAGGGCAACAGTCCCAACGGCGACCACTGGTGCACCAGGTAAATAATCTTATTGCAATTTTTTTTATTAATATTACCGAACTAGTTCAATGATATTTAAAAACTGACAATTAAAATTTAATATTATCTGTTTTTGTAGGCGATGCCCCGTCACTGGATGAGACCATACATCGTGACTACGCAACTAGGTCAGCGGCGACAACTGGTGCACCAGGTAAATAATCTCATTGCAATTTTTTTTTATTAATATTACCGAACTAGTTCAATGATATTTAAAAACCGACAATTAAAATTTAATATTATCTGTTTTTGTAGGCGATGCCCCGTCACTGGATGAGACCAGACATCGTGACTACGCAACTAGGTCAGCGGCGACAACTGGTGCACCAGGTAAATAATCTCATTGCAATTTTTTTTATTAATATTACCGAACAAGTTCAATGATATTTAAAAACTGACAATTAAAATTTAATATTATCTATTTTTGTAGGCGATGCCCCGTCACTGGATGAGACCAGACATCGTGACTACGCAACTAGGTCAGCAGTGCAGGTCGAAAGGCACGAAACAAGAGCAGAGCACGATGATATTGATGATGTAATTAGGAGCTTTAGAAATAGGAAGAAGAAAAAGAAAATTTGATAATGTAAAATATTGTATTATTATAAGACAAATGTTACCATACTTGGAACGTTTTTTGCGTTATATAAAAACTCATTTATCATACTATTTTTATGTCAAGCATTAATTTCAATGTTTCCTTGCGTACTTTTTGTTGAATTGTTTTTTATTAGTTATTGAATATTTTTTTTTATGCTCATGAAAGTAAAAAATGAAATATAGATTGGGTATTGGGGAATTGAGAGTGATGTGAGGGGGGGAGGAGGGGCCATAAGAGCTTCCACCTTCACGTGGTTGGCCCTGTTTAGTAGAGAATAATTTATTGGAGCGATTTAATCTTGGAGCAAACCTCCCTTGATCCAGCGTAGCAACAAAAAAGTCACTGTTGACTTAGTTGCTACTCTTTCAGATCGTGGGAGGCTTGTTCCAAGTTCATGCGACTCAATAAATTGTTCTTGAAACGAAGAGGAGCTTATTGAGGTATGTTTTGACATTTTCAACATATGTTCTAACATTATCATAAGAATGCATCTTAGAGTAAAAAATACTACATCAATTACTTGTATTTATTGTATAGATAATGATGGATTTTGATTGACTTGGCAGTGCAGGTACAAATCCTCTTGCATCATGAGCAATACAACTCGTCAACCAGGGTCATGTCCAGGAAATTTTTGCTTGTGCACTTGACCAGGTTCGTAATGTCACATTTTGTAAGTTCCTTTACAGTTCATAATTCAATATTAAGCTTGTTCATGATTATTATCTAGGTTTTTTGTATGTGTTTTTTCATCTATTCGATTGTAAGCAACTCTGCATGTTTCCTGTTGTTCACTATGATTTCTCCCATTACCACTCCCAGGATGAATCCGACTTTATTGTTACATAGGTTACTTTATTTTTACTATGATTTCTCCATTTACAATTTCATAGGTTACATCATGTAAAGTTGTCAATCTCAGGTTGGTGATGAGCTTTAGTTCTCCAGATTTGGGGCTTTTAGAACCACCCATATAGTCATTTTGAGATATTTCAGAAGTTTTCTCGAGTTTCCTTTTTCACCGTTTCTAGTGGGTGGGATGGTGTGGGGTGATCCATCAATACTGGTGCTCTTGTAGTAGGGAATTTGTTTTTGGGGATATAAAGGAGCATTTGATGTAGATATCCCATTGGATGCATTTGTAGATGGGCACGAGAGGTCAAGAATTTAAATTAAAAATATGCAACCTCTAGCATGGCAACCTGAAGGCCGCGAGAGACACTGGTTAAAGATTGTTTTCTGCTGGCCTTAATATAGTCGTGATTTCTTTCTATTATCTTAATGCAAATATATAGTACGGTCTCATTAAAATGAGGATTGTGGTTGTATTTCTCTTTGGTTGTTTCTCTCTTAATGCTCCAGAAGTTGCCAAAAGTTGCGATAGTTGTTTAGTTTTCTTGTTACAACTTAAAAGTGGTTTTTAGCAATGGGAGTCATGTTTTTTAAGGTTCATACTAATATGAAGATCTTGTAATTCTATATTTAGCATAAGAGAAGATGGCCTCTGCTTTGGGCGGTATGACAACAATTGCCACATCTACCTCATTGGGTAACAATGGAAAGGGGAAGAAGTTGGGTGCAATGTTTGATAATTATGGCGGACAATTGTCTTCTCTTTCAGTTTTTTCACCCATTTCCTTTAATCGCTCAAGCAGAAGAGGGACTCTGAGATTACGCAACAGAGAGAAGGTAGTTAATACAAGAGCTATGGAAAAGGAGTTGTACTTCAACAAGGATGGCTCGGTGACAAAAAAATTGCAGGTCAGAGAAAAAATTATGTTTAAAGGAAGGTCACCTGCACGTGAAACTTCACTGCGGTGGATCTTTCCTTGTCCACTTATATTCGATTTTAATGTGTTATTTTAATTTTTCATGGAGGGTTGTTTTGGCATATGGTCTTGCATTCAATTGCACACTTACTGAAAGCATTGTCAATTTGTCTTGCAGGCGGTGTGAACAAACTTGCTGATCTTGTTGGAGTCACCCTTGGGGCGAAGGGAAAAATGTTGTCTTGGAGAGAAAGCATGGTTCTCTGAAAATAGTTAATGATGGTGTGACAGTAGCTAAGGAGGTAATTTGTAGATGTGTGCTTTGGTTTTATTTTTAACGTTGTATTAGTTCCCCCTCTTAAATGTCTTAGATTTGGTAGGCATAATTTGAAAACTCAAAGGTGAAAGGAAACATATTTGTTAGCCGGTGGTCTACTTGGCCTATGGACTAGCCACATTAGAGTAATGCATAAAGCTTTTCACAACAATAAAAGGAAAGGGTTATGGCTGAGTCAAATTTTATTGTTATTGACGATGTAATGAAATGTATCTCAATGCTATGGTTTTGGCCTTTTTATTGGTTGAATTAGAGGACCCAGTTGAAAATATTGGGGCCAAGTAGGTTGGTTTTCCTTTTTGCTGATGGTTTGGTGTATCTAATTGAATTATTTGCCTAAGGTATTTTTGGTTGCAAACTCCTTTTCATTTTTCATACAGTATTAGCCTTGTGGAATACATTTGATTGTGTGGTCTTGTTATATCTACAACATTTGTAGTTGTTTAGTCTTATGGCCGAGGTGCACTTTTATTATGGAAATAGTTGATGCAATATTGTCATTTAATCCTTACTGCAGGGTAGCATGTTGAGAAGTTTCTTGTGAAACATTTGGTATTCAAAATGACACTTGATCCTATACAGCATCATGCACTTGACTTCAAAATTAATATTCAAAGTGTGCCAGACAATTCTTTCAAAATTTCAAATGTTTATGTTGTTTTAAACCATTATCTTTTTCATGTATTGGATGCTGAAAATGTGAAAAAGACTTTGGTATGAAACCAACTGGTGAATAATTTCCAGCAAAGCAACCACTTCCAAGACATGATTTAGAAGTAGAACATATGTACTTATGAAGCATAGAAAGATATCCTTGATGCATTGTCAATGTTTGGCTAGGGTTATTTTTGGAGAAAATAACTCCTTATTCCTAGAATAGTGATCTTCAATACAAGTAAATGCCGGAGAAGAGAGATCATCGTGTGACGCAACAAAACTGAAATTGGACCCCCAAGGAGAGCTGGTGTGTCTACAATCGCTCTGTCAGCATTTTCCCTTGGTGTACCCCGTTCTTTTCCTCCAGCCTGAGTCTTAATTGACTTCTTCTTTCTTCGGGTTTATTTATCAAATTCGTATAATTTGATAAATAAATACTATCCACAATGGTTGGACTTTAATTTATATTCCCAACTTTATATTATCTCCATGCCTTATAACCAATGTTTAACTTTCAACACTTTGGATTTATACTCCACATTTCTTTTTAAATAAATAACTTGTAATGAACTTTCGGCTCTATATTTCACCACCCAGCCTTACAACAATCATGCTCCAGACTTATGCTAATTATCCGCCAATCGTTTAATTAAACAATTTCATTATACTCCGACCCCACCTATATATATCAATAACCAATCAAACACTCGTATCGTACCTGGCTATCCTCCGCACACCTTAGTTAACCTCCGGGTAAGTTCAACGTGTGACCACCGTCCAATGGCCCTTCTCCAAATCAACGACTCTTGGCAATTTCGCTCGGCTTCCAACGTCAAGCTTTAACGTGCGATGGCGCGGGTTAAACGGTGGTTTTTCATGGGTCACTTCGCCACGTGTCGCATTCCCTATGGAATCGCTCGCGAATAGGAAATATTGCCTACTCCGCAAAAGCGGTGCGATATGGGCAACCCGCTTTTGTGATTCCGCTCGTGGTTTTGGTACAGGGCTTGACCACGGGTGCAAGTCTGGTTCCGCTATCCTTTTGTTTGTTAACTCATGTCCAATCCTCGGGTCAGGTTCCGAAAGAACAACAATCTTGTCTCTTTATTAAGTGGGATTTTTATATTTAAACAGTGTTCACGACCCTGGTTCTCTACACAGACCTCGCCTTCGGGTGGGGTGAGTTCATAGGTGAGTTCACAGGGTTATCCAACAATTTACGGGAATTCAAAGACAGAAGAATGGAATTATCGGTACCCAATCGCCTCACAGTTAAACAATTCTTCACAATTAGCAGTTCGAGATAATTCAATGGCAACTAAGCTTGGAAATCATTTAACTGGAAACAATTGTTCACACACAGAGGTTTATTGCAAAAATCCCCTCTCTACTCTCCTCTTCCCTCTCTACTTTTATTCATCCGAGGAATTACAATTTATATACATAACATATGGCTCTTCGGTTCCTTTGAGAGGACCGTTCTAGAAATCAAAAGGTCTAATTATAATAATTCAACTAACTGAAACTGTTCGACTCCTACAACTCTAACTAGTCTAAGTAATACAGTCAGTTGAGGTATTGACACCTAGTTGTTACAACTCAAATGTTTTCGAACCCTCCTAGCCACAACATGTGGACAAAACCTCCTCCATTGCTGGCTAGTGCCTAATGCCCCTGCATCATCGTGTGACATAAACCTATTAACAAAAGTGAACAGGGAATGATTATTAATTATGGCATAGTAAGTTGTCTGTGATTTTGACTATTTGTCTTTAACATGTAAAAATGTTAAATTCCAAACTTACATCATCATGGTTTGGCATCATGAGCTTGACTAATTGTCCTCCATGCTCATAATTTCATTGTTGTCTTCATATCTATAAACAACGTTTCAAATAATAATAATAAAAGTTCTATAAGAAAAATCCAAACCTCCATGTTGTTGCTCCTTGTGAGACAAAGTCAAAATTGCATTACACAATCTGACACATAAGAATATCCTATATCCCGGTGGTATGTATCCAAATTCTTATAATAGTGTCTTCAAGACTTATGTTGACATTGCCAATGAGATATTTAAGAAATGAAAGATGGAGCCTTCTTCATTTTTGTATATGTAACAGTCTTTTATTAATATAAAGATTGATGGTTTTGTCTTTCTGAAAATGAAATGTAAAAATAATTTATTGTGGTCAATTGAAAAGTTTTTTTTTTTAAGATTTTCATTATGGAAGGGCAACATAGATATATGCCCTTCTAATTGAAATTCGGACCTGCCCTTCAAATTTGATCATTGTGTGGGACCTTAACAAACAATAAAACTATTCCGCCGCGCGTTATATAAAACATATAACAAAACCGTTGTCAAAACTTCAAACGAACCCTTTAGCCGTGGGTATTTCATCACGAATTGATCATTTTACCATGTACCTTCTTCTAGAGGAATATTCTTCCACTTGATTAGGTACTTCATAATGGTTATATGTCAAAGAGATACATAATGTTTATCTATAACTTTTGTGGTTCAAGAATCAACTTTCATTCTTCATCTAATTTTGGAAGTTCTATTTACATTGGCATATTTTTTCCCAAAACCTTTTTTAGGCAAGATACATGAAAAACCTTATGAATGCAAGAAGAAGGAAAATATAACTTCTATACCACTTTTGAAATCCTATGAATAATTATTTAGGGCCATAACAGTTTTGCAGTGTGGAAAAAGTCGGCAAAAAGTCCCGACTTTTTGAAAAAATCTCGAATTTTTCCCGGAGCCGACTTTATTGGCCGACTTTTTCATCCCTAAAAAAGTCGCGATTTTATCCTCGAAGTCCCGACTTTTTGCCGACTTTTTCGAAAAAATCTTGAGTGAGGTAGTTTCTTTAATAATTTTTTAATTTTTTTTGAAAAAATCAGGATTTTTTCCAAAAATGAATATTTTTGTATTTTTTTAGTTTTGCCGACTTTTTCAAAAAACTCCCGACTTTATCGAGTATTTCAACTTTTGGACCCTTTCCGATTTAATCCCGACTTCGACTTTTTCCACATTGCATTTTTGAGCTAATTCTTTGTTCTTCTTTTTCTTGAATGAAGATTGCTTATAATGCTATAATCTAAAAAATACCCAATTACCCTCCTCAAATTATCTTTCACTTCAATGTTGTTCCCCTTGTTGTTTTATCATGTTTCATGTCATTTGAAGGTTTTCCATAACAATTTTCAAAGTTTCTTTAGTATTTTCCATATGTGACTCTGTTTCCTATACTTTGGACTTATCTTGCAAAAAGTATGAGATACTAGGAGTTGGATATCCATAAAGGGCCTTAAATGGGGAAATTTTAGTAGATGTGTGATAGGTAGTATCATATTACCATTCTTCCTTGAAGAACCCACTTCATCCATTAAGATTTCTTTTCTAAAGAGTAACATTGTAGATAACCTTAAAAACATTTGTTAACTATTTTTGTTTGACCATTTGATTGTGATTGATATGTAGAACTCATAGCAGCTAGTGTTTCTCAACTCATATTAAATAATTATTTCCAAAATTTTCTTGTTACTATTACTTTAGGAAAACCATGAAGACTATGAATTTCTTTCACGGACACTTCTGCCACTTGGCTTGTTGTTTATGTACTTTGAGCTCTGCAAAAAAAATCTACAAAATTTGTCTATATAAATGACCACAAAAAATGTAATACTTACCTTTATATTTCAGTAACCCTGTAATAAAGTCTATTGATATATCTTCTAGTCTTTGAATATGTATGTGGAATGGTTGAAGTAACCCTAGAGATTTTACTATCTCTCTTTTATTTTTTATGCAAACCTGACCTTCTCTTACAAAATTTTGAATATCTTTCTTCATTCCTTCCAAAAATATATTTTTTGATCCTTTGAGATGTTTTAAGGAACCCTGCGTCCTACCCTCAGAGAGACATGGGACTCCCTTAATATTTGTTTATTCAAATATGCTTGCGTGCATAAAATATTCTACATTTGCACCAAAGTATATCTCTCTTTCACTCCCAATGCTCCATAGAGTTCATCCCATCCTTTATAAATTTTAGTTTTTGTTTAGTACTATTGTCATTTTTTCATTATGGCAAGCTTCTTCTAGCCACCTAGGAATAGAAAATGTAATTGGATATAAATTTGAGGCCTCTTCTATTTTAGAAAGAGCATCATGTCCTAAATTTTCCTTACCCTTTTTGCAGATTATCTCAAAATTAAAACTTTGCATTTTTTCTCCTCATTTTTGTTAATCTTCTAATGAAAATCATAGCTTCAAAAAATACTTTATGCTATCATGGTATATCATGACTTTAAAGTACCTCCCAATGATATACTATCCCCATTTTTTATTGCATGTAATATTGCTTCCATTTATTTTTCATACGTAGATTTCACCAAATATTTTCTTTGAATTCCTTGCTTTTAAAAGCCAATGATATCCCTTATTGTGTTAATGTTACGTAAATTCCTTTTCCTAGTGCCTCACACTCTACTATAAATGTTTTACCAAAAGTAGGTGCAACCGATGTTGGTGTAGAAGACATGGCATCCATTAAAAGAGAGAATGCCAAAGTAGCCTCATCATTTCATATAAATGATATTTTCTTCAAGAGATATGTGAGTGGACTTGAAATGCATGCATAATTCTTAACAAATTATCAATAATATCATGTAAGTCTAAAAAATCTTCTAAGAACCTTTATTTTCTTAGGAATAGGTCATTTTGTAATAGCTTGCATCTTTTGAGGCTCCAACTTCACCCCTTCCTTTAAAACAATATGAACCAAATACTCGAATTCTTATTTCCCAAAAGCACATTTGGATATTTTTACATAAAAATGATTGTTCTCAATAATTTATATAACGTTTCCACATGTTTAGTGTGGTATTCCCATGATTTATTATAAATATGTGTATTATCGAAGAAAACCAACACAAATTTTATAAGATGGGATCAAACAAAATTGTTCTTAAGTCGAGCCCGCCGGACTTCAAACGGCGATAAACCATAATTCAAACCAAATTCGCGTTCCAAAATAGCCAGCTGACGTCGGCCAATTTTGTGACGCGAAAACCAAATGAATTCCGCCCTAATCTTTTTCAGGTCCGAAGTTGGGCTGGCGTACGGAGGGAGAGTTATGACGCGAATTTCTTATCAAATTCACCCTAATCTTTTTCGGGTCCGGATTTCCACTGCGCGAGCGGCCCAAACAAAGATCCGCTCCTATCCCTCTGTGACGAAACCATCGTACATGCTGACGTCATCAATCAAAACCCACCACCCTTTTGACTTTGTAAATAAAACAAATTGTGTCTGCGTCATTTTCATTGTTCCGTGCGCTAGCCAGTCTTCCATGCAACAAAATTCAAAAACCAACTGTTAACGCTTGCTGACCGTTACCTTGTTGAAGAGAATTGAAGCCGAGTATTTCAGGGTTCTTCTGTCATAACTAGCGCCTGTTTAAACATGTTTCATTTCCCGTAAACAGGTATTTATTCCAATTCCCCGCTAAACTCTGTAAAAAATCCTGGTTTTAGTTTTAATTCTGCACTAAGGTCTGAAAAGAAGTTCAGTTTGGTCTTTTTCATTCCCAGAACTGCAATTATATTCCCAAAACTGGTAATTGTGCCCCTTTTCCACAAAAACCCCAAAATTCCATTTCTAAATCCACAAGAACCAGAAATGGAAGTTCTTGTAGCTCTGAGTGTCGTGCCCATCAATGCCCCTCACAAGGACTTGGATTATTTTCCTTTAGCCGATATGGATTTTCAAATTAAGGACTTGCGTCTCAGTGAGAATCCTCTTCAAATATTTTGCCGCTGCAGAGACAATTATTTGAATGGTTCTGACATCTTTAGACTTTGGGAATCAAATCTTCCTATGTACCTTCTCCCCTCAGTCCATATTTTTTCTGAGTTAATCCATTATTGCTACCCAAATTATGATCCCAACCAACGAGCAGTTTTATCCCCAAGTCAAAATGTCCTTTTCCCAATAATTTCTCAGTCCATAAATGAAATGCTACAATTCCAACCTGGTCAAGCTCTCACTCCCCTGTCTATGGTTGAATTACTTGAGAAATCTACTAAGTTATCCCATGAAGAGTTAAACCGCCTATGCCAAACCTTCATGTTACCAGAGCATCAGCCTAAAAACCCTCTCCCTTATGGTTATACTTTCTTTACTGATGAGGGTAGAATTATTTTAAACATGATATATTCCATAATGGGCTTCAATACTAGTGATTATGTTGATCAGTTAACCCTAGTATTGTTATCCATTTTTACCCCTGGACAACCTCCTGCTGTCAAGTACGATTTTGCATCTTATATTGCTGACAAAATCCATGATCATTTCATGAGATTTGAGAATGAGAGAGTATTTAAGTATTCTTCTGTCATATATCATCTCATGATTTACTTTCAGTCAAAAAATTTCCCTTTTTATGTTAAGAAACTTGATGCCAAAGGGAATCCTAGGTCAGTCATCTTTTGGTCTGCCATTACTCACAATTCCTCTGATTCTCCTTATTCCTATAATGAGTTTGTCAACCTTTTTGTTCATCCTACAACTACCTTGTTGACAGGAGTCTCTCCTCCTAGAATTAACAATGAAATCAAGAAAATCCTTCAGCTCTCAAAGCAGTACAAGATAGGTGACTGGTACCTATATCAAAACTACACAGAGATCAGGATATATGGATGTGAATTATGCCCATTCAAAATGCCCAAGTATGTCCCAATGAGACTCTTTGCATTAGAATATTTCAGGCATATGAATAATTCAGATATAATTCATTTTTGCAATGCAAAGAAAAAGGCTCAACTCAGGATCAAGAGCCAATTAGGTCCCTTCATTTGTAACTCTAGGGAAGCTAGAAAGGAAGCCGAAAGGATTTTAGAAGACTATCTCAGACTACAAAAGAGTTTCTATTGGGTGCCTTATGATCCAAACAACTTTATCTGTGATAGAAGAATGAAAAATAAACTGTCACCATACATCCATCAAAGAATCCCAGAAATAGAACAATATGCTAATATGGATGAATGGACAGAAGGGACATTGGTTGAAAAATATAGTGAGCAGGTCAATGTTGAAAATTTAATGAAAGATCTTGAAAAGATACTTGACCTAGAATCTTTTGGACAGGTGCAGGGATCTTCTTCAGCCAGGACTTTACAACAAAATTTGCAGGAGATTAGTACAGTAGCAGTAGAATCTAAAGGAAAAGAAAAGGAGCCTGATATACAAATAATTGAAAAATTCATAATGACAGAGCAACTAGAGACTTCTAAAGAACAAGTTCAAGGAAAAATTCCTCCTACTCAGATCAGTGAGCCAGAAATTTCTATTTTACAAACTCCTCTGAATATAGAAAAGGGCAAAAAGAGAGAGGTTGAAACAACTACTCCTATTGGTGGCTCTCCTGAACAGCAAGATGTTAAAAGGCAGAAATTAACTCCCCTTCCAGAAGATGAATCATTTCATGAAATCCCTGACAGCCAGGGAAGAGAAGACAGACAGCAAACAGGTACAGGTAGTGGGACATCCACTAATTTTCAAAAACAGGAAATACAGAGGCAACAAAGTGCATAAATATCTTCTTTCAAACCTCCAGTAAAAACTGCCTGGGACATCAAAAGAACATTCATCAATATAAATGCCAGGAACAATCCACTTAGACTTCAAGTGTACAACCAATTTTTGAAGATGGCTCCAAAAAATCAAGAAAGATTGATTCCAGCTTATGACATCCAACAGGGTAAGATGTTAATGAGCCATTTGAAGCCCAAGGTGCAGCAGCCTCAGACAGCTGCAGATTACGTTAGGACTAATTTTGAAGTCTTAGAAAAGGATATCCATCCTTTAGATCAAATTGAGCTACCCAAGAAAACATGTGAGATTATTTATTCTACTCTGATGGATAAATCAATGATGACCCATAAGTTGCAGGATTCTTTGGATAATACTAATACACAGTTGCAGCTTGAAAAATCCTCCTCCCAAGCTAAGGATAATAGAATCAAAACTTTAGAGGAAATAATCATTGGTTTGGGTCATAATCCTAAAGATGTGAAAGGTATTGAAGCTTTGATCAAGAGAAAAGATGATGATATTGCAGCTCTGAGAAAAAAATTAAAGTTATCGGCCTCAAGACATCCACAGACTGCAGAAATCATCAAAAAAAATTCTGAGGAAGAACTAATGGATTTTCTCTTAAAATTGAATGAGCAACTTACTGAAACTGAAAAAGAGCTTGAGAATGCATTAAAAGATAAGCAGGAAAATATTCCAGTATCTACAGCAGGAGTAGTGACAGGTATAGCAACAACAGGTCAGCCAGCAGAATTGTCACAGAGCAACACTGCGAATTTGAACGCTGATGAATTAACAAAGTCAATGGAAGATATGAAACTTCAGGCCATAGAGCTTCACAAAACAAAGGAACAATTTGCCACTCTAGAACATAAATATGATATTTCAAAAATGAGTGTTGCTGATAAAACAAGAGAAGTGAACAAATTAGAAAAAACAGTCAAAGCATTGGAAAAGGATCTCACATTGGAGAAACCTTAGAAGAAATAAATGATATTTTTTGGGATAATATCATTCAATCAATAAAGGATGTTTGGTCCTCAATTCAAATAATGGATGAACAGAATAACTTAGTTAAATTGGCTCTGGATGAGATTGAGAGATCAAGACAAGACTTGGGAAATATGCCAGAAGAGGCCAATAGACTTATACATTTTTTGAATACTCGAACTAAGAATCAACTTGCAGAAATTGGTATTCAGGACAGGACCAGAACAATTCTAGAAATAAAGAGATTTTTTACTAAAAGAACTCTGGTACAGAATTTAGAACGAAGGTGCTCAGATATGCAAGAAGAAATCATTGCCTTCAGAGAAAGATTGAATATTTTGTTAAATAGAGGATTGCCCAGTCCTATAGTTGGAGAAGATAAGCTAATGGACCTTGATAGTTATGTTGAAAAATTGGACAAATATGCTGATAATCAAGCTAGTTCTTCAACCAGTTCATCAACAGCAGCATTGCCTACAGGGAAAAACCTTCATGACAGATTGGAGAATTTATTTTATCTTGAGCATGAAGTAAATCATTTGTTCCCAAATCAGCCAAATTTCTTCAGATATACTGAGGCTGATGAAACACCAAGAAATTTGCAAAGGACCAGAGTGCCAGAAGTTCAATGGTGGGAAGAAATGATGGAACTTTTGTAAAAAATTATCCTTACATAAATTGTTGTCTATTTACCACAGTATATCATGATAAAAAGGATAAAAGGATGAACAAAGGTCAAAGAGTATCAGAGCAGTTAAAGAGTATCAGTGAAACGAAATAATCAACATAGAATTACTGAAGAGGACAGCAGCAAGCCAAGATATAGGGCCTGCCTCCAGCACATTATTAAAAGAAGGAAACAACACAACATCAGTTATCATTTTTCTTATCTACGAGACCATCTGTCTCTATATTGTTGTAAAATACTTATTAGTTATCCTAGATAATATCTCAATTTTTTATGAGATATTTTGTATGATTTTTTGTATAAATACTCCATCAATTGGAGTAGTAAGTGTGGATTCATATACTTTGCAGTAACATTGACTTTTTCGGAATAAAGTGTTGTTGGAGAAATTTCTTT
>CM076579.1:1310609760-1310821589 GCA_034641835.2 Pinus albicaulis
GGTTAATGGGTTAGGGGTAGGGGTTAAGGGTTTATAAGTTTAGGGTTTAGGGGTTAAATGGGTTAGGGGTTTAGAGGTTTAGTGGGGGTAAATGGCTTAGGGGTTAAGGGTTTAGAGGTTTATGGTTTAGGGGGTTAAATGGTTTAGGAGTTAGGAATTCGGGTTTAAGGGGTTAAAGGTTTAGGTGTTTAAGGGGTTGAATGGGTTATGGGTTGGTAATTAGGGTTTAAGGGGTTATATGTTTAGGTTTTAGGGGGTTAAATGGGTTAGGGTTGGTTTAGAGGTTTAGGGGGTTAAGGGATTTAGTAGTTAAGGATTTTAGGGGTTAGAAGTTAGGGGTTAACGGGTTAGGGGTAGCGGTTAAGGGTTTAGAGGTTTAGGGTTTAGGGGGTTAAATGGGTTAGGGGTTAGGAATTAGGGTTTAAGGGGTCAAGGGTTAAGGGGTTAGAGGTTTAGGTGTTTGAGGGGTTGAATGGGTTATGGGTTGGGAATTAGGGTTTAAGGGGTTATAGGTTTAGGGTTTAGGGGGTTAAATGGGTTAGGGTTGGTTTATAGGTTTAGGGGGTTAGGGGATTTAGCAGTTAAGGATTTTAGGGGTTAGAAGTTAGGGGTTAATGGGTTAGGGGTTTAGAGGTTTAGGGTTTAGGGGGTTAAATGGGTTAGGGGTTAGGAATTAAGGTTTAAGGGGTCAAGGGTTAAGGGGTTAGAGGTTTAGGTGTTTAAGGGGTTGAATGGGTTATGGGTTGGGAATTAGGGTTTAAGGGGTTATATGTTTAGGGTTTAGGGGGTTAAATGGGTTAGGGTTGGTTTATAGGTTTAGGGTGTTAGGGGATTTAACAGTTAAGTATTTTAGGGGTTAGAAGTTAAGGGTTAACGCGTTAGGGGTATGGGTTAAGGGTTTAGAGGTTTAGGGTTTAGGGGGTAAAATGGGTTAGGGGTTAGGAATTAGGGTTTAAGGGGTCAAGGGTTAAGGGGTTAGAGGTTTAGGTGTTTAAGGGGTTGAATGGGTTATGGGTTGGGAATTAGGTTTAAGGGGTTATAAAGCCGTAGTTTAGGGGGTTAAATGGGTTAGGGTCAAGCTTAGAGGTTTAGGGGTTAGGGGATTAGGCTGAGGTTTAGGTCATGCTAAATGGGTTGCCTAGAGGTTTAGGGGGTTAGGGGATTTAGCAGTGAAGGATTTAGGGGTTAGGGGTTAGGGTTTTGGGGGTTAAATGGAATCCACACTTAAATGGGTTAGGTTTTTAGGGGTTTAGGGTGTTGAATTGGTTAGGGGTTGGGAATTAGGGTTTAAGGGGTTAGGGTTTAAGGGTTTAGAGGTTTAGGGTTTAGGGGGTTAAATGGGTTACAGGTTTAGAGTTTTAGGAGGTTAGGGGATTTAGCAGTGAAGGATTTTAGGCTTTAGCCAAGTTAGGTTTTGGGGTTAAATTGAATCACACTTAAATGGGTTAGGTTTTTAGGGGTTTGTGTGGTGTCAATCGGGTTAGGGGTTGGGAATTAGGTTTAAGGGATTAGGTTAAGGGTTTAGGGGTTAGGAATTAGGGTTTAAGGGGTCAAGGGTTATGGGTTGGGAATTAGGGTTTAAGGTGTTAGGGGTTTTGGGGTTTAGGGCTTAAATGGGTTAAGGGTTAACGCAAGTTAGGTAGGGTTAAGGGTTTAGGTTTAGGTTTAGGGGTTTAGAGGTTTAGTATGGGTAAATGGTTTAGGGGTTAAGGGTTTAGAGGTTTAGGTTTTAGTGCTAGGGCCTAGGGGTTAGAAATTAGGGTTTAAGGGTTCAAGGGTTATGGGTTGGGAATTATGGTTTAAGGGGTTAGGGGTTAAGAGTTTAGAGGTTTAGGGTTTAGGGGGTTAAATGGGTTATAGGTTTAGAGGTTTAAAGGGTTAGGGGATTTAGCAGCGAAGGATTTTAGGGGTTAGGGGTTAGGGTTTTGAGGGTTAAATGGAATCCACACTTAAATGCGTTAGGTTTTTAGGGCTTCAGGGTTTTGAAGTTTAATGGCTTGAATGGGTTACAGGTTTAGAGGTTTACGGCATTAGGGGATTTAGCAGTGAAGGATTTTAGGGGTTAGGGGTAGGGTTTTTGGGGTTAAATGGAATACACACTTAAATGGGTTAGGTTTTTAGGGGTTTAGGGTGTTGAATTGGTTAGGGGTTTTGGGGTTTAGGGGCTTAAATGGGTTAAGGGTTTAGAGGTTTAGGGTTTGAGGGTTAAATGGGTTAGGGGTTTAAAGGTTTAGTGGGGGTAAATGGGTTAGGGGTTAAGGGTTTAGAGGTTTAGGGTTTAGGGGGTTAAGGGTTTGGGGGTTAGGAATTAGGGTTTAAGGGGTCCACAGTTATGGGTTTGGAATTAGGGTTTAAGGGGTTAGGGGTTAAGGGTTTAGAGGTTCAGGATTTAGGGGGTTATATGGGTTACAGGTTTAGAGGTTTAGGGGGTTAGGGGATTTAGCAATGAAGGATTTTAGGGGTTGGGGGTTAGGCTTTGGGGTTAAATGGAGCTACTCTTAAATGGGTTAGGTTTTTAGGGGTTTCAGGTGTTGAAGGGGTTAGGGGTTTTGGGGTTTAAGGGCTTAAATGGGTTAGGGGTTAACGAGTTAGGGGTATGGGTTAAGGGTTTAGAGGTTTAGCATTTAGGGGTTAAATGGGTTAGGGGTTTAGAGGTTTAGTGGGGGTAAATGGGTTAGGGGTTAAGGGTTTAGAGGTTTAGGGTTTAGGGGGTTAAATGGGTTAGGCGTTAGGAATTAGGGTTTAAGGGGTCAAGGGTTAAGGGGTTAGAGGTTTAGGTGTTTAAGGGGTTGAATGGGTTATGGGTTGGGAATTAGGGTTTAAGGGGTTATAGGTTTAGGGTTTAGGGGGTTAAATGGGTTAGGGTTGGTTTAGAGGTTTAGGGGGTTAGGGGATTAGGGTTTAGAGGTTTAGGGTTTAAGGGGTTAAATGGGTTACACGTTTAGAGGTTTAGGGGGTTAGGGGATTTAGCAGTGAAGGATTTAGGGGTTAGGGGTTAGGGTTTTGGGGGTTAAATGTAATCCACACTTAAATGGGTTAGGTTTTTAGGGGTTTAGGGTGTTGAATTGGTTAGGGGTTGGGAATTAGGGTTTAAGGGTTTAGAGGTTTAGGGTTTAGGGGTTAAATGGGTTACAGGTTTAGAGGTTTAGGGGGTTAGGGGATTTAGTAGTGAAGGATTTTAGGGCTTAGGGGTTAGGGTTTTGGGGGTTAAATTGAATCCACACTTAAATGGGTTAGGTTTTTAGGGGTTTAGGGTGTTGAATTGGTTAGGGGTTGGGAATTAGGGTTTAAGGTGTTAGGGGTTAAGGGTTTTGGGGGTTAGGAATTAGGTTTTAAGGGGTCAAGGGTTATGGGTTGGGAATTAGGGTTTAAGGGGTTAGGGGTTTTGGGGTTTAGGGGCTTAAATGGGTTAAGGGTTAACGGGTTAGGGGTAGGGGTTAAGGGTTTAGAGGTTTAGGGTTTAGGGGTTAAATGGGTTAGGGGTTTAGAGGTTTAGTAGGGGTAAATGGTTTAGGGGTTAAGGGTTTAGAGGTTTAGGTTTTAGGGGGTTAAGGGTTTAGGGGTTAGGAATTAGGGTTTAAGGGGCCAAGTGTTATGGGTTGGGAATTATGGTTTAAGGGGTTAGGGGTTAAGGGTTTAGAAGTTTAGGGTTTAGGGGGTTAAATGGGGTATAGGTTTAGAGGTTTAGGGGGTTACAGGATTTAGCAGCGTAGGATTTTAGGGCTAGGGGTTAGGGTTTTGGGGGTTAAATGGAATCCACACTTAAATGGGTTAGGTTTTTAGGGGTTTAGGGTGTTGAATTGGTTAGAGGTTTTTGGGTTTAGGGGCTTAAATGGGTTACAGGTTTAGAGGTTTAGGGGGTTAGGGGATTTAGCAGTGAGGGATTTTAGGGGTTAGGGGTTAGGGTTTTGGAGGTTAAATGGAATCCATACTTAAATAGGTTAGGTTTTTAAGGGTTTAGGGTGTTGAATTGGTTAGGGGTTTTGGGGTTTAGAGGCTTAAATGGGTTAGGGGTAGGGGTTAAGGGTTTAGAGGTTTAGGGTTTAGGGGTTAAATGGGTTAGGGGTTTAGAGGTTTAGTGGGGGTAAATGGGTTAGTGGTTAAGGGTTTAGAGTTTTAGGGTTTAGGTGGTTAAGGGTTTAGGGGTTATGAATTAGGGTTTAAGGTGTCAAGAGTTATGGGTTGGGAATTAAGGTTTAAGGGGTTAGGGGTTAAGGGTTTAGAGGTTTAGGGTTTAGGGGGTTATATGGGTTACAGGTTTAGAGGTTTAGGGGGTTAGGGGATTTAGCAGTGAAGGATTTTAGGGTTTTGGGGTTAGGGTTTTGGGGGTTAAATGTAGCCACTCTTAAATGGGTTAGGTTTTTAGGGGTTTTGGGGTTGAAGTGGTTAGGGTTTGGGTTTAGGGGCTTAAATGGGTTAGGGGCTTAAATGGGTTAGGGGTATGGGTTAAGGGTTTAGAGGTTTAGGGTTTAGGGGTTAAATGGGTTAGGGGTTTAGAGGTTTAGTGGGGGTAAATGGGTTAGGGGTTAAAGGTTTAGAGGTTTAGGGTTTAGGGGGTTAAATGGGTTAGCCTGGTTAGGAATTAGGGTTTAAGGGGTCAAGGGTTAAGGGGTTAAAGGTTTAGGTGTTTAAGGGGTTGAATGGGTTATGGGTTGGGAATTAGGGTTTAAGGGGTTATAGGTTTAGGGTTTAGGGGGTTAAATGGGTTAGGGCTGGTTTAGAGGTTTAGGGGTTAGGGGATTTAGCAGTTAAGGATTTTAGGGGTTAGAAGTTAGTGGTTAATGGGGTTAAATGGGTTAGGTTTTTAGGGGTTTAGGGTGTCTAATTGGTTAGGGGTTGGGAATTAGGGTTTTAGGGGTTAGGGGTTAAGGGTTTAGAGGTTTAGGGTTTAGGGGTTTAAATGGGTTACAGGTTTAGAGGTTTAGGGGGTTAGGGGATTTAGCAGTGAAGGATTTTAGGGGTTAGGGGTTAGGGTTTTGGGGGTTAAATGGAATCCACACTTAAATGGGTTAGTTTTTTAGGAGTTTACGGTGTTGAATTGGTTAGGGGTTGGGAAATAGGGTTTAAGGGGTTAGGGGTTAAGGGTTTAGGGGTTAGGAATTAGGGTTTAAGGGGTCAAGGATTAAGGGGTCAAGGGTTATGGGTTGGGAATTAGGGTTTAAGGGGTTAGGGGTTTTGGGGTTTAGGTGCTTAAATGGGTTAGGGGTTAACGAGTTAGGGGTAGGGGTTAAGGGTTTAGAGGTTTAGCGTTTAGGGGTTAAATGGGTTAGGGGTTTAGAGGTTTAGTGGGGGTAAATGGGTTAGGGGTTAAGGGTTTAGAGGTTTAGGGTTTAGGTGGTTAAATGGTTTAGGGGTTAGGAATTAGTGTTTAAAGGCTCAAGGGTTAATGGGTTAGAGGTTTAGGTGTTTAAGGGGTTGAATGGGTTATGGGTTGGGAATTAGGGTTTAAGGGGTTATAGGTTTAGGGTTTAGGGGGTTAAATGGGTTAGGGTTGGTTTAGAGGTTTAGGGGGTTAGGGGATTTAGCAGTTAATGATTTTAGGGGTTAGAAGTTAGGGGTTAATGGGGTTAAATGGGTTAGGTTTTTAGGGGTTTAGGGTGTTGAATTGGTTAGGGGTTGGGAATTAGGGTTTAAGGGTTAAGGGTTTAGAGGTTTAGGGTTTAGGGGGTTAAATGGGTTATAGGTTTAGAGGTTTAGGGGGTTAGGGGATTTAGCAGTGAAGGATTTTAGGGGTTAGGGGTTAGGGTTTTGGGGGTTAAATGGAATAAACACTTAAATGGGTTAGGTTTTTAGGGGTTTAGGGTGTTGAATTGGTTAGGGGTGGGGAATTAGTGTTTAAGGGGTTAGGGGTTAAGGATTTAGGGGTTAGGAAATAAGGTTTAAGGGGGCAAGGGTTATGGGTTGGGAATTAGGGTTTAAGGGGTTAGGGGTTTTGAGGTTTAGGGGGTTAAATGGGTTAGGATTGGTTTAGAGGTTTAGGGGGTTAGGGGATTTAGCAGTTAAGTATTTTAGGGGTTAGGAGTTAGGGGTTTTTGGGTTTAGGTGCTTAAATGGGTTAGGGTTTAACGTGTTAGGGGTAGGGGTTAAGGGTTTAGGGGTTAAATGGGTTAGGGATTTAGAGGTTTAGTGGGGGTAAATGGGTTAGGGGTTAAGGGTTTAGAGGTTTAAGGTTTAGGGGGTTAAGGGTTTAGGGGTTAGGAATTAGGATTTAAGGGGTCAAGGGTTATGGGTCAAGGGTTAAGGGGTCAAGGGTTAGTTTTCTGCAATAACATAATTCTCCAATCCCATACACTTCTGCTTGGAATGTCACACTTAACATTCATTTCCTTTTCGAATAATATTCTTTATCCCCTTACATCCATACCTAGGAAAATAAACTTCATTTCAATTTAATCTTGTGAAACTAAAGTGGAATATAAGAGGACCCATTCCAAGAAGGGCATCTCACTGAATGTTCAAATAATATTGTTTATTCCCTTACATCCATACCTAGGAAAATAGACTTCCTTTCAAGTTAATCGTGTGAAATTAAAGCGGAAGATAAAGTGACCCATTCCAAGAAGGTCATCTCACTTCAAACATTTCTTGAGATTTCCAAGAATTTATAACGATATTAAGGTTCTATGCATTGTCTCCTTTATCACCTCATTGCATTTAGTCAATTGTTTTTTAAATTTAAATTTATTCATTAATTTCAAATAAAATATTATATAAATTATATATAGTTGTTTTTATTTTGATTTATGTTTTAGAATTTTATTTTATTTATATTAATATATCAATTAGTTTTATATAAAATATTTTTAGTTTTTTATATAACATTGATATTACAAAATATTGTAACAAAATTTATTTAATTAAATCTTCATGTATTTTTTATCATTAATAATAATAAAATAATTTAAAATAAAATTATAATTTTATTATTTTTTATCATTTTTTAATTTTAATAAAGTACTATTAAAATTATATAAAGTACCAAGAGTTTTATATAAAATAAAGTACCAATTCTAACAACTTAATAATTTTGGCGTTTTATTATAGGAATAAAACTCTCGGACGAGAGTTGAAAAAACTCTAGGATGAGAGTTTTTAAAACTCTCATACGAGAGTTTTTAAAACTCTCATACGAGATTTTTTCAAACTCTCATACGATTGTTTTTAAAACTCTCATACGAGAGTTTTTAAAACTCTCATACGAGAGTTTTTCAACTCTCATCCGAGAGTTTTTTAACTCTCGTCCGAAAGTCTTCCCGAGAGTTTCTGTCAATAAAAATCTCGGACGAGAAAATGCATAACTCTCATCCGAGAGATTTTTAACTCCTGTTAAACCCAATAAAAATCTTGGACGAGAGTTTTTAAAACTCTCAGTCGAGAAATAGAGTTGACTATTTTCTCGGACGAGAAATTAAAAATTTCTCCCAAATTCTAGCCATCCGCCAAAAAGTGTTTCCCAACTTCACGTTTCACCCAACCTTAAAATAAAGAGGAAACTTACTTGAAACCATGGTTTTAGATGGACGTTCGAACTGATAAGGTAGGTGTAACACTACCTGTAGTGAAAGCAATATGACATAGGGACCATGACATAATTCAATGTAGCCAGAGAAGTGCTCTAATCGCCAAAGAATAACAAATGGAAACAACAAGTAGCCAGTGAAATGGTAGGGTTATTAATTCTGCAACAGTAAGTTTGCTCAAGCATTGGATTGCAATGATAAATCATAGACATGGAATGTGCAATTTCAGAATGCCATGTGAAGTTAACATGGTTGTTTCTGATGTGGCCTTACTCCAAATTTCTAAGTGGAAGAATAAATTCTACATGGGAGAAAGCCATCCCACATTCATCACAAAATTCAATGAATCCCAAGTTAAAAAAAATCTTAGTAACAATCAAACAGCTTACACATACTTGAAATGATATATAAGGTGATGGTTTTGATGGATATCTATATATATGGAATTGAATAGAAATGATTACCATTAAATCTAAATTATCTAATAATAGGAAGCAATCACAACAATAGCTACAAATTCATCCAACCAACTAGTACCTGTGCCCTAATGTTAGCTTTCTATCACAACTCTTTAGGACAATAATGATTCAAAGGGATGAATGAAGCATTGATATATGTCCTACTTGATTATGAAAACATAAAATTGGAAATGTAGCCACCACTGTAAAATTAAAAATAGGTAAATTTCACTATCTATTATCGAGTTTTCACCCTACCCAACTACCCAACAAAATAACAACAAAAGCAACATAGCATACGAACAAAAACCATCAAAATAACAACAAAATCACCATAGCATAACAACAAAAAACAACAAAATAACAACAAAAGCAACATAAGGTAGTGTACCACTGACAATTCCTTCAATACTTGTGAGAATCAATTCCTTCAATACTTGTGAGAATTCCTTCAATACTTGTTCAGGCAGATAGGTTCTTGCTATGCAGATGACAAGGAAGTGAACACCTTAATACTCTCTTACACCTTAATACTTATAAGACACTTGTGTAAACAAAACACTTATAAGACACTTGTGTAAACACTTTTAGACAACGTATTTCATGTAAGACATGAAAAAATTGTCAAACAATAAAAATTGATAATTGAATTAAATAACGTTAATATGTGGCCTAGGATTCTACCATTTGTCTACCCCTATGGGTCCACAACCTTAACTTTTATTCCATTCATCTGCCCCTATGTACCCACAACCTTACCTCTTATTCTTCTTTGTGACAACTCAATGCCTAATGCTCTATGCTTTCTGAAGCTACTTCCATGGGGACTCCTAGGTATTTATTCTACAGGAAAAGACAGTCGAAGTGTTTTAGCGGGTGTTATACCTAGAAATATCTAGAGATTGGAGTGATCCATGTCTAAGATAGGCACTAGGACTTGTTCCAAAGAAAATAAATAGTTATTGAAAGCCCCGATTCCGTTATCGAAATAAATATACAAGCTTTTGTTTCACCCAAGCATGAAGAAATAGGAACCATCCACCAGAGCTCATAATACTAACCCAAGTAGGATACGACATAGAATCCACAACAAACAATCAAGGTTCAGAGAGAAACATGATGAAAGAGTATAGCTCATAACAAATATATATAGGGACCTCGCCTTGGATGACATAAAATAGCGACAGGTAGATCAATAGAAACAACCACAGGTAGATATCGAATCAAATCAATCTAACGAGCAAGCAAGAAGCACGTAAGTAAAGCAATCCCACCCACCTAGTTTTATTTGACTAGCATCCGTCCATTTTTGTAAAGCCCATTGCAATCCTAGCTTAATAGGGACCTGACGGAATGATTTTAAACAATATCGTCATGATTTAGTAGTTTGGGCACCGCATTACTATACATCGTGGAAAAGCCACCAACACACTAGGGAGGGACTTAGCCTTTAGCCTTTAGCCTTTAGCCTCACCCCTTTATCCTTTAGCCTTACCCCTTTTTCCATAGGCCTGCAACCTGGAAAATTAAAATTAGTAAGGGCTTTGTGTTCTTGTGAAGCCCCAAGCCAACCTGTGTTGTGAAGCTGTAAAGGAAATCCCTCGAGCCTGATCTTTCTTTCTAAAGCACCAATTTATCCAGCAGCTTTGATTCCGCATAAAGAAGGAATCCGAAAGAAGCCAAAGGTCACTAACTTAGCATATATTCTAGGGAAGGATATATTCAATCTGCAACACTTAGAGTTTTTTTTCATCTGTCGAAGGCCATGTATCAAGAGACCCATGCAACCCGATCACTACCGGGAAAGGGCCTGATGTAGCAAAAGCAAGCTCAGAACCAGGCAGGGGCCTAATGCAGCAAAAGTAGACTTAGAACGCAGCAGGAAGGGGACATAACCATCGATAAAAAAGGCATGGTCTTGTCATATTCCATTCAGCGAAATACCAATGACCACCTCGTTTCCTCAAACCCCAGCAGCCAAAGCAGGCTTAGAACGCAAGTAGGATTTGGGAAAATGGCAGGGAGGCAAGGTAGGATCAGAACACAGGCAGGGTTTTGGAAAATGGAAAATCGGGCTCAGAATGTAAGCAGCCAGACTTCTCTTTGCGTGACTAACTAAATTACTAACCCCTATGCCATTTCTGATTACTTCAACTATTTGCTGCATATATCGGTGGGATTTTTCATCATTCCCACAACAATCAGGCCATGGATGAATCAAATGTACAATACAGTTGTTTGGGTATTCGAATATTCAAATATATAAGAGTGAGTATCATATATATTTTCTGATTAAAAAAATAAAATAAAATAAAAAAGATGATTGAGACATCCAGGTATCTAGATGTGTAAACGCAGAGACACTACATTAATTGTATACTAAATTTCAGATTCATGGCGGTATATTCAGGGTTCATGGTGGCAGATTCATGGTGGCAGAAGCAAGTTTCTGAAATGGCAACAGATTCACGGCGGCTGAGACCTGCGCATGATGAAAGCTTCACCTTCACATTCATACACCTACATACAACACCACCAGAGACATGTGAATGATGAGAGCTTCACCTTCACATTCATACACCTGCATGCAACACCACCACCGAGCTTCCATTCGCTGAGGTATCAACACCTGCATACAACACCACCACCTGCAACACTATGCACCACCACCTGCAACACTTTATTTGTGACAAATGTGGAAGCTCGATCTCTCCATGGTAAAGAGAAAAGGTAAAGAGAAAAATCAAAAGACCAGGCAAAGACATTTCGATAAACACACTTTTCTAATAGAAACTTTGGATAAAACAAGATAAACACACATTTCTAATAGAAACTTTGGATAAAACCAGAAACGATTGTCGAAATTAGAAACTTTAGATAAAAAATAAAAAGTTTAAGCCAACAATAAAAGGTCCACTTTCTTCGATCAACTTTGGATAAAAATTTTAAGCCGACAATAAGAATTTCTTCAATCAAAAACTTTAGCATAAAAAATTTAATGTTGAAATAAATATTTCGAAAGTTTGGATAAACAAAATTAGCGAAGAAACTAATTAAATTTCAACTTTCTATGGATAACTAGGACTAGTAAGATCTAAATTCTAATAAACATTACAACTTAATACACTATAATCTCAACAAACATCTAATAATACATTATACAATATTCTACATTTTCCCGTAATATAAATACCTTTAAAACAAATGAGTAAAAATTGCTAAGCAAAGTTATCAACTTTATTGAGTATCCCGATGATGTCTTCGACTTCTCAATAAGAACATTCTCACAATTCTACTCAATTTGATCTGCCGTCCTTAACGCAGCAACTGCATCCTCGTCTAGCTGTTCTAAAAACTAAAACCTCAAGAATCCAAAGAACTGTAAGAAATTTAAGTGAATTAGTGTGTAACTGAAAGCTAACAAATATTTGGTGACAACACTCCATCCGGCATGTAAATATTTTCTCGGTATACAAATGTAAAGAAATGTTATGTAAATTGGCACCAGCAGGGCCTACCAACCAAACAGACCTCTTCCCATAATAAGTAAAAGGATGTTTGAATAATCGAACTCAAACATTTAATGACGCTAGAACAACTCAAGCCATAAAAAGAATACTTATTGAACAAGTTATGAATTTTCTAGTTTGAGGCATATTCTGGCTTCTGTCATTTGTCATTAGAAATAGCTATTACTTGATATGGCTATCCAATGTCGATATATAGATTTGTGTTTCTCATGAATTAAGAATTGTGATGAAAATCATTGATTTTGATCCATTTTGACTGATACCCTTTGCTCAACAACTATTAATTTGAAACTTTATTTGAGGTTCTTGTCATTTTCTGGTATTTCAGTTTCAATTGTTGAGAGTGGAAGAGTCCACACGGATCTTCCCTCTCCTCTTTTTCAAAATGAATCCGAGCAAGCATTGGCCCAATATGGCGTGAAGCTTCAAGTCCTTCACCAATCTCCTGCCAAAGACAATCTTATGAAGGTGACAATACACTGACGTAACTTCAACTTTCTCTTCTTTTGTTTGTGATGTCATTTCTATGATATGAATGATTAAAAGATATTACTTGGGGAGAAATTTATTGGAGATTAATATAACCACTATTTCTTTGAAATTCGTCTCAGCAATATCTTTTAATAATTATTTAAATCATAAAGATGACATCACCAACAAATGAAGAGGAAGTTGGAGTCACAGTGTATGGTCACCTTCTTAAGATTGTCTTTGGAGATGGGTGAGATTTTGAGGGATTTGCCTTGAACATACTGGGCCAATGGTGGTTCGGATTCATATTGAACAGAAGAAGAGAAGGAGAGGGAAGATCGGTATGGACTCTTCCACGCCCAACCATTGAAACTCAAATACTTATAAATCACAAGATTGTTTCAAATTAGCAGTTGTTACTGAACAAAGTGCTCCAGTCAAAATAAATGATGCTCATGAGAGGCACACATCTATATAGCGACATTGGAGTGTCATACCAAGTAATAGCTATCCTGAATATACCTGCAAACTAGAAAATTCATAACTTGATAAATAAATGTTCTTTTTAGGGTTTGAGTTGTTCCAGGGTGGCTGGATGATTGATAGTTGGGATTTACCCTCTGTCAGAGCACATCAAGTCTGGCTACTAGGCTATCTTTTCATAGTGGCTTAATACATTACATAAAAGGGTGAGAGCTAATGCTGACGAAGAGGGATTATTTTTGTTGGAATTATTGGAAATTCCAAGCAAACAGTGGAGAGAATGAAACTCTCCTCTACAACACAGAGATGTTCAAAAGAATAAAATTTCGATTTGCAGACAGAGATGGCATGAAAATGCTTTCTTCTATATCATTAAATAGAACAAAAAAAACTGTTACAAATTTCATCCTAAACAGTGAGGGATTCACAAAATATATTTGACTGCTACAAACGCAGTGCACTCAAACAACTCTCCGTCTCTCAAGAACATACTAACAGTGCTTTCGTTCTTCTTGCTATGTTTTCTTTGCCTGTGGGCTCTCACAACGGTCACACTGACAATACACTCTACACTACAATGTACGCGGGCCTTTTCTTCCTTTTATATGGCGCGGCGGATACAACATCCATAAAACTTTGAATATGGTGCGACGTATGAGTGGGGACCACTACATAGTCGGCCAAATTGCGATTTCGATATTGCGACGTGCGATGTGCGATGGCGCAACATCGCATCACAACAAATTGCGATAACATATATGGAATGGGTGGAACAATCAATGCTATTACGCATATTGTGACGCTGCGATGTAGCGTCCGTCATGACATCACAATTTCAACCTTTATGATGGCGGATGGCAGACTCTTTTTGAAATATGCGATGTGCGATGTTGCGATGGCTTATCGCATCGCATTCCACATCCGCAAGACATTTGACATTTCCAAAAAGTAAGATCCGCGCTCGAAGGGTAGGGACCATCATTCTTCCGCTCATAAGTGATCACCAATCAATTTTACTTCAATTTGGTTGTTGAAAGCTTTTACGCCCGACTTGACTATTTTAATTAATCCTGCTCCTCCGTATACAAAATCTTCATTTCTCTGCTGAAGTAACTTCTCCCATAACACAAAATTAATTCTTCTCTGCTGTCTGTGGCTGCGGCCCATAAAATATTTAATTTCATCCTTATGGATCTTCCATTCTTCTTAAATACAGAGTGCTGCTCACTCAATCTTCTCCTGCCTTGTACTTTGCTCTTCCTGTCACTGCCCAAGGCACGGCAGGTGACTTTAATATTTCTAACACTCCCCCTTAAATTCAGCTGCTGGGTTATCAATAATACCCAAACATTTTCTCAAAAATTCAAATGTTTTCTGTACCAATGGCTTTGTCAAAATATCTGCATATTGTTCCTCTGTTTTACAATGTTGTAAAACAATTTCACCATTGTTCACCAATTCTCTGATATAATGAAACTTTGTGTCTATGTGCTTCGTTCTTTTGTGAAACACAGAATTCTTTGACAATGCAATAGTTGAGCTATTGTCACAATAAATCACAGTGCCCTTTACCTGTTCTTGGCACAAACTTCTCAACATTCTTCTCATCCAAATTGCTTGACATGCTGCTGCTGTAGCTGCCACATATTCTGCCTCTGCTGTAGACAATGCTACAATAGGTTGTTTCTTGGAGGCCCATGAAATGGCTCCAGAACCCATATAAAAAACATAACCGGAAGTGCGCTTCTGATCATCTACACTTCCAGCCCAATCACTGTCAGTGTATCCAACTAATTCTGAATTTTCTGAAGTAGTATATAAAATACCAAATCTTTTTGTTTCTTTCACATACCTCAGAATTCTCTTTGCTGCTTGCCAATGTGCCTCTTTTGGCTTCTCCATAAATCTGGAAATTAAACTAACAGCATGCATAATATCCGGCCTAGTTGCAGTCAAATACATGAGGCTGCCAACTATGCTTTTATATAAACTTGGATCAAAATCCTTGCTGCTGTCATCTCTACTGAGTTTCAATCCCATTACTGTGGGAGTAATTGCAGCTTTGCACTCCTGCATATTAAATCTTTCTAAAACTTGATTCACATACTTTGCTTGAGATATAAAAATCCCTTTTTCATTTTGTTCTACTTCTATTCCCAAGAAGTATCTCAACAAACCCATGTCAGTCATTTCAAATTCATCTTTCATGACTGTTTTAAAATTTTCAACAAGGTAATCATCATTACCTGTAAAAATTAAATCATCAACATATAAAACAACAATTAACATCTTACCATCTTTTTCTTTGATGTAGAGGGTGGGTTCTCCCTCACACTTTTCAAATCCATTTTCCAGTAGATAGGAGTCTATCCTACTGTACCATGCTCTTGGTGCTTGCTTCAGCCCATAAAGAGCTTTCTTCAATCTGCAGACTTTGTGCTCTTGGCCTTTTTTCTCATATCCCAAAGGTTGTTCCACATATACCTCTTCCATTAAAACTCCATTTAAAAATGCAGATTTTACATCCATCTTGTATACTTTCCATTTGTTTTGTGTTGCTATGGACATCACTGCTCTTATGGTCTCCATTCTTGCAACCGGTGCAAAAGTTTCTTCATAATCAATCCCATACTTCTGCTTATAACCCTTGACAACAAGTCTGGCCTTGTGTCTTTCTATCTTTCCTTCAGCATTGCTTTTGGTCTTATAGACCCATTTAACACCAATGGCTTCCTTGCCTTCTGGGAGATCAACCAACTCCCATGTTTTGTTCTTCTCTATGGCATTTATTTCATCATCCATAGCTTCTATCCATTTTCTATCTTTAATTGCATCTTCAAAATGAATAGGATCATCAACTTGACAATACAAAGCAAATAAGGAATTCATACCTTCGTTTGCTTCTCCTTGCTCATAGATTTCTCTAAGGCTTCTGAATCTTGTTCCTCTTTCACCTGGTGTAGCCGTGCTTGATGAAGCACTCGATTCTGCTCCTTGTGGTGTGCTTGGTGATGCACTCCCACTTCTCAAGGGTGTTCTCGTTGCTGCTTGAGGCGTCCCTTGCTGGCCTTGCGCTACTGGAGGTTGTGCAATGGATGGGTTATTAATCTCAACCACATCTGCATCATCTTCATCATGAGATAAACAATTTTTAACATCGACTGTTTTCTCAATGCTTCCATCCCACGCTTCCTCTTCGATGAATTGCACATCTCTGCTAATTACAAACTTCTTTGTGGATGGGTTATACAATCTGTATCCTTTGGAATCTTCACAATATCCAAGGAAAATGCACTTCTCCCCCTTACTATCCAACTTCTTTCTCAATTTGTCTAGAATGTGTACATATGCTACACATCCAAAAACTCTCATGTGGTTGACTCCCTGTTTTCTGCTACTCCACGCTTCTTCTGGAACTTTATTCATCACTGCTTTTGTAGGGCATCTATTCAAAATATACGCAGCACAGTTTGCTGCTTCTGCCCAATACTCATTCGGCAAATGTTTTGCCTTTAGCATACTTCTCACCATTTCCATTATGGTTCGATTCTTTCTTTCAGCAACTCCATTCTGTTGCGGCATGTACCTTGTGGTAAACTGCTTGTGTATGTCGTTCTCTCTGCAAAAACGCAGAAATTCCTTTGAGATATATTCTCCTCCTCTATCAGTTCTGAGGACTTTAATGTATTCCCCACTTTGTTTCTCTACTAGAGCTTTAAAGTGGCAAAACTTATGAAAGACTTCACTCTTATATTTCAGAAAATAAACCCACACTTTTCTTGTGAAATCATCTATGAAGGTCAGCATGTAATTGCTGCCTGAAACTGATGCTGTTTGCATCGGCCCACATAAGTCTGAGTGGATTATCTCCAAAGGTGCTTTCGCCCTTATGCTTTTCCCTGAAGGAAAACTTTCTCTGTGTTGTTTTCCCAAGATGCAGCCTTCACATAGGCTGTCAGGCTTTTCAATCAATGGTAAACCTCTTACCATTCCTTTTCTATGCAACAAATTTAATCCTCCGAAATTGAGATGTCCAAATCTTAGATGCCATAACCAATTTTCATCCTTTGCTTCCTTCTGAAAGGCTTCTTGAGTTACAGCTGCTATGCTTTTCCCTTTTCCCTTCAAGTCAATGTTGAGCTTGAGTGGAAACATTCTATTGCTGGTCATTTGTATTTCAACAATAATTTTCTTGCTTGGAGGAATATCTTTTATTGTGCACGCATCATCCTTAAAAACTACATTGTAACCTTTGTTTATGAGCTGCCCAACGCTCAAAAGATTACACTTCAGACCTGGAACATAATATACATCAGGGACAAATTTCTGCTCCCCATTTCTTGCTCTAATACTCACTCTGCCTTTTCCTTTGACAGAGATCTTAGTATCAGTCCCTGTGGTCACTTCAGATTTTACTTCTTCATCTAGATTGGCGAACATTGCTTTGTTGCCAGTCATATGATTACTACATCCAAAATCTAAGAACCAAACATCATCATTTTTATCTTGTGCTACATTACAAGCTAACAACACATTGCTTGGGTTCTTTTCTTCTTTTGCTACATTAGCATTCTGCCTATTTTTCATGTCATTTTGCTTCTTTCTACATTCATTGGCATAGTGCCCATATTTCTTGCAATAATGACACTGGACATTGGATTTGTCATACCTTTGTCCATGAGCATGTTGGTGTTGATGTCCACTTTGCTGGTTGTTGCATTGGCCGTGGCTCTGACTTTGACTGTTGCTCCTTCCATGTGAATGTGAAGGGCTTTTCCTTCCACCTCTATTCTGGCTTTTGCCTCTTCCTCTTCCTTTTCCTTGACCTCTTCCTCTTCCTGAAGGCATCTGGGTCTTGAAGGCGTGCTCAAGAGATGAGTTTTCATCTCTGCTCAATCTCTGTTCATGAGTTATCAACGAGGCATGAAGTTCATCCACTGTGAATTGTGAGAGATCTTTGGTCTCTTCTATGGTGGTTATAATAACATCAAACTTTGAGGGTAAGCATCTCAAAAGTTTCTCCCTCCCCCTTCTTTCTTCGAGCTTCATGGACCTTATCCTTTCATAACCCAATTATACATGTGTAAAAAATGTGTCTACACTATCTGACTCTTTCATACAAAGAGTTTCAAAATCTCTTCTCAGCAATTGAAGTTTTGCTGTCTTAACTTTCTCCATACCTTGATAGGAAACTTTCAGAGTTTCCCATGCCTCCTTGGATTTCTTAGTTGCTGCTATCCTTGGAAACACACTCTCATTAACAGCTTGATACAAGCAGAAGAGAGCTTTAGCATCTTTCTTCCTATTATTCTTCAACACATCTTTCTCTGCTTGACTTAAGGCATTAAAAGCCTGCTCATCAGCTGGTTCAACAAAACCATCTTCTACAAGTTCCCATAAATCTTGTGATACAAACAGGGCTTTCATGGTAATGGCCCAATAATCATAGTTATTTCCATTAAACTATGGAAGTTGAACATTTCCAAGACTCATACCAGTAGTTGGTCCAGCCATTGCTCTTGAACTGAACTTCTAAACTTAAACAAACTGTCTTTCCCTTTTGAAAGAACAAACTCTTCAAACAAAATAACAACTCTGTTATCTTTGAGAAATACCTGACTTGTCAACTTCTGTCGAGCTTTTCATGCTGCTGGAGAAAACGCTGCAACAAGTCTTCTTCTTCTTCAGCTTCTTTGAAAGTTTCAAAGAGCCTAGACTAGCTCTGATACCATGTTGGAATTATTGGAAATTCCAAGCAAACGGTGGAGAGAATGAAACTCTCCTCTACAACACAGAGATGTTCAAAAGAATAAAATTTTGATTTGCAGACAGAGATGGCATGAAAATGCTTTCTTCTATATCATTAAATAGAACAAAAAAAATTGTTACAAATTTCATCCTAAACAGTGAGGGATTCACAAAATATATTTGACTGCTACAAACGCAGTGCACTCAAACAACTCTCCGTCTCTCAAGAACATACTAACAGTGCTTTCATTCTTCTTGCTGTGTTTTCTTTGCCTGCGGGCTCTCACAGTGGTCACACTGACAATACACTCTACACTACAATGTACGCGGGCCTTTTCTTCCTTTTATATGGCGCGGCGGATACAACATCCATAAAAATTTGAATATGGTGCGACGTACGAGTGGGGACCACTACATAGTCGGCCAAATTGCGATTTCGATATTGCGACGTGCGATGTGCGATGGTGCAACATCGCATCACAACAAATTGCGATAACATATATGGAATGGGCGGAACAATCAATGCAACATGCGATATTGCGACGTTGCGATGGCGCGTCCGTCGCATATCACAATTTCAACCTTTTGCGATGGCGGATGGCAATTACTCTTTTGAAATATGCGATGTGCGATGTTGCGATGGCGCACATCGCACATCGCAGATTCCACATCTGCAAGACATTTGACATTTCCAAAAAGTGCGATCTACGCTTTTGCGCTCAAGTGGTAGGGACCACTTGTCCTTCCGCTTCATAAGTGACTTCCGCCTGTTCAATCAATTTTACTTCAATTTGGTTGCTGAAAGCTTTTACACCCGACTTGACTATTTTAATTAATCCTGCTCCTCCATATACAAAATCTTCATTTCTCTGCTGAAGTAACTTCTCCCATAACACAAAATTAATTCTTCTCTGCTGTTTGTGGCTGCGGTCCATACAAGATTTAATTTCATCCTTACGGATCTTCCATTCTTCTTAAATACAGAGTCCTGCTCACTCAATCTTCCGCTGCCTTGTACTTTGTTCTTCCTATCACTGCCCAAGGCACGACAGGTGACTTTAATATTTCTAACAATTTTCATGGATAAGAGTTGAAACAGATTAAGAACCAGAAATTGTACAAAGCAAGCTAAAGGGAAGTACACTTCGAACGCGAGGTTGATTTTCGCCTACCCTTGAACCTCTACTTTGCGGTAGAGGTTCAGATGAGTTTAACGAGAAAAGGGGATTTTGGCTTTACTTTGATGGCCTTCAGTCTTCTTTGGCTCTTTTTTATACAACTGAGCCATATTCCTCTCTCTCGTCAACATAGTTCGAGGTAGTCATATTCATCTACTTGTTAGATTTGCTGGTTAGAAACCTAGCTAGCTCATGAGACTAGACTGTTCCACTAGTTGCAAACACTGTGAGATCTTGGCAGCAAGGCCAGTATTTCTCTGATTTTATATAGCCTGCTAATCACTTCTCTTCCAGCTTGGCCATTGGTCCAGGTGTTACGAGGTGCTTCGTAAGCTAGTGGTAAGGTCACATTTTTAATTGATCTATTTAGAAGGATATACAGTGGAAAAAAAATTGTTGCTAAAGTTTGTTTTCCAATGTATATCCTTTGAAACAGATGAACGAGAAACGTGACCTCACCCTTCGAAACCATAGTCATTTCAGATAACTAAGGACGTGGTAACCTGGACCACCAAGCTGGAAGAGAATTGCTTAGCAAGTTGGTATAAATTACATAAGGAAATCGATTGATAATAATTGTTTGAGCATTAGTTCATCAGCCTAAAAAAACAAAAAATGAGGAATGGGAGAAATAACTGATATTTACAGCGAATTTCTTAATTTATGCAAAATTAACTTTGAACAGTTGTTCAAACCTTTAGACGACCTAGAATAAATTCAAATATGAAAAATCCCATGAATCTTGAAGAATTTAGAAGCTTTTACAAGGAAAACAAAATGAACGCAAATACAAAAATAGTTTTAGTTAACTGAAATTTATGCAGTCTGGAAATCAAAGAAAACATGGAAACCTGCAGCATACCTGATTTCTTAAAATCTTTAAGTCATTTTTCTATATTTCTGTATTTAAAAATACATTTATTTGATTAAAAATTATTAAAATCTAAAAAATTAAAAATGAATAACCTTGTAATAAAATTTATGATATGATAAAAAAAAATAAAAAATCTAAAATAGTTACAGAGTACTAATTTTCCACGCAGAAATTGACAAATGGAGAATAATTGCTTAAACCCTAGTCGATCCGCCCTAAAAATACAATAAAAATACAGCAAAATCTTTAACTTGTGCAGAAAAAACAAGAACCCAATTTTAAAGCATTTCTTTCAAATCCTTAAATTTTAAAGCTATTCTTTCAAACCGTCATTAGCAAACTGAACACAATTTTAAGTCACGACGTCATGATCCTTTAGATGACCTCTACAATAAAATATGCAATGTCTCATATCTTAAAAAATAATTAAAACTTCTGCCAGAAAAACAGAATGAATGCAAATATAACTAAAGTTCAAAGAAATTTTTGCAGTTTAGAAGTCAAGGAAACTGTTGAAATGTTATTTTCAACTGCCCTGTACTCAAAGCCGCTTGCTATATTTGTTTGGAGGGCTTTGGCACAGAGCTGCCTTCTAAAAATCACTAAATTTTTGAAAACTTACAATCCTTCCCTACACATTTGAAAACGTAGCACTGTATTTGAAAAAAACAGAGTACCTTTTATACATAGGAGAGTGTTGAACAAAAATAGAGCCTTTATAAAGACAGAACAGAGTTTATGTATGTGCGGGAGCATTTTTTTTGAAGGGTTGTGGTCCCCAAACCACGTGGCAGATTCTTATTGGATCGGGTTTTGTTTGGCCCGACTACGGAGTCAATTTGCGGACCCGAAAATTTTTAAACCACAGTTGATAAAACCTTTTCACGTTACAATTTGTGCTCACGTCAACAAGCCCTTGGCGGACCCGATATGGTTTATAGGGCGGATTTGATTTCTCATCGCGCGCACAAAAACTCTTGTGACGTCACCCAATTCGTAACGCGATTTTGATTTTACATTTCGGTTTAATTTCTTTTTGAAGTCCGGAAGGTTTATGGTATAAGTTTGATATTGCGCGATAAAAGGTTTGTTAATGTTTTATTAAGGTTTTGTGTTATGTTAACGTTTTACGTTATAACATTTGGTTTTATATCGCGCGACTTAAATCCTTGTAATAGTTTGTATATATTCATATATATATATATATATATATATATATATATATATATATATATATATATATATATATATATATATATATGTTTTATCATATATATAACAAAAGTGCAATGTAAAGTGTGGGCCCGAGAGCCCATTTTAAATAGGTTTTATTTTATAGTTTTGTTTTATGTTTAATATGTGTTGCGCCACATAAAAGGCCCGAGAGCCTTTGTAATGTTTTTTTAATATAACACACAGCAGTGCGTTGTTTTTACTGATAGACAAAGTGTAATTTTTATGCACAGCAGTGCGTTGTTTTACTGAGAGATAGAGTGTATTTCTGTGTGAGACGGAGTGTGTTTTTTGAGAAACAAAGAGTTGATTTATGGCACTGTGTTTGTGGAGCAGTCCATTTTTGTAATTCCTCGGAGGAGGAAGTTTTTTTAACAGTTGTTTTTATGTTAATAAATAGAAGTTTTTCAAAGTGTTGAAACTCTATCTCCAACAAGAAAAAAAAATTTTCTCTGTGTTAAGAAGGAGAGTATTATTCTCTCCATATCGTTATGGAATTTTCAGAAATTCCAACATAGTATGGGAGCTAGTCTAGGCTCTTTGAAGGTGTCAAAGAAGCTAAAGGAAGGGTTTTGTGTTGCAGCAGCTTTTCCAACAGAGTGAAGACTCAATCAAGAAGAATCCAAGGTATTTCTCAATACAGTTTATTTGTGTTACTGTTGAAGACAATTAGTTTGTTTTAAAAACAAAGTCAAGTGTTTGAAGCATAGTTAAGAGTGCAAGAATGTCTGGAGCCAGCACTAGCATGAGTATAGGTAATACTCAGCTCCCACAATTTAATGGGAAAAACTATGATTACTGGGCAATAACTATGAGAGCCCTTTTTGCTTCCCAAGACTTATGGGAACTTGTTGAGGATGGTTTTGAAGAACCAGTGGATGAAAATGAGTTTAGTGATTTAACTCAGGCAGAGAAGGAACTGTTGAAGAGAAATAAGAAGAAAGACTCTAGAGCCCTCTTCTTTTTGTATCAAGAAGTGCATGAGAGTGTGTTTCCAAGGATAGCAGCAGCTAAGAGATCCAAAGAAGCATGGAAAACTCTCAAGACAGCCTATCAAGGCATGGAGAAAGTGAAAACAACAAAACTACAATTACTGAGGAGAGATTTTGAGACTCTCTGCATGAAGGAGTCAGATAACATTGACTCATTCTTCATACATGTGATTGGAATGGTCACATAGATAAGGTCTCTTGGAGAGACTCTTGAAGAAAGGAGGATTGTGAAAAAACTATTGAGGAGCCTACCCTCAAGGTTTGATGTGATTGTCACCACCATAGAAAAGACAAAGGATCTCTCAAACTTTTCAGTTGATGAGCTACATGCATCACTGATGACACATGAGCAGAGATTGGGTAGAAATGAAAACTCATCTCTAGAGCATGCCTTTAAGACCCAGATTTCCTTTGGAAGAGGAAGAGGTCAAGGTAGAGGAAACAAGAGAGGAAGAGGCAGAAGCCAAAACAGAGGTGTAAGAAACAGTCCAGCAAATGCTCAAGGAAGGGGTAGCAATTCAAATCAGAACCAAGGCCAAGGTAGCAGCCAGCAAAATGGTCAGAAACATGCTCAAGGACAAAGGTATGAAAAATCCAATATCCATTTTCATTATTGTAAAAAATATGGGCATTATGCAAATGAATGTAGGAAGAAGCAGCATGATATAGGTAATAGAACAAATGAAAAATTCACTAGAGAAAATATCAGCCAAGATAAATTGTTTTTAGCTTGTAATATGGTTGAGGAAAAGAGTGAAGATCTATGGTTTCCAGACTTCGGTTGCAGTAACCATATGACAGGAAAAATAGCCATGTTTTCTATGTTAGATGAGAATGTGAAGTCACAAGTCACATTAGGGACAGATAGCAAAGTTTTTGTTATGGGAAAAGGAGATGTAAATGTCTTAACAAGGAAAGGTGAAAAGAAATCCATAGCAGATGTTTATTATGTTCCTGGAATGAAATGTAACCTCTTAAGTATTGGACAACTTGTTCAAAAGGGGCACAATGTTTTATTTGAGGACGATGTATGCACCATAATGGATAAACCACCTAGCAAACAACGTATTGTTGAAGTGAAGATGACAAGGAATAGGATGTTCCCTCTTAGAATGAGAGCAGATTTGAAAAATGGAGAAGAAATAGCAGCAGTGACACAAGAGGCTTTCCAAAGCAAACCAAAAGATGAGAATTGGTTGTGGCACTTGAGATTTGGACATCTCAACTTTGGAGGTCTTAACTTGTTGAACAGAAAAGGAATGGTAAGAGGATTGCCATTGATTGAAAAATCAGACAGCCTTTGTGAAGGTTGTATCTTGGGTAAACAACACAGATAAATTTTTCCATCCGGGAAAAGCATAAGGGCAAAATCACCCTTAGAGATTGTCCGGTCAGATTTATGTGGACCGATGCAAAATCCATCACTTGCAAGCAGCCACTATATGCTAACATTTATTGATGATTTTACTAGAAAAACTTGGGTTTACTTTTTGAAAAACAAAAGTGAAGTGTTTGAAAGATTCTGCAATTTCAAAGCACTTGTAGAGAACCAAAGTGGGCTGCATATCAAAGTCGTAAGGACTGATAGAGGAGGTGAATATATTTCCAAATAATTTCTACGTTTTTGTAGAGAAAATGGAATTCATAAGTAGTTTACAGCAAGGTACACTCCACAGCAAAATGGAGTTGCCGAAAGGAAGAATAGAACAATCATGGATATGGTAAGGAGTATGTTAAAGGCAAAGCATTTGCCGAATGATTATTGGGCTGAGGCTATACATTGTGCAGCGTACATTTTAAATATATGCCCTACAAAAGCAGTCATGAACAAAGTTTCGGAAGAGGCATGGAGTGGCACAAAGCAAGGAGTCACCCACATGAAAGTTTTTGGATGTGTGGCTTATGCACACATACCAGATCAGCTAAGGAAGAAGTTTGATAGCAAGGGGGAGAAATGTATTTTCATTGGATACAGTGAGGAATCCAAAGCTTACAGGTTGTACAACCCATCCACCAAGAATTTTATTGTGAGCAGAGATGTTCAGTTCATTGAAGAGGAAGCTTGGGATGGAAGCATAAAGAAAATAGTGAATGTTAAAAACTGTTTGTCTCATGATGAAGATGATGAAGAGATGGCTGAAATACATCCCCAAACAACAGCACCAAGACAAGGACAACAAAGCACACCCTTGAGGAGAAATGAAAGTGCTTCTCCAAGCACACCACAAGGAGGAGATTCTAGTGCTACTTCAAGCACTCATACACCAAATGAAAGAGGAAAGAAGTTCAGAAATTTAAATGACATTTATGAGCAAGAGACAACGAATAAAGGTATGAACTCTTTGTTTGCTTTATAATGTCATGTTGATAACCCTATTCATTTTGAGAAAGTTATTAAAGATAGGAAATGGATAGAAGCTATGGATGAGGAGATTAATGCCATAGAAAGAAACAAGACATGAGATTTGGTTGAACTCCCAAAAGGTAAAGAAGTTATTGGAGTTAAATGGGTCTGCAAGACCAAGAGTAATGCTGAAGGAAAAATAGAAAGACACAAGGCCAGACTTGTTGTCAAAGAGTATAAGTAGTAGCATGGAAGAGACTATGAGGAAACTTTCACACCAGTTGCTAGAATGGAAACCGTGAGAGCAGTGTTGTCCATAGCAGCACAAAACAAGTGGAAAGTTTACCAAATGGATGTGAAGTCAGCATTCCTAAATGGAATGTTAATGGAAGAGGTTTACATTGAACAACCTCTAGGCTACGAAAAGAAAGGCCAAAAGAATAAAGTGTGCAAATTGAAGAAAGCTCTTTATGGGCTGAAGCAAGCACCAAGAGCATGGTACAGTAGGATAGATTCCTATCTACTGGAAAATGGATTTGAAAAATGTGAAGGAGAACCCACCCTATACATCAAAGAAAAGGATGGTAAGATGCTGATAGTTGTTTTATATGTTGATGATGTAATTTTCACAGGTAATGATGATTACCTTATTGAAAATTTTAAAACAGTCATGAAAGAAGAATTTGAAATGACTGATATGGGTTTGCTGAAATACTTCTTAGGAATAGAAGTAGAGCAAAATGAAAATGGGATTTTTATCTCACAAGAAAAATATGTTAATGAAGTGCTGGAAAGATTTAATATGCAGGAGAGCAAAGCAGCAATCACTCCCACAGTGATGGGACTAAAACTCAGCAGAGAGGACAGCATCAAGGATTTTGATCCTAGTTTATACAAGAGCATAGTTGGCAGCCTCATGTATTTGACTGTAACTAGGCCTGATATAATGCATGTTATTAGTTTGATTTCCAGATTCATGGAGAGGCCAAAAGAAGCACATTGGCAGGCAGCGAAAAGGATTCTGAGGTATGTTAAAGGTACTAAAAGGTTTGGTATTTTATATACTGCTTCAGAATGTTCAGATTTAATTGGATACATTGACAGTGATTGGGCTGGAAGTGTAGATGATTGGAAAAGCACATCTGGTTATGTTTTTCACATGGGTTCAGGGGCCATTTCATGAGCTTCTAAAAAAGAGCCTATTGTAGCATTATCTACAACAAAGGCAGAATATGTGGCAACTACAATAGCAGTGTGTCAAGCAATTTGGATGAGGAGGATGCTAAGGAGTTTATGCCAAGAGCAAGCAAAAGGTATAGTGATTTATTGTGACAATAGCTCAGCAATTGCATTATCAAAGAATTCTGTGTTTCATAAGAGAACGAAACACATTGACACCAAATTTCACTACATCAGGGAATTGGTAAACAATGGTGAAATTGTTTTAGAACACTGCAGAACTCAGGAGTAGTTTGCAGACATTCTGACCAAGCCATTGTGGTAGAAAAATTTTTAGTTTTTGAGGAAATGCCTAGGTATGACTGATAACCCAGCAGTTGAAATTAAGGGGGAGTGTTGAGATGTTATTTTTCAACTGCCGTGTACTCAGAGCCGCTTGCTATATTTGTTTGGAGGGCTCTGGCACAGAGCCGCCTTCTAAAATTCACTGAACGGTCAACTTTTGAAAAATTACAGTCCTTCCCTGCACATTTGAAAACGTAGCACTGTATTTGAAAGAAACAAAGTATCTTTTATACACAGAAGAGCATTGAACAAAAACAGAGCCTTTATAAAGACAGAACAAAGTTTATGTATGCGTGGGAGCATTTTTATTTGAAGGGCAGTGGTCCCCAGACCACGTGGCAGATTCTTATTGGATCGGGTTTTGTTTGGCCCGACCATGGAATCAATTTGCGGACCCGAAAAGGTTTAAACCACATTTGATAAAACCTTTTCGCATTACAATTTGTGCTCACGTCAACAAGCCCTTGGCGGACCCGATATGGTTTATAGGGCGGATTTGATTTCTCATCTTGCGCACAAAAACTCTTGTGACGTCACCCAATTCATAACGCGATTTTGATTTTACATTTCGGTTTAATTTCTTTTTGAAGTCCGGAAGGTTTATGGTATAAGTTTGATATCGCGCGATAAAAGGTTTGTTAATGTTTTATTAAGGTTTTGTGTTATGTTAAAGTTTTACGTTATAACATTTGGTTTTATATCGCGCGACTTAAATCCTTGTAATAGTTTGTATATATATATATATGTGTGTGTGTGTGTGTGTGTGTGTTTTATCATATATATAACAAAAGCGCAATGTAAAGTGTGGGCCCGAGAGCCCTTTTTAAATAGGTTTTATTTTATAGTTTTGTTTTATGTTTAATATGTGTTGCGCCACATAAAAGGCCCAAGAGCCTTTGTAATGTTTTTTTTATATAAAACACAGCAGTGTTATTTTTTTTTGTGATAGACAGAGTGTAATTTTTATGCACAACAGTGCATTGTTTTTACTGATAGACAGAGTGTAATTTTTATGCACACCAGTACGTTGTTTTACTGAGAGACAGAGTGTATTTATGTGTGATACAAAGTGTGTTTTTTGAGAAACAAAGAGTTGATTTATGGCACTATGTTTTTGGAGCAGTCCAGTTTTGTAAATCCTTAGAGGAGGAATTTTTTGTAACAATTATTTTTATGTTAATGAATAGAAGTTTTTCAAAGTGCTGAAACTTTGTCTCTAGCAAGAATTTTTTTTTTTCTCTGTGTTAAGAAGGAGAGTATTATTCTCTCCATATTGTTCTGGAATTCTCAAAATTTTAAACAGAAACATGAAAGCCTACAGTATACCTGATTTCTTAAAATCTGTAAAGCTTATGAGAATCGAAATGAAATACTATTTCAAAATTTTATGAGAGACAAAAAGGGGCAAACAAATCAATGAACCCCAAACACTTTAAGTAACAGTTTAACCATGGCCATTGCTTGAGCTTCACGTCGAAGATATAAGTATGCTTTGTGCCATTGCTTTATTTTACATTTTATAATTTGTAAAGACCACCTCTGATTGTTTTATAAAAGAATTAAGGTGAAAAAGTGTGTAACAGCCCATGCCTACCCTTGTCTTTAGGGCACACTTGCCCTTTTCTTATGAATCATATACCGTTTAAGAAAATCCTAAACCCTCTATGCAGCTGCGAATTAATGAACTTTATTTTATTAATGAACTATTTTATGGGAGATGGCAAAGGAAGACAGATTAATGAGCTCCCTGGGCAAAATAAATTATTTTTAAAAATCGCTTGGAATTATTTTATATTAAAAAATAAATGAGTTATCATAATTTTGTAGTTAACCATCTCTTTAAGGGACACTTATCTTTCACTTATAAATCATAATCCTTTTCTATAATCGTGAAATAATGAGCTTATACTTTATACCTTATTTTTTATTAAGAAAAAGAATGGTGAAAGGTAAAAACAAATTCGTCATATAATGAAATTGATTTTTTTGAAAAAAATAAAAATAAATAAATAAATAAATAAAATGTATTCCATAATCTATATAATATGATCAATTTATATTAGTACATTCAATTTACAAGACTTAAATCAGTTTAGATCCATCCTAATTCTAGATCTACTAAATGTCTAGAGAGATCAAACAAATATTTTTTGTAGATTTGATCCTTCTAGATGCTTGGAAGATCTAGAGTTAAGAATGATATAGGCTTGTTTAATTTCTTTTTATAAATAAGCCATGTTCCACATGAATACCATGGGTCAATACCATGAGTTCTCAATACCATGGGTCATTTTTATTTTTATTATTATTTTATTTTTATTTAGTTACTTTTATTTTAATTTTATTTTAAACAAGTTAAAATGTTCACATTCCATTAATTTTTTTAATTAAATTTAATTTTAACATTTTATTTTATTTTCATTTTTATTTAATTTAATTTGTTAAAACGTTAAACATTATATTACAACATTTCTTCCATACTAGTTGAGGGCGCCTCAACCTAATAATTTGTAAACATTTACATGTCTACTCAATTAAAAACTAAAACCTCAAGAATAACAAGAAATTGAAGTGAAATTGTAAACGTAAAACATGTCTACTGGTTACGAAATTGAAGTGAAGAAGTCTGTAACTGAAAGCTAACAAATATTTGGTGACAACAATTCACTCGGCTTGTAAATATTTTCTAGGGATACAAATGTATGGAAATTTCATGTAAATTGGCACTGACAAGGCCTAGCAACCTCTTCACATAATACGTAAAAAAATGTTTGAATAATAGAATCTGAACATTTAATGACCTTGGAACAACTCAAGACCTAAAAGTAATGCTTCTTAAACAAATAAATGAATTTTCTAGTTTGCAGACATATCCCTGTTTCCGTCATTTGTCATTTAAAATAGTTATTATCTGGTATGGTTATCCAATGTCGATAGATAAATTTGTGCTAAACAAAAGACATTAGCCAAAATCAATGATACTCACCACAATTCTTAATTCATGAGAAGCACAAATCTATATATCTACATTGGAGAGCCATACCAAGTAGCAGCTATCTCTAATGACAAATGATAGAAGCCAGAATATGCCTGCAAACTAGAAAATTCATAACTTGTTCAAGACATATTCTTTCTGGTGTTGGAATTTCTGAGAATTCCTAAACAAAATACACAGAGAGAATAATACTCTCCTTCTTAACACAGAGAAAATAAAAATTTGCTTCACAGGGACAAAGTTAGCATGCTTGAAACTTCTATTTCATTAATCTAAAAAAACGGTTACAAAGCTTCCTCACGCAGAGGGATTACAAAACTAGAATACTGCATAAACACAGTGCTAAAGCTCTCTGTCTCTATTACAGAGGATATACTATGTTTCTCTATTACAAAATAGCCTACGGGCTCATACACAGCAAACACAACACAACTACCTTTTCATTACATAACACAAAGCATTACAATGCTTTTATATGTCGCGGCGTTCTAAAACTTAAAACAAAGAAAAAATGCAAATATAAAGGAAAAAACCTTTTCGAAACTTAAAAATTATCAGAAGGCACGACGTATGAGTGGGGACCACATCGCAGTCAGCAATCGGCAATCGGCGATCAAAAGGTGTAGCAGAAAACAAATTGCGATTGAGCGATTGCGATTAGCGCTAATCGCAATCGGCAGAAAACAATTGAGCGGAATGGTTGAACAATAGACATGCGATGTTGCGATTGCGATTGGATCGCATCGAAAATAAACAAATGAACCTTGGTTTGGGTGGAGGGCGATATAACATTTGTGATTGCGATTGCGCGATCGCGCCAATCGAATCGCAACATTTCTTTGGACACAAACATATGGCAGAGGTAACATATGTGACTTTGTGATTGCAATTTGCAATTGTGATCGCATCGCCTCGCAACTCTTCATCGGTAGTATAACATATACGGTGGAACACTTTTGGAAGTTGCTTTTGCGATTTGCAATTACAATCGCATCGCAAACTCACAATCGTCGGAACATTGCAATGACAGAAACATATGCTTTGTCCCTTTGCGATTTGCGATTGTGATTGTGGTGGGACCACATCGCATCACATCACAATTCTTCTCATCAACAAGACACTTAACAGTTCAAAAAATTTGCGATTTCAATTCAAAAATACTAGTGGGGACCACAACGACTTGTCCCATTCAAAACATAAAGAAAATGACTTGGCCGCGTACTAAAACGAAAAACTATGTTTTCTTTCAAAAGGACTGAAAGGGCTTTAAAACCCAAATTGACTATGCATCAAAATAGAAAGCGACTGTGCATAAAAAAAATGAAAACTAAAATGGAAAGTGGCTGTATGCAAATAGTGAATCGCTCTTGTACTGCTTTGCCTGCGGATGTACTGATCTGCAGTTGAAAGTAATATTTCAACACTCCCCCTTAATTTCAACTGTTGGGTTATCAGTCATACCCAGACATTTCCTTAAAAATTCAAAACTCTTTTGCCCCAATGGCTTTGTCAATATGTCTGCAAACTACTCCTTTGTTCTACAATGCTGTAAGACAATTTCTCCATTGTTCACCAATTCTCTGATGTAGTGAAACTTTGTGTCTATGTGTTTCATTCTCTTGTGAAACACATAATTCTTTGATAATGCAATAGCTGAGCTATTGTCACAATATATCACTGTTCCTTTTGCTTTCTCTTAGCATAAAATTCTCAACATCCTCCTCATCCAAACTGATTGACACGTTGCTACTGTAGCTGCCACATACTCTGCCTCTGTTGTAGACAATGCTACAATAGGCTGTTTTTTAGAAGCCCATGAAATGGCTCCTGAACCCATGTGAAAAACATAACCGGATGTGATTTTCCGATCATCTACACTTCCAGCCCAATCACTGTTAGTGTATCCAATTAAATCTGAATTTTCTGAAGCAGTATATAAAATACCAAACCTTTTTGTTCCCTTAACATATCTCAGAATTCTTTTTGTTGCCTGCCAATGTGCTTCTTTTGGCCTCTCCATGAATCTGGAAATCAAACTAACAGCATGCATTATATCAGGCCTAGTTGCAGTCAAATACATGAGGCTGCCAACTATGCTCTTATACACGCTTGGATCAAAATCCTTGTTTCTTTCATCTTTACTCAACTTCAATCCCATTACTGTGGGAGTTATTGCTGCTTTGCTCTCCTGCATATCAAATCTTTCCAACACTTCATTAACATATTTTTCTTGTGAGATAAAAATCCCATTTTCATTTTGTTCTACTTCTATTCCTAAGAAGTATCTCAACAAACCCATATTAGTCATTTCAAATTCATCTTTCATGACTGTCTTAAAATTTTCAATAAGGTAATCATCATTACCTGTAAAAATTACATCATCAACATATAACGCAACAATGAGCATCTTACCATCTTTCTCTTTGATTTATAGGGTGGGTTCTCCCTCACATTTTTCAAATCCATTTTCCAGTAGATAGGAATCTATCCTACTGTACCATGCTCTTGGTGCTTGCTTCAGCCCATAAAGAGGTTTCTTTAATCTACACACTTTGTGTTCTTGGCCTTTCTTTTCATAGCCTAGAGGTTGCTCAACATAAACCTCTTCCATAAACACTCCATTTAGGAATGCTGACTTCACATCCATTTGGTAAACTTTCCACTTGTTTTGTGCTACTAGACAACATTTCTCTCACAGTTTCCATTCTTGCAACTGGTGCGAAAGTTTCCTCATAGTCTCTCCCATGCTGCTGCTAATACCCTTTGACAACAAGTCTGGCCTTGTGTCTCTCAATCTTTCCTTCAGCATTACTTTTGGTCTTGTAGACCCATTTAACTCCAATAACTTCTTTACCTTTTTGGAGTTCAACCAAATCCCATGAAATGTCTTGTTTCTTTCTATGGCATTAATCTCTTCATCCATAGCTTCTATCGATTTTCTATCTTTAATAGCTTCTTCAAAATGAATAGGATCATCAACATGACAATATAAAGCAAACAAAGAGTTCATACCTTCATTTGCTGCCTCTTGCTCATAAATGTCATTTAAATTTCTGAACTTTGTTCCTCTTTCATTTGGTGTATGAGTGCTTGAAGTAGCACTTGAATCTCCTCCTTGTGGTGTGCTTGGAGAAGCACTTTCATTTCTCCTCAAGGGTGTCCCTTGTTGTCCTTGTGTTGGTGCTGCATTTGAGGGATGTATTTCAGCCATCTCTTCATCATCTTCATCATGAGACAAACAGTTTTTAACATTCACTGTTTTCTCTATGCTTCCATCCCAAGCTTCCTCCTCAATAAGCTGAACATCTCTTCTCACAATAAACTTCTTGGTGGATGGGTTATATAACCTATAAGCTTTTGATTCCTCACTGTATCCAATAAAAATACATTTCTCCCCCTTGCTATCCAAATTCTTCCTTAGCTGATCTGGTATGTGTGGATAAACCACACAACTAAAAACTTTCATGTGGGTGACACCTTGCTTTGTCCCACTCCATGCTTCTTCAGGAACTTTGTTCATAACTAATTTTGTTGGGCACCTATTCAAAATATACGTTGCACAATGTACAACTTCAGCCCAATAATCATTTGGCAAATGCTTTTCCTTTAGCATACTCCTTACCATATCCATGATTGTTCTATTCTTTCTTTAGGAAACTCCATTTTGTTGTGGAGTGTACCTTGCTGTAAATTGCTTACCCATTTTCTCTGCAAAAACGCAGAAATTCTTTGGAGATATATTCACCTCCTCTATCATTTCTAAGAACTTTGATATGCAGCCCACTTTGGTTCTCCACAAGTGCTTTGAAATTGCAGAATCTTTCAAACACTTCACTTTTGTTTTTCAAAAAGTAAACCCAAGTTTTTCTTGTAAAATAATCTATAAATGTTAACATATAGTGGCTGCTAGCAAGTGAGGGTGTTTGCATTGGTCCACATAAATCTGAGTGGACAATTTCCAAGGGTGCTTTTGCCCTTATGCTTTTCCCGGATGGAAAAATTTCTTTGTGCTGTTTACCCAAGATACAACCTTCACAAAGGCTGTTCGATTTCTCAATCAATGGAAAACCTCTTACCACTCCTTTTCTATTCAACAAGTTAAGACCTCCAAAGTTGATATGTCCAAATATCAAGTGCCACAACCAATTCTCATCTTTTTCTTCTCTTTGGAAAGCCTCTTGTGTCACTGTTGCCATTTCTTCTCCATTCTTCAAATCTACTCCTGAGAGGGAACATTCTGTTCCTTTTCATCTTCACTTCAGCAATACATTGTTTTCTTGGTGGTTTATCCATGATGGTGCATACATCATCTTTAAAGAAAAAATTGTACCACTTTTGAACAAGTTGTCCAATACTTAAGAGGTTACATTTCATTCCAAGAACATAACAAACATCTGCTATGGATTTCTTTTCTCCTTTCCTTATTAAGACATTTACATCTCCTTTTCCCATAACAGAAAATTTACTATCTGTCCCTAATGTGACTTGTGACTTCACATTCTCATCTAACATAGAAAACATGGCTCTGTTTCCTGTCATATGGTTACTACAACCTGAGTCTAGAAACCATAAATATTCACTCTTTTCCTCAGCCATATTACAAGCTAAAAACAATTTATCTTGGCTAATATTTTCTCTAGTGAAATTTGCACTGGGTTTATTACCCATATCATGCTGCTTCTTCCTACATTCATTTGCATAATGCCCATATTTTTTACAATAATGACATTGGACATTGGATTTATCATACCTTTGTCCATCAACATGTTGCTGTCCACCTTGTTGGTTGCTGCCTTGGTCTTGGTTCTTATTTTGATTGCTGCCCCTTCCTTGAGCATTTGCTAGAATTGTTCTTCCACCTCTATTTTGGCTTATGCCTCTTCCTCTCTTGTTTCTTCTGCCTTGACCTCTTACTCTTCCAAAGGACATATGGATCTTGAAGGCATTCTCTAGAGATGAGTTTCATTTCTACCCCATCTCTGCTCATGTGTCATCAGTGATGCATGAAGCTCATCAACTGAAAAGTTTGTGAGATCCTTTGTCTATTCTATGGTGGTAACAATCACATCAAACCTTGACGGTAGGCTCCTCAAAAGTTTCTCCACAATCCTCCTTTCTTCAAGTGTCTCTCCATGAGACCTTATCTGTGTGACCATTCCAATCACATGTGTGAAGAATGAGTCAATGTTATCTGACTCCTTCATGCAGAGAGTCTCAAAATCTCTTCTCAGCAACTGTAGTTTTGTTGTCTTCACTTTCTCCATGCCTTGATAGGATTTCTTGAGAGTTTCTCATGCTTCTTTGGATCTCTTAGCTACTGCTATCCTTGGAAACACACTCTCATGCACTGCTTGATACAAATAGAAGAGGGCTTTAGAGTCATTCTTCTTATTGCTCTTCAACAAGTCCTTCTCTACCTGTGTTAAGGCAATAAACTCATTTTCATCAGCTGGTTCTTCAAAAACATCCTCAACAAGTTCCCATAGGTCTTGAGAGGAAAATAGGGCTCTCATGGTTATTGCCCAATATTCATAGTTTTTCCCATTGAATTGTGGGAGCTGAGCATTTCCAATACTCATGCTAGTGCTGGCTCCTGACATTCTTGCACTCTGAACTATGCTTAAAAATACTTGAATGTGTATTTAAAATAAACTAACTGTCTGCTAACAGTAACACAAAAAACTGTATTGAGAAATACCTTGGATTCCTTTTGACTGAACCTTCACGCTTTTGGAGAAGCTGCTACAACAAAAAATCCTTCCTTCAGCTTCTTTGACACCTTCAAAGAGCATGGACTAGCTCTGATACCATGTTGGAATTTCTGAGAATTCCTAAAAAAACTACACAGAGAGAATAATACTCTCCTTCTTAACACAGAGAAAATAATTTTTTTCTTCACAGGGACAGAGTTTGCACACTTGAAACTTCTATTTCATTAATCTAAAAAAAACTGTTACAAAGCTTCCTCGTGCAGAGGGATTAAAAAACTAGACTATTGCATAAACACAGTGCTAAAGCTCTTTGTCTCTGTTACAAAGGATATACTCTGTTTCTCTATTACAAAATAGCCTGCGAGCTCATACACAACAAACACAACACAACTACCTTTTCATTACATAACACAAAGCATTACAATGCTTTTATATGTCACGACGTTCTAAAACTTAAAACAAAGAAAAAATGAAAATACAAAGGAAAAAACCTTTTCGGAACTTAAAAATTATCAAAAGGCGCGACGTACGAGTGGGGACCACATCGCAGTCGACAATCGGCGATCAGCAATCAAAAGGTGTAGCGAAAAACATATTGCGATTGAGCGATTGCGATTGGCGCCAATCGCAATCGGTGGAAAACAATTGAGCGGAACGGTTGAACAATAGACATGCGATGTTGCGATTGCGATTGGATCACATCGCAAATAAACAAATGAACCTTGCTTTGGGCAAAGGGAGATATAACATTCACAATTGCGATTTCGTGATCACGCCAATCGCATCCCAACATTTCTTTGGACACAAACATATGGCAGAGGTAACATATGCGACTTTGGATTGTGATTTTCGATTGCGATCGCATCGCATCACAACTCTTCATCGATGGTATAACATATACGGTGGAACACTTTTTGAAATTGCGATCACAAACTCACAATCGACAGAACATTGCAATGGAGGAAACATATGCTTTGTCCCTTTGCAATTTGCAATTGTGATTGTGGTGGGACCACATCGCATCACATCATAATTATTCTCATCAAAAAGACACTTAACACTTCAAAAACTTTGCGATTGCGATTCGAAAAGACTACTGGGGACCACAGCGACTTTTCCCATTCAAAACATAAAGAAAATGACTTGGCCACGTACTAAAACGAAAAACTCTGTTTTCTTTCAAAAGGACTGAAAGGGCTTTAAAACCCGAATTGACTGTGCATCAAAATAGAAAGTGGTTGTGCATCAAAAACATGAAAACTAAAATGGAAAGCGGTTGTATGCAGACAATGAATCTCTCCTGTACTGCTTTGCCTATGGATGTACTGATCTGCGGTTGAAAGTAACATTTCAACATCCGGGGCTTGAATTATTCAGGGTCATCAAATGTTTTAGGGCTAGATGATTGATAGTTGGGCTTTTGTACTTGGAGCGCAGCAAGTCTAGCTACTAGACATATTTTTTTAGTGGCTTAATACATTTCAAAAAAGGGTAAGAGCTAATGCTACCAGAGAGGGATTATTTTCATGGATAAGAGTTGAAAAAGACAAATTTCACCTCAACTCTGTCCATCCAATGGTATTTGAACTAAGTTCCCAAAACAACTTTGGGAAAGAAATAGCTATAGATTAACAACTTCAAACAAAAATAGTCCTCTTAAATCAATACTTTAAACATAGTTGGCATCTGTAAAATGAGTACAATGCCCTAACATCGCTAGCATATTTGTGAGCACATAAATTATTACAGATTAAGAAAAAGGTAAAAAAATAGATATTTCTGTAAATTGTAAAGCTATTGTCTAATACTAGCTTCAAACAGGACTAAATTTAAAAGCTATTTGTTCAAACCATCATTAGCAAACTAAGCACAATTTTAAGTCACGGTGTCACGATCGGCTAGACTACAATAAAATACGAAATGTCTCATATCTTCAAAGAATTTTAAAACTTCTACCAGAAAAAACAGAATGAATGTAAATATAACTAAAGTTCAAAGAAATTTTTGGAGTTTCGAATTCAAAGGAAACGTGAAAGCCTACAGTAGACCTGATTTCTTAAAATCTCTAAAGCTTATGAGAATCGAAATCAAATACGATTTCAAAATTTTAAGACAGAAAGGGGCAAACAAATTAAAATTATTTTTTACTTTATATGAATTTTATTTTTAATTTTGAGCTCCATAATCTATACAATATGTTGAATTTATATTAGTATGTTTAATTTAAAAGACATAAATCAATCTAGATTCATCTTAATTTCGGATTTACCAAAAGTTTAGAGGGATCAAATCTCTTTTCCCAATAAAAGAGGATTTCATATCAATAGATTTGATCTCTCTAGGTGCTTGGTAGATCAAGAGTTAAGATGGATATAAGCTTGTTCAATTTCTTTCTATAAATAAGCCACATTCCACATAAATACCATGGGTCAATAACGTGGCTTCTCAATAAGATGGGTCAATACCATAGGCTATTTTTATTTTTATTTTTATTTCGTTATTTTTATTTTATTTTGAACAAGTTAAAAAGTTCACATTCCATTAATATTTTTAGTTAAATTTATTTTAACTTTTTATATATATATATATAATTTGATTTGTCAAAACGTTAAACATTACATTACAACATCTCTTCCATACTTGGTTTGAGAGGGCCTCGACACAATAATTTGTAAACATTTACATGTAAACTCAATTAAATAATAATAAGAGATTAAAATCAATATAGGACCTGGTATAAGGAGTCGTAGTGTCCATAATAAGTTAAAATTATTAAAAAATAATAAAAGTCCATTTGTTATATTGTAATTTTGTTTTTATTAATAAAAATTTATAATATACATATCATATTAAAATGTATAATATATAAGTAGTAGCTATAATTTATGATTCATTTTACCTTATAAATTAAAATAATGATTCTGTAACCATATTTAAATTTAATTAATAATTACCGAAAACTTTAATATTTACAATATAACAATATTTTTAACTATGGATATTCACACCTGCTTTACTATAGATATGATTAACTTATGAAGAGACTTTGTTATAAGGCATGCTCAAAAACCAAATCTCATTTTAGAATCAAAACATTTTATAGGTATTTTATTTAAATTTAATTTTATATAAAAATTTAAATTAAAAATATTATAATTACTTTTAAGATATATCTAAATGTTTATCACATTAAAATATATAAGATATAAATTGTAATTATAAATTAAGATACATTTTACCATATAAATTAAAATAATAATTTTGTAACCTCTTGTAGCTAGTACAACACCCTCCAAAATTTTGGCCTACCCCCCAATATTAGAGCCTACCTTGACCTTGCATATTGTTGTCGCAAGCATTAAGACACATGGCAAGTGTTTTCTCTAAGTGTTTTTGTCCAATTTGCAAGAAAATTAGTGTCGTATTTTGGCATGTGGAGTGTTGCACGATGCCAAAAAGCTAGTTTTGGTGGTTGCAAAAGGTAATATTTGTGTAAATGAGTTGGTCTTACCTTGTAAACATGTGTCACATTCATTTCCAAAGTTTCAAGGACCATCGCATAAGTGTTGTCACGGTCTCCGCAAAGTGTACCTTTGGTGTCGCAAAGTTGTTGCATTGAGGGGAGTATGTTGTTCATGTGTTCTAGATTATCTATGTTGTCCTCAAGTGTTCTAAGTGTGTGATCACAATCAAGTCTTGCCACTATTCACATTAGTTGCACGAATCCCACACTTATTCAAATCTACAAACTTCCCAAGCGGGCAACCTAGCCTCATCTAGTCTTCCTAAACTGCGCATTTCATGGTCTCAACCCTCAAGATGCAACCATTCATCTTAGCACTATGCAATGCAAATTTCTTTCCTTCCAGGACTGTGTATTGTACAATCACAGTGCTCAAAATCAACCTCTGACCTCTAAAAGTATGCAATTTATCTCTCATGCATAGTCAGAACTATGCATTATGCAGTCTGAGGGCTCAAGCCTCAACCTTGAGCTCTTGAACTACGCAATTACACAATCACCTTGCCTCCTCTACCTTCAAGAATTGTTTAGTGGGAAAAATCAATGCTAAAACCCTTAGTCTGCCTCCCTAACCTCCCCAACTTCATAATCTTCTTGGAAAATCCAATCTAAATTGTGCATTGTGTAGTCTCAAGGTTCAAGCCTGAACATCGACTCCCTGAGTTGCACAATTGCGCAGTCACTAAGCCTCTCCCTCAGTCTTCCACTTGGTTTCGGCTGAGTTGTGGATCATCATACAACTTCTTAGACTAGGGTTTAATCGGAATTATGTCATATTGTCATGAGTTAATTGCAGATACAAGTTTTTTATCGTGCTTTGACAAGATGATGAAGAGGGAGATGGAGGAGGAGAACATACTAGAAGAAATATTTGTAGCTAAAGATACAAGTTGATCAATAAAGACAAAGAAAATGGACATTAGACTTGACCACAACTCAAGACCTGATAAAACTAAATATTCCTCATGTCTAAGCCATATGGAGGTGGAAAGAGATAATTTCCAAAAAGACATGCAACAAGCAACAACAAACAATGGCTTGACATTTCCATGTCATCACGCAATCAATGTCATCAGCAGCATGTCATGAGTCATCATATGCCACATCATTTTATGGACTATGTAAATTCTTATTCGAAAAATGTATTGTAAAGTGGAAGTCCAATGGACATGTATAGAATATGAAGATTCATGTAAAGTTTAAAAGTCATGGGAATGTAAAATAGTGATGAGGGTAGTCAAAGAATCACAAGGGAGGAGAAGGATGCCACCTTTGGTTATATATATACCCTCATTCTACAAAAAGGAAAATTTTCACCTTGGCTCCCCCATAAAGCATAAGAGAGACAATCTAGTTCTTTTAAGGAGAAAATTGTGGCTCAAACGCTCCACTATTGGAGCTAATGGTGTTTGTTGTATACATGTGTCCTATGAATTTTACTTAATATATGAAGCCTCAATGGCCAGCACATTCTGCATGCATGGATTATAAATATTTGTAAGATTGTTTTGTGAATTTTTGTGACTCGTGTTTTTTTTCATTTGTACTAAAGTAGTCGAAGTATTTTAGTTATTTTAGTGCTTATCATATTGAGAATGTGTTGTAATGGTTGCAAATATTGTCACATCTTTGTAGACTATTATGTTGAATTTTATATGGATATTTCTTGTTTGTGTGTGTCTCTCCTAGAGTGATACTATACCTCTCTATTATAGGCTCACTTTCTTTTCCCTCCGCATTAGAACCTCAACACACCTACAACCGAACACTCACCAAGCACACTCACTTTATTTTTGAATGCACATATGTGTTCCTCTCTCTTGATGGTATTTAGAGACAAAGAAATCATTTAAATAAAATGGTAACTGGATCGTATTCCCGATGGGGCTCCTATCCCAAATAGTGTGAGGTTAAATTGGGACCACATATCGGGGAGACCCCTTAGAATGTGGCTAGGTCCAACACTGTCAACATTTCTGGTGCTAGAAGGAGGGTAGCCATATTTTTATGTTGGATAACTCCACCCACCATCATCATACTTCTTCCAGTCCAAGTAGTAATATTCCTAGCACCTCCTCTACTCATATTCCTGAAGTTGACGAATATTCTCATGCCAACCTTGGAAAAACTTATGAATTCTCTTATGATCATATCTAAGCCATCTAACCTGTAACCCATCGCTTTGAAAAGGCTATTGGTTTGATCCCTAGAGTACATAATATTCATTATTTTCCAAATACGAATGTTACAATTCCTACTGGGATAGTGGTCTCTACAGTCAAAGATTTAGTTCTCACCACCCTTGAAGATTTAGAAAAGACTACAGAAAAACATAGAGAAACCAGAGAAACAACCATATTTTAATGGAGGTGAAGGATACAATGTTGTACTCTCAGATGCCACCTTCCATGAGTTAGGCGGTTATGAAGAGAAGGAGGAATATCCCTTATATTATGAAGAAGAGGCAGAGCACATAGACGAAGACATGGCAAACCAAAATCTGAATTGGGTGTCTCAAGGCCCACATGCTCTGCTAGGTGTTTTACAAAAGATGTTGAGACACCTTGAGAAGCTGGTAATGAAGTATAACAGTGACAAAGAATTCAAAGTGGAAGACCATTTGGAAAACTTTTACCTACACCTACATATGCTTGAGGTACATTGTGGTGATTTTGCATGTATAATTTTTCCTTGTACCCTAGACAGTAGAGCAGTTGTATGGTACTATAGTTTTCCTCCAAGCTCATTCCAGAATTGGAAGGGGTTTAAAAAGTAGTTTCTTGAAAAAAAATTCGATGATAAAATCTTTTCCATGTTATTCAAGGATCTGGGAAATATGAATATGGAGCAAAAAGAAAAATTTATATATTTTAACGAGAGACTCAATCGTATTTTGAACAAATTTCCTACGAATAAAAAATCTCCCGAATCCATCACTATTTATTACTACACTTATGCATTACTGAAAAGCATTAAACATTTCATCAAGAGAACTGCAAAAGAAACATTGGATAAGAATTACAAAGAAGCCATTGTGGTTGAAAAGGAGTTATGTGAAATTGGAGTCATTGTCGATGAGGGACCATCAAATGACTCCTAGGCCACGGGTAAAATGTCTCAGGTGTTGGACAATGGATAAACGAATTCTCCCTATATGTTCCATGACATGGAATAACTTCCTCTCATGGATCCTTATCTCTGGCTATGCGATTGTTGACTAACACCTGCTAGTTTTGGTATAACAACAATCGTGATAACCAACAAGTGGTATCAGAGCGTAGGTCATGATTTCGATACACATTCGGCTTGCATTGGGGGGGGGGTATTGTTGGAAATTGGATAAACCAACTCTCCCCATGTGTTTCACGACATGGACTAGCCTACTTTCATGGAACCTTATCTCTAGCGATGCGATTTAACCTTATCTTAGGTTTTGGTCTAACTAAAATTGTGATTCTTAACATCAGGCCACATCAAGTAAGTCCAAGGATAAATAAGTCATCGATCTTTAAATATTGTCCTAGATCATCGAGTCTCTATCTAATGAGTTGGAAGAATTAAAATAAATTTCAAGCTAGACCACCGTCAGTAGCAAGTCCCAAAGATTCAACTTCTTGAGAAGGGATACCGACTCCAACAACAAAAAAAATCAACCAACTCTTTCTTCACAAAGCTCGAACGTTGTGCTAAATGTCGAGAGAATGGGCATGGACCACTATTGTTCTTTTCATCAATAATTCCATTCAGAAAATACATGCCCACAATGGAATCACAACATGAACGCTCAGGATGTGTGTATCATTGATACATTAATTTAAGATGAGGAAAATGAGCCAACAGAAGAAAAGGAAGAAATGTTTGTTGTTGAATAAACAACAAGTGTTGGACACACAGTGATTGCTTTTGGTTGTGTATTCATAGCTGAAAATAAAATTGTCGAAGAACTGCCACAGAGTGAGTTTCCGACTCGAAAATAGACTAATCGATACAAGTTGAGAAGCCAAGGTATAGTTTCCGAACAAGAGATGACCAGGCAGAAATGGAAAGAACATTTATTAAGGAAGATCACATTGCCTATCAACTGAGCTTAACACACTCAAAATAAGTATGGAAATAATGCTACAGTGAAAATACTTCAACCAACAGTAAAAGCAAGTATATCGTTCGAGAAATATCAGGTAAATTCACTACTCCAGAAACTTTGATGATTCCCACTACGCTTGATTATAATGTAGTCAAATATATGAATAAATATCGCGCTAATATTTCTATCTTCAAGCTTACAAGGATTGCAAGTCAGCGGGAGCTATTTGTCCATGCTCTTGATCAGTCTTCCTCTGGTTATAATTTTTCTTCGCAAAATGGATATGGTAATTCATCTGGTCCCCTCGAATCTATTCTTAATGCATTAACCTTGGAAGCAAACACATTCTACCCTCCGGTTTTGTAGACATTTGAAATTTTTAATTACAATGTACACAATTTCTTAGTTAAATCTGGTGCATCTTTAAATGTAATTCCATTGTCCATAGCTAATAAAATCATTTCTAAATGGGATAAGACAGATGCACTGATTATTTAGTTGGATGAGGACTCTTGTTTGAGATATTACTGAAATTAGAAATGTTCTTATTCTCTTATCATCTAATCAACAAGTTCACCAGTACATAAACATAGTGATTGTGGACATCCCAGAAGCCTACGGTGTATTGTTGAGTAGGGACTGGCCCAACAAATTGTTGAGCCCTAAAAATGTCCTTTCATTTCATCAAATTTCACTTCATTCCATTTGTCCTTTATTAGCTATAGGCTTAAAAGATCAATAGGAATGATTAAAATCACTTTAATAATGCATGAAATGACTGACTTATTATACTTTTGTGGTTTTGTTGTCATAGCGATTTTTTAGCAGACTTAGCTACAGAATGCAGTCATTCTGTAGCTAGTCATAGATTTTGTATCCATATTTATGTTTATACAGGTTACAGGTGTCATTTGAGGGAAATATGCATATGGTTAAATTCCAGAACTCTCCTACATCATTCCTTGTCCTCCACGAAGGCTGAGCAAAAATCTGAAAGTGGTTATGCACGTGGACAAAGCCAAAACCAAGAAGCAGAATTCTACAAGGATAAGGACTCTGTAGGTGTCTTCAGCAAAATGCGAGTCCTCAACAGGAGTTCTAGTTCTATTTTGATTATAAAATATGCCTATGCCTATTTCTACTCAATGACAGTTATGTATTTGCTTATAAAAATAACTCGGTGAGTCAAGACACAGTTAGTTGATGTTTTGTTGTTAGTTCTCAAAGATTGTGATACTCTGTTTCTGAGCGTTTTTCCTTTAATGAAAGAATTATAATTTTGATGCATGATCTGAACCAACTTTAAGGAGTTAAGGATTCATGTGCCAATCTGATGGTAGAGGGCCCCTACGGTCCGAATGGCTTTGTGCGTATTTTCTAGATAAGTGACCTTTAACTCTGTTTTGTTCTTAACTTAGGCAGTTTTCTGAGTTTATCCTCTTGCATCATAATTATGTCATTTACTTACATCGAATATTACAGTCAATCTTGTTCTCATGAGCTGTTCCAATATATAACTAATGCGAGAATGAGATATAGCTGTAGTACTCTTGAGTTAATTGCATTTTAGTTCAATTCTGTTCATTGCATTTCAGTTCTATTAGTTAATTGCATTTTAGTCCTGTTAATTAGACTTAAAAGACCCTCATTATTTTATAAGCAGCTCTTTTTCTTAACTTCTTTTAACACATCATTATCATATGAACAAGAATTAGTTATATCATTTTGAGCTCTTGATTGTTCTGCAATTTCTCATAATTTTACAAATAGCCTTTTTTTTTCCAAGTTGTTCCAAGAGATCTCTAACCTTTGAACGAGGCTTAATAGTAACATTTTGAGTTGCAGAATGAGTTAATTTTAGTGTCATAAGTTATTTTAGCATAGGGTTCCTTACTATGTTGCAGATAATCTTTTCTCAAAATGTTCCAACAAATTTCTAACAACGGATGAAATTTTCTCTGTGATATTTTAAGTTGTTGTTTACTAAAGAGAACCTCATTACATCAAACTAATCCTTTGCTCAGTTTGTTCCAACATACCTCTAATGAAATGAATTGGACTGAGTTTAATGTTATGAGTTACTTTTCTTATCAGCTTTACAATCTATGGATTATCATTTTCTGTTCTTAGGTGCCATTCATAGTTTAGAGTAGATTTTATTCTGTTTTAGTGTGATCAGTAACTTCTCTTTGCTAGAAATTCAGTTCTTTTCCCCTTAGTATAAAAACACAAAACCAAAAACACTAGAAAAACACTAAGCACAACGAAGTAGGAAGAAGATACCTAGGCACATATGGTGCACTTCACTTCAACAGTTTACTAGCCCTGGTTGACAATTTATGACATCAATTTAGGAACACTAAGTTGAGTAGACATTTTGGCGCCGTTGCCGGGGAAGTGTAACTAGGTAGCCTTGTTTCTTACCTCCCAAAAACAATGATATGCATAGAGAAAGAGACTCAAGGGGTAGATTTATAAGAAGCAGAAGCTTGATTCCTAGAACACCACTTGTTCCACCAAGACCAAGAGGCAGCACACCTCCAACTCAAACCCACATCCCATACTATACTGATCATAGACTTCCAGAAGACTTAAGATCAGATATTCCATCAGAAAGACCTTCCACTTCATCCACTGAACCTGTCTTAGAAGAAGATTCAAGGACCCCTGCTAGAGACATAAACTTTTCCACTTCCACAAAAGAATCAACCATGGCAGAAGAAGGGGGAGGAGGAGTCTTTAATGGAGAACATACACTATTTGGAGGAGGTAGAGGTAGAGGTAGAGGAGAAGGAGGTATAGGTGCAGAAGGAGAAGGAGGTAGAGGTGAAGAAGGAGGCAGAGGAAGAGGTAGAAGGGAAATGGGAAGCTCTTTTGGGTTTCCTATAGTAGATGAAGAAACCAATGCAACTATGAAAAATATTTCACCCTTTGTCCTTCCAAAATTTTATGGACTCAAAAGTGAAGATCCTGAAACCTTCCTATTTGAATTTGAAGTCCTATGTAGAACCTATGATTACTTACAAGATGCCCAAAAACTTAAACTATTCCCTTCAACATTGAAAGGAGCAACATTAAAATGGTTTATGAGTTTAATCAACAGTTCTATTAGGACATGGGAAGACATGAAACATGCATTTCTAGAGAGGTATTTGGATTACTGTATGCCAGTCAACCATAAGGAGGAAGTGTTTAAAATGCTACAAAAAGAGGATGAAAATCTGGAAGATTTGTTGGAAAGGTTTAACTATAACATCAAGAGAGCAAAAATGGAAAACTTAGACCAAGATACTTTGAAATCTCTCTTGTTGAAGACAATTAGGGATGAATGGCTAGATATCCTTAATATGATGGGAAAAGGGGATATATCTCAGCTCACATTACCTGAAATAGCTAAATTATGTATCAACCTTTCAAGAGGGAAATCTAAAACTATAAAAGGACCAAGAGACCCTGCTCTTGCAAGGGCAAGTAAGTCTGCTTCTGGGACAGTAAGTAGGGAAGAAATAGGACATATTCTTGATGAGTTCAAATCTGATATCTTGGGGAGTCTTAGTGAACAGATAGACACCCTTAAGTTACAAAACAAGCAAAAAGTTGAATCTGATGCCTTAGCAATATTTTGTCCCAAATGTAGAAAGAAGCATGCCTTGAGAGAGTGCCCTTTGGATGCAAAAATAGTAGAGACTTGTGTAATTTGTTCAGAAAAACATGAGACCAAGAGTTTTCCTTCACTTCCTGGTCTTAAAGCTGTCTTTCAAGAAGAAACCCCTACAAATTCCATAGAATCTCTCAATTTTGTCTTTAGGAGGCCTTGGCAAGGACCCCAAACACAAGGATTCCATGATCAACTGTTAATCAACCCCCACCAAATTGGAATTCTTGGCAGCAACCTTGGCCCCAATTCCAAAATCAATCTCAAAATTGGGCACAAGGAGCACAAAATCCCTATGGAAGATACTCTCAGTATTATCAATATCCACCATCTTATCCACCATATCCAAATTTCCCTCCTCAAAAAAATCCTCAACAAAATCCACAACATCAAAATCCACCACTTCCATTACCATTTTCTCAAAAAGAAAATCAGTTACCTGCCCAATCCATACCAAACCCCAACAATAAAAATCCTCAGAACACATACATGATAGAAGGCCAAAAATTCCCAACCTATTTGATTGCTCCTTTAGACCTTAATGATGTTCAACTTAGGTCTGGAAGAATACTTGAAAAGAAGAAACCTTCTGTAATCATACAAGAGAAAAACAAGTCTGAGGAAGATTCTCTACGGGTAAATAAAATTCTTGAAGAGAACACATCTTTTCAAGACCCAAATATTGAAAAATCAAAACAAAAAGAACCAATAATTTCAACTCCTATATTAGAGCAGCCATCAACATTCACTTCTACACCTCCCTTTCCAGAAAGATTACAAATTGATAAGGGTGTAGAAAAACAAATTATGGTGCCTAATTATGATTTCCTAGATGAGCTAAGGAATGTTTGTATTAAGATCCCATTATTACAAGCTATCAAGGAAATTCCAATCTTAGCAAAGACAATAAAGGAGTTGAGCATGAAGAAAACAGGAAAAAGAATAAGAGAGACAAAGAAAATTCAACTGGCAGGAAAAATAGCAGATATCATGATGGGTAAGATTGTTATTCCAAAGTATCTAGACCCAGGAAATCCAGTTGTTAAAATTCACATCAATGGAATTGAGATCCAAAACACACTCATTGATTTAGGAGCAGCAATCAATATCATGAGCAGACAAATCATGGATAAACTAAAACTTCCTAATCTTCTTTTTACACCCACATTATTACAATTATCAGACAGATCTGTGATTAAACCTGATGGGGTAATAGAAGACATTCCAGTGTCCCTAGATTCTTGGGAGTATCCTGTGGATTTTATGATCCTAACTCCTAAAAATAATCTAGGAGGACATCCTATTATATTAGGAAGACCTTGGTTAGCTACAACTGATGCTTTCATTAGCTGTAGATACGGTAATATGTACATATCTGATGGTAGTTCAACCAAGAAATTTACCTTGTATTCTCTAGCAAGAACAATTACAGAGTTAGATGATACTCAATGGATTGAGGATGAAGAAGACATACAACCTCTCTTCACAATTTCAGAAATTAGTGAAGTGTTAGCTCTTTACTCCATGGATAAATTTGGCGGCTCTATAATTGAGATATTTCCAGGTAAAATTTTAAACATAAACAAGAACCTAGAGAAATTTCAACAAGAAAAGCTAGTCAAAATATTACAGAGACATTCCTCTGCATATGCATGGGAGTACACTGATATGAAAGGGATAAGCCCTAATACTTGCACTCATCACATCTACATAGAGGAAAATTGTAAACCAATCAGACAACCTCAGAGAAGGATGAATCCAAACCTTAGGGAGATTGTTAAAGAAGAATTTCAGAAATTGTTAAATGTCAACTTTATTTATCCCATTTCAGATAGTCAGTGGGTTTCTCCTTTGGTAATTGTGCCAAAGAAAAATGGTAAATGGAGGGTATGTATTGACTACCGGGAATTAAACAAAGCTACTCTTAAAGATCATTTTCCCTTACCCTTTATAGATCAGGTGTTAGATACATTAGCTCGCAAAAAGTACTTCTCATTTTAGATGGGTTTAGTGGTTATAACCAAATTCAAGTAGCACTTGAAGATCAAGACAAAACCACATTTACCTGTCCTTGGGGTACCTATGCTTACCGAGTATTGCCATTTGGACTATGCAATGCACCCGCAACATTTCAAAGGGCAGTACTAGGAATCTTTTTAGATCTAATACATGATTGTGTAGAGGTATATATGGATGATTTCATAGTTTATGGAAACACATTTGAAGAAGCCTTAACAAACTTGGAATTTTTTTTAAAGAGATGTAAAGAAGCAAATCTTTCACTTAGTCATGAGAAGTGTTTTATGATGTTTACTGAAGGAATTGTTTTAGGACATCACATTTCAGGGGATGGGATTAGAGTTGATGAGTCAAAAGTTGAAGTCATCTCTAACTTATCTATTCCAAGTTGTCAAAAATATGTTAGGATTTTTCTAGGATTTACAGGATATTATCGAAGGTTTATAGAAAACTTCACCAAGATAGCATCTCCACTTTTCAAATTACTCACCAAGGACTGTGAATTCAAGTGGAATCCTGATTGCCAGTTAGCCTTTGAGACCCTGAAAAAAAAAATCTCTGAAGCACCTATTTTATGGGACCTAATTGGAAATTACCTTTTCATATTTCAACAGATGCCTCAGATACAGCTTTAGGAGCTGTATTGGGACAAAAAGACCTGATTCCTTATGCCATCTACTATACAAGTAAAAATTTGACTCCTTCAGAGTTAAATTATACTGTAACTGAAAAAGAGTTCTTAGCTATTGTTCATGCCATAAATAAATTCAGACACTATATAACAGGCTATGAAACTTTTTTTCACACATATCACTCTACAATTAAATATCTAATGAACAAATCAATTACTAATGGTAGAGTCATAAGATGGTTATTGATTTTACAGGAATTCAACATCACCATTCTAGATAGGCCTGGAAAACAAAATACAGTAGCCGATTTCCTATCTAGACTCCAAAACATCAAAGACAATACTCCAGTTGAAGATCAATTTCCTGATGAATATCTTTTTGCAATTTCTACTCAAACTCCTTGGTTTGCTGACATTGCTAATTATCTAGTTTCAGGAAAATTTCCTTCAATAATGAATGCAAGAGACAAAAGAAAGATCATTTATGACAATGCAAAATATTCATGGGTTGCTAATGAGTTATACAAAACAGGTCCAGATTTTATCATTAGGAGATGTGTTCAGGAAGATGAGATGCCTGAGATCCTCAAGGCTTGTCATGATGAACCTTGTGGCAGACACTTTGCTGATAAAAGAACAGCTTATAAGATCCTTCATTTAGGATACTATTGGCCATCCCTTTTTAAAGATGCTAAAGAGTATGTCAAAAGGTGTGACAGTTGCCAAAGGGTAGGGAAACCTTCTCCTTCAGGTGAGATGCCATTGCAGCCTCAGGTACATATTGAACCTTTTGAGAAATGGGATTTAGATTTTGTAGGACCTATTAGTCCTCCATCAAGACAAAAGAAATATATATTAGTTTGCACTGATTATGTTACCAAATGGGTAGAGGCCAAGCCATTACTTTCTGCTACTGAAGCATCTGTAGTTAATTTTCTTTTTGAGGATATTTTTACTCGTTTTGGTGTCCCAAGGGAAATTGTTACAAATCAAGGAGCTCAATTCACATCAAGGCTAGTGGAACAAATGATGGAGAGGTACAAAATCAGACACAGAAAATCTACTCCCTATCATCCACAAGCAAATGGTCAAGTGGAATCTACTAATAAGGTTATTGAAGGGATCCTAACAAAGATTGTTCATTTACATAGAAGAGATTGGGCAGACAGGCTTCCTGAAGCCTTGTGGGCCTATAGAACTACATGGAGAAGCACAACAGGTCATACCCCTTATGAAATTGTTTATGGAAAACAAGTCTTGTTTCCCATAGAGTTTTAGATTCAAACTTTTAAAATGGCAGTCCAAATTTAGTGTTGGAATTGTTGTCATTGATGGCAAAGGAGATGACAAAGGAGGAGCACATGAAACATCATTCAAGGGACAGAAAGGTAGCAGAGACATCAGAGGAAACAGAGACAAAGAGAGATAGCAAAAGAAAGGCAAAGGAGATAGCAAAAAGAGAAGTAAGGAGAAGCATCAGTCAAAGAGCAGAGGATAGCAAAGAAGTAGAAAACTATTCAAGGTGCAAAGTGGGTATCTTTAAGTGTTCAACATTGCATGGGTATGGTGAGACTCTGTAATTCGAAGTATAAATGGCTCCTATGTGAAATTATGATTAACTCTGTACATGGATTTACTTTGGAGTATAGTGTGTGAGGTTATATATATACTAAGGAAATTACAGTTATAACACAATGAACCCGCAAAGGAAACTGTGAAATCAGGTGATGGCATAGTAATAATTGTATGGGAAATGCTCTGAATGAATTTATGTGTGGAGGTTTTGTGGTCAATATTGGTGAAAGTCAAGTTTGGTAAACCCGGTTGAAGTATTAAATTAATTGATATGTTATGAATTTGGGCTTCAGATTCATTGAGCAGTATCATTGAACCGTATTGGAACCATGAGTTAGTGTTGTACGCGGGAAGCTAAGCGAAACTCTAAGATGGAACCTCGGTAGCGAATGCGGAGTTAGGGCGGAACCCCGAGCCAAAAGGGAGAAACCATGACCAACGAAGAGAAAACGGTGGTTTATGGTTTTCATCGCACCACCTTTACACGGTGGGCGGTATTTGAGGAGTTGGGAGCGATTCCACAAAACGGACGACGTGTGTCCCATAGAAAGTTGGTAAAACCACTCTCACTGCGCGCCATCACGCATTAACTCTCGACTGAGGACCCCATGCGATATCGATACAAGCCGTCGATCTGGAGGGAAGCGATCTGACAGTGATCATATTGGGAAGATGCGCAAAGGTTAACTTAAGGTACGGGCGTGTGTATTTGATTGATTCCATCGATTGTATGGTGAGGCCCATGCATATGAATGTGTTGATTATTGTTAAGATTTGTGGATTTATTAATCTTTGGGGTCATAGTTATAAGGTTCAAACATTTAGTTATGAGGTGTGAAGGAAGCCCCCGAAATGAAATAATAACTGTCGGGTTTATTTAAATATCAAAGGTATTGGGTCACATAAGGGCTATCTATTATATCAGTTGGTACTAAGCCCGTCAACACATTCCTTAATCTAATTCTATGAATTCCATAATTGAACCTGAAGAAAGGATCAAGAAGGCTCCCTTATTGAATTAAAAGAACGAACCAGGATATTGAACTATTCGAATTATGGGTTGGTTGGGCAAAGAAATTTGAATGTATTTTACACAGAGGTTGAAATTTATTATAAAGGTCGAAGGTTGACCCGAATCCTTACAAGTGTATTGACAAAGATTCAGCATGTAAAGGTTGCCACTGCAGAAATTAAAAGTATTGAAATTTCCCAGCAGTGATATTAAAAGACAGTTATATGTACAACAATTATACAAATTGCAATGAAGAAGAGAGCCTACAAGAACAAAAGAGAGAGAAACAACAACAGAAAAGACAAATCCAGAAAAGAAGCTGAGTGAAATTGAAGTGTGCAACTAAAAATGTAAATGTTGTAATTAATTTTTTTATTGTTTGTGATGCATTGGCAAGTCTCCGGAAGAGAACAAATATCCTACTGTAATGTTAAATTGATACCTACAGTTATATTTTCTAAATTGAGTTGGATAAAGGAATGAGAAGACAGAAGCCAAAGAGTCATGACTGTTCATTCAAAATTCCTTGTGAAATACAAACAATCATGTGAGGAACTCTATAAATAATATCAACTGGATATGCATAAGTGAGTGAGAGAGAGTAAATATAGAGAAGGCAGAGTATAGAAGAGTGAGGCAGAGAAGATTAAGAAAAGAAGAGCAGAAAGAGAAGCTACAGAACAGAGTTGATATTTGAGGTAAATCAACAAACATTCAGTTTGATAAATTGAGAAAGTTGGAGCTTCCCTATCAAGTTGTAGCTTGATAGGCGGCAGTGAGGGTGGAGCCTCATGTAGGTTGGTGCTGAGAAAATTGAAGGAGTTGGTGCTTCCTTGCAAGTTTTAGCTTGCAAAATTGAGGTGCAGAGCCTCCTGTAGGTTGGTGCCTGTAGAAAATTGAAGGAAGTTGGTGCTTCCTTGCAAGTTGTAGCGTTCAAAATTGAGGATTGGAGCCTCCTGTAGGTTGGTGCTTGCAGAAAAACAGTGGTGAGAGGGAGTTGGAGCTTGCCTTTGCATCACAACAATAATAAGATGTGGTTTTCTCCATTTATGGGTTTCCACTTATATCTGGTGTCTCTGTGCATGATGTTTATGTGTTGATCTGATTTATATCTTCTACTTAACACCTGCTGCTCTCATATTAAGTCTACTGTTATATTATATTAATACTTGCTGCTCACATTCTAAGATTACTCACATATTAAGTTGGACATGATATGAAGGTGTAAATAAGTTTTAATGAAAAGTTTTAAAAGTCCATGAATGTGTTAAATTGATTCACTCCCCCCTCTCAGTTTAACTAGGGGTCCAACAATTGGTATCAAAGTCAGGTTCCTTTGTACTAGTTTAACAACTAAAAGGAAATTCTAGGTTCTCAGAATGGCTAGTAAAGAAGGTTGTTCAACCAATAAATCCCCTTTCTTTACAGGTGTAAATTATGCCTTCTGGAAAATCAGGATGAGGACATACATAATGTCTCTAGGAATAGAAGTTTGGGGTGTTGTGGAATTAGGATATGCCCCAAAGTCAACTGACTCAGAGAAAGAATCCAAACAAGATTTTGTAGCTAATGCAAAAGCCATGAATGCTATCTTGAATGGATTGTGTGAAGCAGATTTTATCAAAGTAATGCACAAAGACACTGCCAAAGAGATGTGGGATACTCTGGAGAACATCCATGAAGGAGACAAGAAAGTAAAAACTTCCAAACTTCAAGTCTATAGAGCCCAGTTTGAGAATTTAAAAATGAATGATGATGAAGACATTGACAGTTTCTTCCTAAAAGTTGCAGAAATTGTTAACAATATGAAAGCCCTTGGAGAAACCGTGCCAGAAAGTATAATTGTGCAAAATATTCTAAGATCTCTTCCATCCAGGTTTAATCCCAAGGTGTCTGCAATAGAAGAAACAACTGATTGGGAGACCTTGACCATGAACCAGATACTTGGAAATTTAACAGCATACGAGATGAGGCTCTCACAGAAGAAGCCAAGTACGAGAGAGGCATCCTTTAAAACATAAAAGAAGAAAGAAGAAGAGGATGACATATGCTCTTGCTCGGATGAAGAAGAGGCAAAATTTGTCAAGAAATTGGATAGAGGCTCAGGTAAATACAAAGGTAAACTTCCTTTCAAGTGATTTAACTGTGGAAGAGTTGGACACTATGCTGCTAAGTGTCCTCACAAGAAAGTAAGGAATCAGGCTCAAGAGTCAGAGAAAAATACATCAAAGAACTGGCAGAAAGGAAAGAAGTTCAGCAGAAAATCCTTCTATGCTCAACAAGACAGTAGTACATCTGAAGATCCAGATGAACTCTCAAGTGAAGATGGAACCTCTGAATTTTTATTGATGGCTATAGAAGAACTTGAAGGTCTCTTGCTAGAAGATGAAGAAGAAGAAGGTGAAGTCGACCTTGAGGGGGAGCTAAGAAGTGCTCTGGAAGAGATTGATAGACTCAAGCTGAAATGCAGAAAACAAAAGGACATTCTCCTCAAGTTTGTACGAGAAGAACATAATTCATAAGTCCTGATGCAGCTAAAGATAGAGCTTGAAGAAGCCAAGAAGATAGAGGACATGTTACTTAAGCAAATCAAAGAAAAAACTCAGGAACAAGAAAAGTTGGAAGAAGAAGTAGTATGTCTCAGGAAGAATTTATAAAATGCTCAAAGTAAATTGGTTATAAAATCTTCTCAAACAACAAGCTCTAGTAAGTTGAATGAAATTTTGGTTGCTCGAAGATCCCCTATGATAAAAACTGGAATAGGCTATGAAGGAGAATCAAGTAAAGGCAAAGAAAAGGTTGACAGAGAGATTATTTTGTAAAAGAAAAGAAGAATGATGAAGAAGATCAAACAATTCCTACAAAAGAAGAAACCTGTAATAAGGAAGACAGAGATCAGAAGAAACCACTAGTAGCAAAGAATGTAATAAATACTAAGACCCCTGAGTATGTAAAATTTGGAAACCATCAAAGGAGATTCTTCCCTCCTATGAAGAATGCCACCTGTTATGCTTGCCACAAGCTGGGACACATTGCTGCATATTGTCATGCAAGGAGGAGTAATTCAAACGAGCAAAAGATGCAAACATTGAAGAGACTGCCTCAAGCAAACAAATGGAAGAGACAACCTTACATCAGGTATGCAAATAGCTTCTATGGTTACTGTTTTTATTGTAAGGAATTTGGCCATAAAATCATTGAGTGTAGAAAGTATGGACAAATATTGATGTTTAACACCTCAAGAAGGTTTATGAATCAAATAAATTCTGTTCATACTCATAAGTCTACAAAAATTATGATCAAATGTTGTGTATGCAATCAAGTTGGACATATACCTTCCAAATGTCCTCTAAGAAGATGTAGTTCATCACCTCACAAAAGATACCAAACAAAAGGGTGCCTCCAGTGGATAAAGAAGGTGAATAAGTGTGACCTGGCTCTAACTGCTCAAGATCTGAAAAGCCAATGGTATTTGGACAGTGGCTGCTCTAAACACATGACAGGAGACAAAAGCAAGTTTATAACTCTTGATGAAAAGAAATTTGGCAATGTTACTTTTGGCAATGATAAATCAGGTAAGATCAAGGGAAAAGGCTCAGTCAGCATAGACAATGGCAGAGGAAAGGCCCAAGATGTACTATTTGTAGATGGGCTGAAAGCAAATTTACTAAGTGTCAGTCAGATGTGTGACAAAGGCTGTGAAGTTCTTTTTAGAGCACAAGATTGTGAAGTCAGATCAAGCACCATAGGTAAGACTCTGCTCAAAGGAGTTCGAACAGAGAGTAATGTTTACATTGTGAAAGAGGAAGATGAAGCATGTCATCTTAGCAAACTAGAAGAGTCATGGTTATGGCATAAAAGGTTGGGACATCTCAACTTCGATCACATAATCAGACTAAGCAAGAAGAAAGCTGTCAGAGACATGCCAGAAATAAAGAGGCCTTCTAATACCATATGCAAATCATGTCAATTAGGCAAACAGACTCGCACATCCTTCAAGGCCAAAGATGATTTATCAACAAGAAGACCTCTACAGCTTGTGCACATGGATTTGTGTGGACCTGCAAGAACCAAAACTCCAAGTGGAGAATCCTACTTCATGCTAATAATAGATGATTTCTCCAAAATGGCATGGGTTGCTTTTCTCAAGAATAAATCAGAAGCTCTGGAAAAATTTAAGATCTTCAAATCATTAGCAGAAAATCAAACAGGATGCAAGCTGAAATGCATTAGATCAAACAAAGGAGGTGAATTTACAGATTATGACTTTGCTGACCTATGCAATGAACATGGGATAAAGTAACAATTTACTATTGCAGGAACACCTCGGCAAAATGGAGTAGTAGAGAGACAAAACATGTCTGTTCAACAAATTTCCAGAGCCATGATGCAAAAGAATAATATTACTCAAACCTTCTGGGCAGAAGCGGTACACACAGCAGTGCATATCCTTAATAAAGCTCACTTAAGGCCAAGCAGTGACAAGACTCCCTATGAACTATGGCATGGAAAGCCAGCTTCAATCAAACATTTCAGAATCTTTGGAAGCAAGTGTTACATAAAAAATAATGATGAAAATCTTGGAAAATTTGATGCAAGAGCAGATGAAGGGATATTTCTAGGATATGCATCCAAAAGTAAAGGGTACAGGTGCTACAACAAGACTCTTCGAAAAATAGTAGAAAGCATTGATGTGAGATTTGATGAAGAACTTCCAAACAATACAAGAGATATAGACTGCGGCAGTCCATCAGACAACCATGAAGAAGAAAACCAAGATGATGAGGAAACAAGCAAGACAACAGAAGATACAGAGCTGAGTTCTAAAGCTCCCTCAAGATATACTCAGAAGAACCATCCTGAAGATCAGATCATTGGAGACAAGAGAGTAGGGGTCCAAACAAGAAGGAAGCTAACAGAACAAACTGAAGAGGTATACATAGCCATGTTGTCACAAATAGAGCCAAAGAAATTTGAAGAAGCCAGCAAGGAAAATTCTTGGGTAAATGCTATGAATGAAGAATTAGACCAAATTGAGAAAAACAATACCTGGTAATTAGTTCCTAGACCCACTGAGAAAAATGTCATAGGCTCAAAATGGGTATTCAAAAATAAAATGAATGAGCAAGGACAAGTAATCAGGAATAAAGCCAGACTGGTCTGCAAAGGATATTCACAAATCGAAGGACTTGATTACGATGAAACATTTGCCCCTGTAGCCAGAATGGAAGCCATCAGAATGTTTCTGGCCTTTGCTTGCTACCAAAACTTCAAGGTATATCAAATGGATGTAAAATCTGCATTTCTGAATGGAGACTTAGAAGAAGAAGTCTACATGGAACAACCAGAAGGCTTCTCATTAACAGACAAAGAAGACTATGTATGCAGACTGAAGAAGGCTCTTTATCAACTGAAACATGCTCCTCATGCTTGGTACTCAAGACTAGATAGATATTTGCAAAAACAAGGCTTTAAGAGAGGTGGAGTAGACAACAATCTATACATAAAAGCCCATGAAAATGAACTCCTGATTGTTGTAGTATATGTTGATGAAATTATGTTTGGAAGCAACAGAGAAGAACTAGCAAAAGGGTTTGCTGATGAGATGAAAACAGAGTTTGAGATGTCTATGATTGGAGAGCTCAGTTTCTACTTAGGACTTCAAATTCAGCAAAAGAACACAGGTACATTCATCTCACAGGAAAAATACTTAAAATAAATGTTGAAAAAGTTCAAAATGGAGGACTGCAAACTTGTGTCAACTCCCATGATCACGGGATGCAAGCTGTGTGCTGATGACGGATCTGCTGATATAGATCAAAAACTCTACAGATCCATGATAGGAAGTCTGCTGTATCTGACAGCATCAAGACTAGACATCATGCTAGCAGTAGGACTAGTGGCTAGATATCAAGCAGCACCTAAACAAAACCACCTTCTGGCAGTCAAAAGAATATTTAGATATCTACAAGGAACAACACAATATGGACTTTGGTATCCTAAAGGCAAAAGCTTCACTTTGACAGCATACACAGATGCAGATTGGGCCAGCTTTGTGGATGATAGGAAAAGCACAAGTGGAGGTGCATTCTATTTAGGAGAAAGTCTGGTAGCATGGTTAAGCAAGAAAAAAACATCTATCTCTCTGTCTATAGTAGAAGCAGAATATATAACAGCAGCAACATGTTGTACACAAGTCATGTGGATGAAGCAAACCCTCCAAGACATGAAGGTAAGCATTGATGAACCTATCTCAATCAAATGTGATAATACAAGTGCTATAAGTATATCTAAAAATCCCGTGCTTCACTCAAAAACTAAGCATATCCCAATCAAGTATCATTTTCTCCGAGAACAAGTGGCTCAGAAGATAGTAAAGCTGGAGTATGTGCCAACAAAAGAACAAACAACAGATATATTTACCAAACCTCTTGCTAGAGAACCATTTGAATATTTGAGATATCTGTAGATACTACTCTTTGATATAAAGAGAAAGCACAGTTTCAGGGGGAGAACAGAAACAAAAATATCATTCCAGGGGGAGATCAGCGAACAAGGAAACCATGAAACAGGTCCTCAGGATCAAAGGCTTATGGAAAGAATACATCTAGCATACAGGAGTCAATGAAAAGGCTAAAGGATCAGAATTTTAGATTTAATCCAAAGTTTGGAGCAGTAGAGTACAAAGTCAGAAGATCTCAGAGAGAGGAAATGCAGAAAGCAAACTAGGAAATGTGCAACCCTTTGCCATTGATGTCAAAGGGGGAGGAAAAACAGATAGGCAGAGGAAGCATTGGATTATTGGTGGATGTGTTGCCATCGATGCCAAAGGGGGAGACTGTTGGAATTGTTGTCATTGATGGCAAATGAGATGACAAAGGAGGAGCACCTGAAACATCATTCAAGGGGCAGAAAGACAACAGAGACATCAGAGGAAACAGAGACAAAGAGAGATAGCAAAAGAAAGGCAAAGGAGATAGCAAAAAGAGAAGTAAGGAGAAGCATCAGTCAAGGAGCAGAGGATAGCAAAGAAGCAGAAAACTATTCAAGGTGCAAAGTGGGTATCTTTAAGTGTTCAGCATTGCATGGGTATGGTGAGACTCTGTAATTCGAAGTATAAATGGCTCCTATGTGAAATTATGATTAACTTTGTACATGGATTTACTGTGGAGTATAGTGTGTGAGGTTATATATATACTAAGGAAATTACAGTCATAACACAGTGAACCCGCAAAGGAAACTGTGAAATCAGGTGATGGCACAGTAATAATTGTATGGGAAATGCTCTGAATGAATTTCTGTGTAGAGGTTTTGTGGTCGATATTGGTGAAGTCAAGTTTAAAACTTCTGGGTTGAAGCATTAAATTGAATTGATATGTTACAAATTTGGGTTGGATTCATATAATCTATTTTATGAAGAAATTATGTATTTTATGGTGAATGTACATTACTGTGGAAGTGAGTAGATGAAAATTTCAATGTGTGCGTAGCGTTCTTGGAGTATCACATTGCAGAGATCGTGAAATTAGATCGACGGCGTAGTCCGATTGCTATGAATGAGATTTAACTACAATAGAGATTCGTTATAATGATAATAGTTGAGTAGTATCATTGAACTGTATTGGAACCACGAGTTAGTGTTGTATGCGAAAGCTAAGCGGAACTCGGAAGACAGAACCCGGTAGCGGAACGCGGAGTTAGGCGGAACCCCGAGCCAAAGGGGCAGAACCATGACCAGATGAACAGTGACGGCGGTTTATGGTTTTCATCGCACCACCTTTACACGGTGGGCAGTATTTGAGGAGTTGGGAGCGATTCCACAGGACGGACGACGCGTGTCCCAGAGAAATTTGGCAAAACCACTCTCATTGTGCGCCATCACGCATTAACTATTGACTGAGGACCCCATGCGATATCAATACAAGCCGTCGATCTAGAGGGAAGCGATCTGACGGTGATCATATTGGGAAGATGTGCGAAGGTTAACTTAAGGTACGGGCGTGTGTATTTGATTGATTCCGTCGATTTTATGGTGGGGCCCATGCATACGAATGTGTTGATTATTGTTAAGATTTGCGGATTTATTAATCTTTGGGGTCATAGTTATAAGGTTCGAACATTTAGTTATGAGGTGTGAAGGAAGCCCCTGAAATGAAATAATAACTGTCGGGTTTATTTAAATATCAAAGGTATTGGGTCACATAAGGGCTGTCTATTATATCAGTTGGTACTAAGCCCGTCAACACATTCCTTAATCTAATTCTATGAATTCGATAATTGAACCTAAAGAAAGGATCAAGAAGGCTCCCTTATTGAATTAAAAGAACGAACCAGGATATTGAACTATTCGAATTATGGGTTGGTTGGGCAAAGAACTTTGAATGTATTTTACACAGAGGTTGAAATTTATTATAAAGGTCGAAGGTTGACCCGAATCCTTACAAGTGTATTGACAAAGATTCAACATGTAAAGGTTGCCACTGCAGAAATTAAAAGTATTGAAATTGCCCAGCAGTGATATTAAAAGACAGTTATATGTACAACAGTTATACAAATTGCAATGAAGAAGAGAGCCTACAAGAACGAAAGAGAGAGAAACAGCAGCAGAAAAGACAAATCCAGTCAAGCCAAAATCCAGAAAAGAAGCTGAGTGAAATTGAAGTGTGTAACTGAAAATGTAAATGTTGTAATTAAATTTTTTATTGTTTGTGATGCATTGGCAAGTCTCCGAAAGAGAACAAATATCCCACTGTAATGTTAAATTGATACCTACAGTTATATTTTCTAAATTGAGTTGGATAAAGGAATGAGAAGACAGAAGCCAAAGAGTCATGACTGTTCACTCAAAATTCCTTGTGAAATACAAACAGTCATGTGAGGAACTCTATAAATAATATCAACTGGATATGCATAAGAGGTGAGAGAGTAATATAGAGAAGGCAGAGTATAGAAGAGACAGTAGAGAAGATTAAGAAAAGAAAAGCAGAAGAGAAGTTAAGGTAATTTAGCCGATATCCGAGGGTAAATCGCAAACTTTCGCTTGATAAATTGAGGAAGTTTGAGCTTCCCACCAGCTTCAACTTGATAGCTTGTTGCCGGATAAATCGTTCTGTGGACAAGACCGATCTCCCTAGTGTCAGAAGACAATCTAGCAACAAACGAACAAATAAGTTTTTCTTTCTCTAAATATATTTGTTTTGCAATTAAATGCTATGAAGGTGTCGATCCTACCTTAGATCCAAATGCTTATTTGCGGTCGTAGTGCTTCCATCGCATCAATAATCCTTCGTCGCAACAAGAGCTCTTTTGTCGCAAGAAAGTATCATCTTTCGTTGATCTGCAATCACAAACAAGAAAATATCAATAGCACCTGTATAACAAATAATCATAAAACATACCTATCATAGTGATCAAGGAATCTATGAAATAAACGATCAAATGACAACTTATTGAAATAAACAATCGAACGACAATTTATTGAGAAAAACAAAACTTGATTGTATTAATCTTAAAATATATAGAAGAACCTTACAACCTTAGCCTTGATGTTCGAAAGGTCTTCCCGGGGTCCGAAGCAGGAATCTCCTCTACTTTGATAAGTCTTGCACTCTTCCTCCAGGAGCATAAAGAGGTATGTGATCTTTCCTCTCAAAAACTCAACAGAAAGAAGTCTAAATCTCAACAGCACTTCAGCTCAATCACACATAAAGCTTGAACTCCAATTCTCAATCTCCCAAAATATCAATCTCCAAAAAATTCTTAACCCTTTGAGACTACCCAATGCCTCCTTTTATAGAGCAGATGAGGAGGATAAGATTCCACCTTTTAAGGGATAGAATCCTCCTTCAAAGGGATAGACTCCTCACATCAAGGGATTAGTTCCTTAAGGTGAGGGATACATGCACCTTAATGTTGCATCATCCCCAAAATTCTCATTCTAGAACCTTCCTAGAATTGACTCAAACCACTTTTTTTTGAGATTTTACTTTCGCCTGACTTTGAGGTGCATTTGTGTTGAAAATCAAGGTTCTAAAACGCAGTAAGCAAAGGTATTATTCACAGCACCCAAGCTAGGAATGCAGGCATGCCTCATGTTACATGCGTACCCCAAGATTCAGAGATTTTTAGGGTTTTTCCTCCTATTTCAAGGCTTGACATGAGGGGTAAAGGTTGTAAGACTTGCAAAGGAGGTATGTATGAGTGTTAATGAGCTCATACAGTTAGCAGAATGTCAAGGTGACAATTTTTAGTGTAACAGATTTCCACCTAAAGTGCGAAGTCTGAAATAGATGAAGATGAAGTCTGTCATATATGAAGAGTGAAGTACCTTATCATTTCAAGGATCATCCCGTGGAAACCCCAGTCGGAACCTGTAAAAACATTCAATGCAAAATATATATATGTAAACATATCATCGCTGAGGTAGGCATTCCCATACTCAGATCAAAACTAGCTAAACTTGTTCTGATACAGAAATGATTTTAATATTACATCAATATTGTAGACACAACATGGACGCAACTATCTGTAATGGATAGTCTACTACATAATGAATAATAAAACTCCTCGCAGCCTGGATGGTGGAAACTAGATCTAGGGTCTTGATTTCTGCTTCCCGAACTAGTACGGTTCTATCCATGCGATTAAATGTATTGAAGTCGAACATGGTAGAACTCACTTGATTACCAGTCAATGATGTAAACTGTTAACAAGTGTGAGAGTAACCACCAGTAATGTCAATGGCTCTCAAAGTACTCAGTACAATCCATGAAATGTGAATAAATGAGCTGAATTCGAACATGTCACGGAATCATTCGATCAAAGGTCAATGATACAACCTGTTGTCGAAGGCGAGAAACCTGCCATTGAGGCATGCAGATTTCAAGGTACTGACGATTTCTAGATCAACTTCCTAGATAATGAGCTATCGTCGATAGAAAGTGATCCATCGTAGGCAAGCCCACAACACGAAATCATAGATCAAGTTTTGAAGAAATACATTGGCCAGGACTGACTCAGGGATGGTCAAAATGAATGACAGATATTTCGCAAATGAATGGTTTATTTGAACTGTCCTCTTGAACACATTACATAACGACATCAAGAGACAGGTTTGCCCCAGCCACCACCCATCGATAATACCCGTAAACCTATCGAAGACTTCTAATACATGATTTAACCGTTAGCAAAGGATTTCCCAACCCAGGTAGAAGTGTGACAAAAAGTGTCGTGTTCAAGAGTGGTGTAATGCTCTTACAAATCAAAGTGTAACAAACGAATCTATTTTTCTCTCTTTTCCCCAACCATTTCTGGCAAGTACCTCTTTATTTTTGACAAGCTTGAGGAGGATAACATTTGCTTGTTTATAAGCTCATCCTTTCGATGAGTCCAACTTAGTTTAAAATTCCTGAACTCAAGAAGAGTGGCCTGCCTGCTTGGGTGTGGTCCAACATCCTTTTTATCACAAATTTAATGAATCCAAGATAGAGAACTCGCTCGTTTTTCAATTTTGGGAGAAGAAAACTTAAGAAAACTCCATGGGTGTACTTTTTCGTAGTTTGTCCGAGCTCCAAAATGGATAAATAATGCGAGAGAACTATTGGACCTAGAATATCAACGTTTACCTTTTCGTAAATAGTCCATTTCAGTCCGGAAAAGGGGTAAACTTATACTGAAGGGACGATCATTCATTTACTTTAATGAGTTCGAATAATAAAGTACTCGACAATCTTTTCATGTTTAGAGAGTCTAAAAAGGGCTTAAAAGAGAACTCCAAGGTTTTGATTTTCGTAATTTTCAAGAGTCCGAAAAAGTGATAAAAGTATACTCAGTAGTTTCGCTTTTTCTGTAAATTTTAACGAGTTCGAAAAAGGGATAAAAATGTACTCATGGTTTTCACTTTTTCGTAAGTTTTAACGAGTTCGAAAAAGGGATAAAAATGTACTCATATGGCCGACTTTCAATTTAATTTACGAGCAGGAAAAGACGGAAAGAACTCGGCATTTTCATGTTTTTTACGAGAATGAAAGATAGCAAAATAATCTCGAGATTTTCATGAGTTTAACGAGTCTTGAAAATAATCAAAATTGACTCAAGATAGGTTTCATTTTTACAAAAGCTTGAAACAGAGAAAAAATATGCTTCAGAGTGGTTTCATTTTTACACAAGCTTGAAACAGAGAGAAAATTTTGCTTGATGCCCCCTAAACGTAACTGCTAGAGTGCATGCCCCCCCAGCTTCATTTCATTCAACTAAGTACACTGCTGGTAATTAATAGCTGGATGGAATGAAGGTTCATTTACGAGATCATATGAAAGACCCGACCTAAAACTGTAAGAAAATTATGCAAAAAACTGAAATAACTAACCTAAATATATGACTTAACATTTATGAGATCTAGTCAAAGTCTCAACTCAATTAGGGGAGGATTTGTTTCATTTTTTAACGAGCTTGACACAAAAAAAGAACTATGCTCATGGCAACATGTTTCATTTTTTAACGAGGTTGACACAATAAAAGAAACTTTCATCATACCTTATTCATTTTTTTTAATGAGGTTGATAGAGTAAAAGAAACTATCCTCGTATCTACTTTCTACAATCTACCTATATAACCTACTTATTCATTTTTTAATGAGGTTGACACAAGAAAAGAACTATCCTCATACTCACTGATTCATTTTTAAATGAGGTTGACACAGTAAAAGGAAATATCCTCGTACCTAATTCATTTTCTAATGAGGTTGACTCAGAAAAGAACGTCTGCTGCTCATTCATTTTTTAATGAGGTTGACACAGAAAGAACCGGCCCTCGGCTAATTTGTTTCATTTTTTAACGAACACATATAAAGGAACTATCCTCACTCACTAATTCATTTTTAATGAGGTTGACACAATAAAAGGAACTTTCCCTCCTCTCACTAACCGATTCATTTTTTAACGAGGTTGACACAGAAAAGAAATTTTCATACTGACTATTCTTTAATGAGTGTTGACTCAAGAATCAGAACTATCCTCGTAAAATATTTATTTAATCATCAATCTACTCTTACAATCTACCTATTGATTCATTTTTTAATGAGGTTGACACAAGAAAAGAACTTTCCTCTTAGAAGATTATTTAATTTTTTTAATGAGCTTGACACAAGAAAATGAACTATTCTCTCGACTAACTGATTCATTTTTTAATGAGGTTTATATAGGAAAAGAAACTACCCTCACACTCACTGATTCATTTTTTATGAGGTTGACACAGTAAAAGGAACTATCCTCGGGCCACTGATTTATTTTTTAACGAGGTTGACACAGTAAAAGGAACTATCCGGAAACGATCATATATTTTAACGAGAGGTTGAACTGGCAATGTGATCTGTAAGCAAAACGAATCGATTCATTTTTTTAACGAGGCTGACACAGTGAAAATGAACTTTCTCAACCACTCGATACATTTTTTAACGAGGTTGACTCGGGCAATGTGAACCGTCCTCGCATTCTTTGATCATGGCTTCCAAGAGGTCTTCATCAGAAGGAATAATAGTTCTTTGGAAGGAACACATGTCAAGGGACTCAAAAGGGATAAGAACATCACGTTCAAATAATCCCATAGAGTTTTCCATGTCAATTACCGGATCTAAGTCAAAGGAAGACGAGCAAACAGTGAGAGGCTCACTTACATTGGTAATTGAAAACATGGGACTAGTTGCCACATAATTAACCCGTGGCGGGGTAGATACCACTTTAGAATCAGGAAAATTTAGGGGTGTCATATTATTGGTAGTCGAAACAAGACTAGGGAACGAAAGCTGGTCTATAGTCACAATATTTCCATTGTGAGGGAAAGACATCACACGAAAGAGTGTCGATACGACAGCTTTCATTGCATAGACATAGTCTCGCCCAAGGAGTAAATTGAAATCCAAGGGACCTCGAACTACCATAAGATCAATACAGACAGTTTTACCTTCCAAAGTAATAGAAAAATTAGGAAGGATCCCTAAAGGTTCACTAATGGTTCTGTTAAAAGCTTTCAGATTCTGTGTAATAGGCACAAGCTGAGGGGAACCCAAAGCTTTCCAAACAGTTGAGGATAAAATACTAACAGAAGCACCTTCATCTACCTGTGTGCAGTGTATGTCCCTACCACCCAACTTCACAATGATTTGGAAAGGGATGGAGGAAGGAAGATGAGGTTTTGTCAGTCTATTCCAATCAAAGGAAAAGACCTCAGTACTTGGAGGGGGTTCTGTAGAAACAGGTGAAATGCCCCCCGACGTAGAAGAATCTGATGTAACAAGAAGAACCTGAGCGGTATGAAGTTCACTCTCTATAGGGAGAATGGGATCGACCGAATGTGAAATCGAATCGACCACTTGATCAACTAATGGATCATCAACCTGAGTGATATGAGTTTCACTCTCCAATGGAAGAGTGGGATCGACTGTACTTGAAATTAGATCAATCACTCCGTTAGTTGACGGTAGGTTGGGAGAAAGTTTACGGTAACCAGTTGGAAATTCTTGCTGTGGAATAGTAAGGTTTTCCAACAATTTTGAGGCTTCATCCATGTGAGGGAAAATGTGAGTTTGATGACTCCCTTTGCATAACTGACAAGGAAACCTAACTTTACCCTTTTTCCCAGGAACCTGACTATCACTGGTTGATGGATCAACAGAAAGTTGATGAGATTTTTCTGACCATACTTCCAAGACCTTTGGAATACTAGGACAATTGATAAGGAAGTGGTCACCCTTACAAAGCCTGCAAGGGTATTTGGGTTTACGATGCATGTTGGAGGTTTCCTCAACACAACTAACATTTACAACCATGGTTGGTTGGTTGACTTCTTTCTTATCTTGCTTCTTCTTCTTCTTCTTCTTCCCTTTCTTCTTCTTCTTAGCCACTTGGTTACTAGCATCAAGGCTTTTACCAAGCGAAGAGGAAGAAATGGAGGAAGAAATATTAGGCGAAGAAGGTAAAGGGTCAACAGAAGGTTGGTGATGTTGAGATGGTGAACTTTGTTGAAGTGAAGCATCCGGTTGAGGTGGAACAATTGGAGTATTTGGGGCCAACGAAGTTGAAAATAACCATATCGGTAAACCTATTGTAAATCCAGGTAATGACAAAGTAGCCATATAAGGAGGACCAACATTTCCAAAACAAGGAAAAGTACTAGGATTCTCGTTAAGAGGGGTTCCTTGGTTGGTAAATTCCGGAACAGTTGCCATTATATTCAACTTCAGTGAATTTTATTAACAATTTAAAACTAAAATTAACAATTCAAAATTCACACCTAACAATTAAAATTCACAATTGACACCTATGGTCTCTAAAAGTAAAAACAAACAAATTAACACACGCTATCAAATCTAGGAGTCAAACCACACACAAACAGTAACTTCCCGTACTAAAAACACTAGTTGGTGATGAAATCCAACATCGTAGAATTTAATACAGAAAGGGCGGTTGGAACAGCTACCCCGACAACCTGCTTAATGAAACAGACTGGCACAAGTTTCTTCACAAAACCATCTCGAGTGAAGAGAACCCCCCAGAGAGTCCAAGTGAGTCTAGTCGACGTCTGCTCCAGGTACAGTGAGATATTTCCTTCACCGTCACCTTAGGAAATAATCTTAAGTTTATGGACACTAAGGTTACCAACAATAACAAATACAACTGGGGGAACAGTCTACGATCTGATCCCATGTGCAAGGGCAGAGTAACAAAGCTCAATCCCCTTGAAGGCTCCTCGACATAATCCGAGGTTTACCGACAAGTGACCCCAGGCTCCTCGACAATGGTTAATCCGAGGTTTACCGTTTGTAATGCGCGCAAAATCTTCTATCTTTCCCAATGAAACAGAATTGATTGTCTCAAAGGTTCAGACATGATCTCGTGATTGACTTCTTTAAGAGAAGCTTCCCAGAATGTACCAATTACAATTGGATTTATTTCCTACCGCAAGATTTATCTACTTGTTTGTTTTAGTTGCTTTGGAAAGTTAACTACAACCTATTCCAAAGCACTAATCCTGAGCTAGATTGGTGGAAAGAGCCCTAAAAATTTAAAAATTACTAGATGAATTTTAATTAAGCGTTGTGTTATTTAGGTTGTTATTACTCAAAAGGGTAAATGGATATGAAACCAATGGTGTTATGACCCGACCCAAAACTGAATGCAATCGAATATGATAATGTAATCTTTTCAATTCGATGAATCCTAACTAAAGTAAGGAAAGAGTTTCCATTCACTTCCAACAATGCAAAAATTGATCACTAAGAGAAAATATAACAAATTCTCTAATGCACTAATTTTATCAAGAAAAACTAATGCAAATCAATCCCAAAACAATTTTTATTTTTGTGTTTTTAAAACAAGCATAAAAACATCTAAATTCAAATCAAAGAAAACTGATCTAAATCTATGATTGATTTTTCAGAATGTAAACTATGCAGTTGTAATCTATGCACAATTCACTCGAAAAGTATGCAAATGTAATCTATGCACATTTTTCATTCATGTTCTGAAAATGAGAATTCTAATTATGCAAATGTGATCTATGCAAGAGAATTCTCAAACACAAGATGATTCTAATGTAATCTAAGAACCAATCAAGTGCAAGTAAAGAAAATTGGGTGAGAGTTCCAAAAATCAAAAAATAAAACACTCAAAGGCGATTAACACTCATACACAAGCAAAAACAAAAGCAAAAAGATGCAAAATTGTGAAAAGACTAAGACAAACCTCCAAGTAATGACCAAAGGAAATCAAATTAAGAATTTCTCAAAAAAGAGACTCAAAACACCCAATTAACTTAATGGAGATTGATGAGATGAAGAATTTGCTGAAAGAAACTTAGAAACAAGAGATTTTTGACAGAAAAATACAGATCTGGGTAGATGCTAAGAATCCTAAATTAAATCTAAACTAAATTGGAAAAAATAAATCTAAAGTTTTTCAAAAAATTTAACAGGGTCCGCAAGCTCCCAGAAGTAACAGGTGCGGTCCCGCACTGTTTACTTAAGGAAAGTGCGAAACTGCCCGCACTGTGCAAAAGAACAAAGTGCGGTCCCCAGAAAAGTTCAAGAAAAACTTAAAAGATTTCAAAATTTTCAAAAACAGAGAAAAACTAAGCTACCCAGGCAGATATCCATCAATCAAAAACCAGGAAAAACTTTTCCTCAAATCAAAATAAAAGAGAACCAAAAACAACAAGTTTCTTTCCCCAGCGGAGTCGCCAATTTGTTGGCCGGATAAATCGTTCTTGCGGACAAGACCGATCTCCCTAGTGTCAGAAGACAATCTAGCAACAAACGAACAACTAAGTTTGTCTTTCTCTAAATATATTTGTTTTGCAATTAAATGCTATGAAGGTGTTGATCCTACCTTAGATCCAAATGCTGATTTGCAGTCGTAGTGCTTCCATCCCATCAATAATCCTTTGTTGCAACAAGAGTCCTTTCGTCGCAACAATAATCCTTCTGTCGCAACAAGAGTTCTTTCGTCGCAAGAAAGTGTCGTCTTTTGTCGACCTGCAATCACAAACAAGAAAATATTAAATAGCACCTGTATAACAAATAATCATAAAACATACCTATCATAGTGATCAAGGAATCTATGAAATAAATGATCAAACGACAGCTTATTGAAATAAACAATCGAATGACAATTTATTGAGAAAAACAGAACTTGATTGTATTAATATTAAAATATATAGAAGAACCTTACAACCTTAGCCTTGATGTTCGAAAGGCCTTCCCGGGGTCGGAAGCAGGAATCTCCTCTACTTTGATAAGTCTTGCACTCTTCCTCCAGAAGCATAAAGAGGTATGTGATCTTTCCTCTCAAAAGCTCAGCAGAAAGAAGTCTAAATCTCAACAGCACTTCAGCTCAATCACACATAAAGCTTGAACTCCAATTCTCAATCTCCAAAATCTCAATCTCCAAAAGCTTAACCCTTTGAGTCTACCCAATGCCTCCTTTTATAGAGCAGATGAGGAGGTTAGGATTCCACCTTTGTAGGGATAGAATCCTCCTTCAAAGGGATAGACTCCTCACATCAAGGGATTAGCTCCTTAAGGTGAGGGATACATGCACCTTATCAAAGCGTACTCATCCCCAAAAATTCTCATCTAGAACCTTCTAGAATTGACCTCAAACCACTTTTTTGACTTTACTTTCTTGCCTTTTTTACTTTGAGGAGGGTACGCAGGCATTGCAAAGGAAAAATGTGTTCTAAAACGCAGGTAAGCAGTGTATTACCTACGTACCCAAGCTAGGAACGCAGGCAGGCTTCATGTTACCTGCGTACCCAAAGTTTCACAGATTTTTAGGGTTTTTCCTCCTGTTTCAGGGCTTGACATGAGGAGTAAAGGTTGTAAGACTTGCAAAGGAGGTATGTATGAGTGTTAATGAGCTCATATAGTCAGCAGAATGTCAAGGTGACAATTTTTAGTGTAACATAGTCGTTAGTTGTAGCCTAATCGAGGTTGGAGCCTCCTATAGGCTGGTGCCCTAGAAAATCAAGGAGTTGGTGCTTCCTCGCAAGTTGTAGCTTGCGCACTGAGGTTGGAGCTCTCCCGTAGGTTGGTGTCAGAGAAAATTGGCTGAGTTATGGTTTCTGGTGTTATTGTAGCTTGCAGAATTGAGGATTGGAGCCTCCTGTAGGTTGGTGCCTGCAGAAAAACAGTGGTGAGAGGGAGTGGAGCTTGCCTTTGCATCACAACAATAATAAGATGTGGTTTTCTCCCTTTATGGGTTTCCACTTATATCTGGTGTCTCTGTGCATGATGTTTATGTGTTGATATGATTTATATCTTCTGCTTAACACCTGCTACTCTCATATTAAGTCTACTGTTATATTATATTAATAATTGCTGCTCACATTCTAAGATTACTCACATATTAAGTTGGACATGATATGAAGGTGTAAATAAGTTTTAATGAAAAGTTTTTAAAATTCCATGAATGTGTTAAACTGATTCACCCCCCCTCTCGCTTTAACTAAGAGTCCAACAGCTAGGGACTTGATCTATTTGTATACAAAAGCACAGATTGGAGCAGATTAATTAATTGGATGAGATCGGATGAGGTCGAGACGGGGATGCGGTCCGGAAAACAAATATAATTAACGTAAAAGGAATAGATGGCATGATAAGTACATTAAGGAAAATAAATTCAAAGAAGGTGACTGGGCCCTCTTGTTTGATTCAAAGTTCAAATATTTTCAAGGTAAATTCCAAACACATTGGCTTGGGCCATATGAAATTGTGAAAATTTTTGACAATGGAGCAATAAAAATCAGGACAATAGATGAAGATAAGGTGACTTTTCTTGTAAATGGTCATAGATTGAAACTGTATCATAAGCCACTTTCAAGAGAAGAATTTGTCAAGAGATTCCAGGAGAACAGTGATGTGAAGTTAATGAAGAAGAATCCTTCTTCTTCATCAACTTAATTGTATTTTCTGAAATCAGATGCTAAAAAAAAAAAAAAAAAGTATAAACATGAAATTTAATCATTGATTAGCATGTTTATATAGAAAAGATAAGGTGAAAATCAGAATCCTTCTGACACTTTAGCTTTTCAAAATTGTGCTTTTCCTGCAAACAACTATCATAAAATTGTAAGTGCAGGCTCATTTTACATATCACATTCCACTTATGATCCATTTCATTCCATCATATCTCACTTCATCCATATTTCATTCACTCCATTCATCCATACTTAATTCACTCCATTTCATGATTCATCTCATTTCATTTCAGATTTTCAAAATTGATCTTTTTCTGCAATTGAGTATTACAAATCATAAGTTGCGGGCCACTTTTCATATTTCATTCCACTCCACATTTATGATCCATTTCATTCCATCATATTTCACTTCATTAATGCTTCATTCCACTATATTTCATGATCCATTTTTTTCATACTTCATTCCATCCATATTCAAATCATTTCATTCCATGTCTCAAAGCTTTTACAGGTACATTCTGCAGTGAGATATTCTGCAGCCAGACATTCTGCAGCCAAATATTCTGCAGCCAGACATTCTGCAACCACTTGTTCAGCAGAAAATTGATCCTGCACACCTACTTCAACAAGAAAAATCAAAAGGATTATGAAGACTGAAAGATCAATAATTTTCAAAGGAAAGACAAAGCATATTAAAACAGCAAAAATCAAAAGAAAGGCTAAGGTAAAATTGTGTGAAATTATTATGATAGCAGATTATGAAAGATATAGTATGGTTAAGTCATATGTATGTTTCATAAAGTTATTTTGATTTTTCGTATTGATCAAGCCTATCATAAAATCCTTGAACAAATCCCTTCCATTCCACTCCATATCAAATCATCATTTATTAAAATTTAACGGTCAATACTTGAAGTGACCTATTAGGTCACGTCACTAACTCGAAATATTCATTGATGATTTTGAAATCCTCATGAGATTTCTCCGCGGTCTTTTACTCCATGACAACTCTCAAACTCAATCATTCGTATGATTTACCCTCATCGTATTTAACTCATCCCATATCCACTTCATGTCATTTTTCCGTAGCCAATTCCTGTCTGCAGAAACAGAGAAGTCATATTTAGGGTGAAACAACCCTCTACAACCATTTTTACCTCAGATAGGAGAGCAGTAACAGAGCAGTAAATTGAAGTTGAGGAAAAGAAGCCATGGGAATTATTGTAAGGTCCAAGCCAGTCGGAACCAAATATCTAGAAGGTTACCCACAGATTAAAGAGATGTTACAACAGGTTGGATGGCTAAAGTTTTTGGAGAATTTCAATGGATTTCACAAGGAGGTCACCAAGTCATTTGCCCGGTCATTCAACGGGTCAGAAGTTGAAATAGGTGATGTCAAGTTCATTATCACAGAATCCTTCATAGCAGAAGCAACAGAGTTGCCAAGGCAAGGTGAACGATGGTTTAAAAACAAAGAATTTCACAATGAAGCATGGAGACAGATGCTAAAAACACTAGGTATGGATATTTCAATTTTCAAGAAAGGCATTCCTAGTTCAACCTTGAAAAATAAATGGCGAAATATGTTGCTAATTCTACAAAAGTTTATAACCTGTGAAGGAAGGTTTGGCACCCTATATGTTTATCACATTCGTCTTATGATGAATTTCCTAGATGAAGAGATAAATTTACCCTTTTTCTTGCTCTATAGCCTAAAGAGGATGGCTTATAATGTCCAAAAAAGGGTTCAGTTCTTAGAAACCACCTTATATCATCATGGCCTAGTTAAAATTCTAATTGAGCATCATTTGAAAAAGGTAGGAGACAGTTGGGATGAGTTCCTCTTGAGAAATCATTTTGAAGAACCTAAAGAAACTATGTCTGAAGGAAAACTTGTAAGAAGAAGCAGGAGAGGAAAAAATGCCAAATCTGTTGAAATTAAAACTGATAAAACAATACAAGAAGACAGTTAGGATATTATCTCTGAAAAATTGGCCAAAATCAAGAAACAACTCAAAAAGGAAAAGATAATAAGAAAGGATGCTAAGAAGAGAGGTGAGGGACCATCTAAACTGAGAAGAAGTCATAGGCTTAAAGGCATATTGAATAAGATTGTAGTTAAACAAACAGGAATCATAGATATTGAAGATGAAGAGACACCAATTGATAGATCTCCTGAGTACTAGTACGAAGAAAATCCTGATAGAGGAACTCCGGAGGTAGACCCAACCCAACAACAGATCTATAATTATGTTGAATCATTAGAAAAAAGAGCCTCAAAAAACAGAGAAAGAACTCCTAGCCCACAAGAATCTTCAATTGAAGTGCTAAGAAGAGACAAATATGAATTGGAAGTACTCAATAGGCATATAAAAAATGAAAATGAAATTTTAAGGGAACAAGTCAAACTGAAAAGTGACATGAACACAACTCTCTCTCTGCAAATGGAAAAATTGTACAAGGCTAGTGAGAAACTGAAGAAGAAAAACAAGAATTTGAATAGGGCACTTATAAATCTGAGGTTCAAGTTGGTCATAAGGAAGCCTAGGATGCCATTGAACACCAAGCAAAGCAGAAAAAGGAAGCTAGATGTCTTGGCTGAAGTTTCAGAATACATGGATTGATTGCATGAGGACATGCAAAAGTTTTGCAGTGGGGGTATGTTGAGCCCTAAAAATGTCCTTTCCTTTCATCAAATTTCACTTCATTCCATTTGTCCTTTATTAGCTATAGGCTTAAAAGATCAATAGGAATGATTAAAATCACTTTAAGAATGCATGCAATGACTGACTTATTATACTTTTGTGGTTTTGTTGTCATAGTGATTTTTTAGCAGACTTAGCTACAGAATGCAGTCATTCTGTAGCTAGTCGCATATTCCGTAGCCATCTTTATGTTTACACAGGTTACAGGTGTCATTTGAGGGAAAGACACATATGGTTAAATTCCAGAACTCTCCTACATCATTCCTTGTCCTCCACGAAGGCTGAGCAAAAATCTGAAAGTGGTTATGCACGTGGAAAAAGCCAAAACCAAGAAGCAGACTTCTACAAGGATAAGGACTCTGCAGGTGTCTTCAGCAGAATACGAGTCCTCAACAGGAGTTCTAGTTCTATTTTGATTATAAAAGATGCCTATGCCTATTTCTACTCAATGACAGTTATGTATTTGCTTATAAAAATAACTCGGTGAACTGAGAAACAGTTAGTTGATGTTTTGTTGTTAGTTCTCAAAGACAGTGATACTTAGTTTCTGAGCATTTTTCCTTTAATGAAAGAAGTATAACTTTGATGCATGATCTAAAGCAACTTTAAGGAGTTAAGGATTCATGTGCCAATCTGATGGTAGAGGGCCCCTACTGTCTGAAAGGCTTTGTGCATATTTTCTAGATAAGTGACTTTTACTTCTGTTTTGTTCTTAACTTAGGCAGTTTTCTGAGTTTATCCTCTTGCATCATACTTATGTCATTTACTTACATTGAATATTACAGTCAATCTTGTTCTCATGAGCTGTTCCAATATATCACTAATGCGTGAATGAGATATAGCTGTAGTACTCTTGAGTTAATTGCATTTTAGTTCAGTTCTGTTCATTGCATTTCAGTTCTATTAGTTAATTGCATTTCAGTCCTGTTAATTAGACTTAAAAGACCCTCATTATTTTATGAGCTGCTCTTGTTCTTAACTTCTTCTAACACATCATTATCATATGAACAAGAATTAGTTATATCATTTTGAGCTCTTGATTGTTCTGCAATTTCTCATAATTTTACAAACAACCTTTTTCCCAAGTTGTTCCAAGAGATCTCTAACCTTTGAACGAGGCTTAATAGTAACATTTTGAGTTGCAGAATGAGTTAATTCTAGTGTCATAAGTTATTTTAGCATAGGGTTCCTTACTATGTTGCAGATAATCTTTTCTCAAAATGTTCCAACAAATTTCTAACAACGGATGAGATTTTCTCTGTGATATTTTAAGTTGTTGTTTACTAAAGAGAACCTCATTACATCAAACTAATCATTTTCTCAGTTTGTTCCAGCATACCTCTAATGAAATGAATTGGACTGAGTTTAATGTTATGAGTTACTTTTCTTATCAGCTTTACAATCTGTGGATTAGCATTTTCTGTTCTTAGGTGCCATTCATAGTTTAGAGTAGATTTTATTCTGTTTTAGTGTGATTAGTAACTTATCTTTGCTAGCAATTCAGTTCTTTTCCCCTTAGTATAAAAACACAAAACCAAAAACACTAGAAAAACACTAAGCACAACGAACTAGGAAGAAGATACCTCTGTGCACATATGGTGCACTTCACTGGGTCACGCATTAGCTCCGTTGACAATTTATGACATCAATTTAGGAACACTAAGTTGAGCAGACACAAATTACGAGGTGCTTTTTCATTTCGATTATCATATCATGGCTTCAGATAAGGGCAAAGACTAACCAAATATGGGTGGACTCAGAACATTACATGAAACACAATATTGTTACACCCTTCGAGGGAAATAATTTCTTCTTGGAGACTGACCTAGGGTGTTACCATGCTCAGCCTTCCCCAATCCCACGAGACACACAGTTGGAAATCCTTCCTAGTCCAACTGGTGCAAATGATTTTGATGGTTCTAAGACACATGAGGGATCTGGAGCTAGTTTTGTTTTAATATACCATGATAGAGAAAATATTTTATTTATTGCTGCTTGGAATTTGAGAGCACTAATAACATTGTAGAATAAAAAGCACTCATCCTGGTCTTATATAAGGCCATTGACCTCAATGTTGGGATTCTTAAAGAGATAGGTGTCTCTGAGATCGTCGTACGGTAGGTACGAAACACTATACACTCTGTGTCACCTAATTTGAAAAGTTATCAACAATAGGTATGGTGTTTATTTTCTAATAACATCAAGTACTAAATGAAATAGGTAACTTGACCTCAAAACGAGAACTCTAACCCAAAAAGACTCAAAAAACATGAAAAAACACCTCAAAAACAAAAAAAGTGTATTCTAGAACACACTTGGTTTTTTTGAAGGTCAAATTTCAACATTTTATAAAATTATGCTAAAAACAAAAATGTTTCTTGAAAAAAAGATTGAAAAAACACACTCAAAACAAAACCAGTTGATGCTGGAATAACAAAAAAAAAAATTGTGTCATATTTTTGACATTTTTAAAAATAGAAATAACATTTTTTAATTTTAAAATTCAAACATTAAAAAAAACTAAAAATTTTAAGAAAAAAATAAATTTAAAAATAAAAACATTTAAAGCTTAAAATTTAAAAAATATATAGGAATAAAAAATAAAAATAAGTAAAACAAAATAAAAATTTTAATTCAAACATTAAAAAAAACCTAAAATTTAAGAAAAAAATAAAAAATAAAAATAAAAAATTTAAAGATTAAAATTTCAAAATATATAGAAATAAAAAAATAAAACTAAAAACAAAACAAAAATATTAAATTAAAAAAAAAAGAACAAGTTAAAAAAGGAAAGAAATTATAAAAAATAAAATATAGAAATTAAATTTAAAAAAGAAAAAGAAAATGTTTATTAAATTAGAAACAAAAAAAAATTAAAAAAAAAAAAATAAATTTAAAGAAATATATTAAATTTTAATAAATTTCAAACTTTCAAATGAAAAAAGAAAAAACATTATTGAAATTAAAAGTAAAAAAATGAAAAATTAATTAAAAAGAAAAAAAGAAAAAAAAAAGAAAATAAAAATATTAAATTTAAAAATATATATATATTAAAAAAACAAATAGATTTTAAAAAATAAATTAAATTTAAATTATAAAAAATAATATATATATAAACGAACTTAAATTAAAAACATATATATTAGATTTTATTAAATTAAAAAAAAAAATTTAATATTAAAATAACAAATTAAATTTAAAAAAAAAATATTAAATTTTAATAAATAAATGAATAAACAAATAAATTTTGAAAAAAATAAAAATAAATTTAAATATAAAGAAAAAAAATAACAAAAAACATCATAAAATAACAAGTTAAAACATTCTTAAAAATCAATTAAAAATTGAAAAAAAAATATATTAAATAAAAAATCAAAAATAAAAAACAACTAATTTGAAAATATTAAGTTTAATATATATATATATATATATATATATATATATAATTTTAATTGAAAATTAAAAAATATGAAAAAAAAATTAATTAAATAAAAAAAATACAAAACTTAATAAAAATTATTAACAAAATTTAGAAACAAAAAAATTAAAAACAAAAAATGAATAAAATTAAAAAACAAAAACAAAAAAAATTAAAACAAATTAAATTTCAAATATAAAAATTAAATTTAAAAAAAAATAATTTAAATTTTTTGAATTTATTTAAAAAAATAAATAAATCAAATTAAAAAAATATATATTAAAAATTAAAAAAAAAAGAGAATTTTTTGATCATGGTGGCGCCGCCAATCAGCCTCCCGCCCAGGTGGCAGCGGAGGCCGGCTGCTGGGCGGGCGCACTCCGCCGCCACTTGGGGGAATCGACCTCCCGCGGCAGGAGGCCGATTTTGGGAATCACCCACCCGCCTTGAGAGGCCGGGAATCGCCTTCCCGCCGCATGAGGGCGATTCTTGCAACTCCGCCCCGCTATGGGAGGGCTATTCCCGTAAGTCGGCCTGCCATAAGAGGGCGATTCACGGCGACCTCCCACCGCAGAGGGCGATTCCTAACGACCTCCCGCCGGCGAGAGTGGCGATTCTCGAATCGGGGCCTCCCGCCCCAGCTGGCCCGCCTCCTCGCCGCCACTCCGGGTGGGAGGTCGATCGGGCAAAACACCACAACGATCAGAAAAATTCTTTTATTTCTTTTTATTTTTTTTTAATTTTTAATATTTTTTTTTAATTTGATTTTTTTTTAATTCAAAAAAATTAAAATTATTTGTTTTTTAATTTAAATTTTTTATTTTAAATTTAAATTGTTTTAATTTTTTTTTTTTTAATTTTGTTTTTAAATTTAATATTTTAGATTAATTATTTTTTAAAATTTAAAAATTATTTATTAAATTTATTAAATTTTAATTTAATCTTTTTTTTTTTAATCTTTTAGTTTATTTAGTTTTTCATTTTTAAAATTTATAAATTGTTTCATTTAAAAAAAAAACAATAAATTTATGAATTTTTTTTAAAAATCATTTGCACGTGGTTTTTCTCATTTTTTTTGTTTTTTAATGATGGTTTTTTTTTTTTTTAAATTCTTTTATTTTAATTTTCTTTTTCAATTTTAATTTTTTTTTTTAATTTGTTTTTTTTTGTTAATTTTAAAATTTATATTTTTTTTTCTTCTTATTATTATTATTTTAATTTTAATTTTTAAATTTAATTTTTTCTTATTTGTATTTTTATTTTTTTATCTAAATTTTAATTTTGTAATTTAAATTATTTTTAAATTTTCTATTTAAATTTCTTTCTTTTTTTAATTATATGGCTTTTTTTAATAACTTAGAAAAAAATGTTTTTGATGTTTTTATTTTTATTTTTTAAGTTAATTTTGTTTTTTTCTTTAAATTATGTGTTTTTTTTCAAATTTTGTCATTTCTTTTGATATAATTTTCGAATATTTTTGTTTTTTTTTAGTTTAAATTTTTTATTTTTACGAGTTAATTTTGTTTCTTTTTACATTTTTATTGGTTTTTTTTATTGTTTTTATATATATCTTTTTATCTAAGTTTTGTGTTTTATTATCAACATGAAAATCACCACTCTAAAAAAAAAAGGTTGATGCTACATCAATACGTTTCAAAATTAGCATGAAAATCACTACTCTAAAAAAAAAAGTTGATGCTACATCAATACGTTTCAAAATTAGCATGAAAATCACTAACATTTTAAAACAAATATTCATACTTCATAAATAAAAATATTAGAGTGTCAAAAATGTGCTAAAAAAGAAGAAGGTGATTCTGCATCACCACTTTTCAAAATCGGGTGCTTTTTATGCTACCAAAAAAAAGTAGGTAACAGTGCGGTTACCTATTTCATCAGAATAATTTATTCCAAGCTTTAAATATTGTATTTGTTCCTATATGTGTAATACAACTACGGATGCATTAACAAATGATGCTGCTAGGTTGTCACTTCTTAGGGACATTTTTTCTGTTGAAAACCTTTATAAACTATCTGTCCTTGATCATATAACTAATTTATGCATTTTTAATGATGACCAAAAAATACTTCAATTCATGGAAAACTTTGATGTATTTAAAGATGCAACCATTGATGAAGATGATCATGAAAAAGTGTTGCAAGATTCGACTTGAGCAAGCAAAGATAACCCCATGTTGAAGGGCATGGTATCACTTCAAAAGTTGTAGGACTTGCAGAATCACTTTGGAGGGTAATTCAATGCTAAAGCCTAGAGTGTAACACTCTCACATGAGCAGATAATTCTTGGAACAGAGAATGATCTGAATTTTTTTAATCTAAATACTTGATGCACACCACAAGTGTGACAATCTTTCATCTGCTTATTCAAGAAGTAACGAGATGTTTTCGTGTGGAAATACAATGAGCTCAAAAATTACAACATGAAAATAATCCATCATGGTATTCTGATTAAGGAAGGGGCCAATCTTCTTCAGTAGTAGTTGTGGAAGGTGCATAAAATGTGTTATCACCAAACTAAGGTTGATTGGGTTGTTCAACGGTCAATTCAGTGTAACTGTTTCAAATAAATTAGGGTTGGAAGTTAGCCCTTCCAACCAGAGGGGGGTATCCCAATAAAATGTATGATATTCAATAATAAAACTTCAAAAATAATATGGATAACTCTTAGATGTATTTTGGATTGTTTTTTGCAGGTTAAGGATGTGAGATGGCTACCATTTGGCATGGAGTTCGTATGAAACTCAATTACATAAAAACATCTTTCATGGAAGCTGAGGCATGTGAACCCTTATAAAAAATAACTTGGACATAAAAAAATATGCATAAATGAATTTGGAGCATAATTAACTATGACTTCCAAGTGATTATACATGAAGTAAGCTGAATTGACATTGAAAAGGTAGATAAGACAAACACATAAGAGTTCATAAAGAATCTCAGGTTTGAAAAAGCCTTTCTACAATTGTATATTACTGAATAGAAAATATTACAATAGTAGCATAAGTCATAACATCGATCAACCCTCTTCAACTCTGAAATATCCCTATATATATAGTTAAACTCCTTTTACATGAAGTTTTCCACCTAGGCTAGACCCTTGAAACTGCTGAAGATATCAAATCCAAAAAGGAATTGATTACATAGAGAGAATATAGAGATAATTATGTTTAGAATGAGTTTTAAACCTAATAGAAATCTAACACCATTAAGTTCATTAAAAACTTTTAAAAAACCCATACATGATGATGTTTATCGAATCAAACAACTTTTCTTGAGGTGGCAATGACCATGACCAAGTGATGAACTACCATACTGGAATATAGGCTCTAATGCTCGAAATTTTAGGATGTTTTGTTGTGTTTGATGATGTGGAAAAAAAAAATTTAAATGCTACAAAAACATCAAAATTTCCACTCATTGCAAAAACAGAGCATTTTAAGAAAAGTTTGTAGCAAAGAGTTTGTAGCGTTTTCCATTTATCCCTTTCTGCACCCTTTCTGATTCTATTTCTCGTTTGAGGGTCTTCATTAGGAAAAATGAGTTAAATACATGTTGTTGTCCACTCCTATTATGATAAATTTTGGAAATTATAGCTCAAGATATTCTTTAACGAGTTCATAGCGAAAACTCGGCTTTCATCCTGGAGTACACTACGAACTTGCCTGACTTTTCTAGAATTTGAAATTTCCACTCTTTACCTCCGAAAACCTGTCCAAAGCTATACTAACTGATGAGATGGAGCATCCTAAGAAAAAATTGGCCCAAAATATATCTAACCTTCTTTCAAGGAGTAGCAGGTGTTAGCCATCTATAATTTCTGTTATACCTAATGATGGCTAGAATAAGTTTGCAGCCTTCGAAAAGCAATTTAAAGTTAACATGTTAGTTCTCGAAGCCTGGTTGTTCTCTCTGTCCAAAGAAGCATACCTTCACTAATTTTTTCACTTCAAAGTCTTGTTTTTTCCAAAGAGAAAATTGTTTTTCAAAGCCTCATCTCCATCATTTCATTCCTCCATTTTATCTTCACAATTCCCTTCATATCACTCATTTTTCCCCTCATTTATCCTTTATTTCCTTAAAATCCCATTTTAAACCATTTAAACCCTTTATTTGGTTAAAAAACCCCTTTTTACACCCTATCAGAACCCTCAAAAGGCTTTAAAAACCTCCATTTTAGGCCTATTCCACTCATTTTAAACCTTAGGGCTCATGCGATTTTCGGTTTAGCCCTAGCCCCTTTTCGTCATATAACCCAGCCTTGTGACCAAATGCCCATCGCTCATCAGCACATCGCAATATCTCTTTCCCCGGTTCCTTTTCTCCAATGGTTCTTCCCCGCCGATGCTTTTGGACCGTTGATCTGGCTCCCCCAAATCCAAAGGTCGGCGTTGTTTCACCTTTTCGCTGTCCTCTACCCCGGTCATTCATTCCTGTGACGCTCTGATTTAATCTAGACCATCGATCCTCCTGATCGGACGGTCATCGCACCATCACATTATCGCTTTCTCCCATCTCAACCCCTTCTGCCTACCATGCTCCAATTTCATCTGGATTTTCGATCCTCCTGATCGGACGGTCATCGCTCCATCGGCGATCCCCGTTTCCTCACTCCCAAACTCCTTTTCCACCATTGGCCGATCCCCCGATTTAATCCCAACCGTCGATCTGCTCCTAGATCCGACGGCTCCCGCTGTTTTCTCCTTTACCCCACACATCGTTGTTCCCCCAATTTGCGAGGTCTCGATTGAATCTGGATCGTCCTATTAACCTAGAACAATGGCACAGGTTCACTATGGGGGCACCCAACCAAAGTGGCACGTACTCCCAGTCCCCTCATAGTTAATTTCCACCATTTATCTTCTCTCAATCCGATGGCCAACATTTTTCCATTCACTGCGGAGGCACCCCACCGACGAGATCCTTCCGTACCCCCAGTCCCCCCACAGTCAATCTCCACCGTTGATCTGACTCCCTCAGATCCAACGGTCTGCGTTGTCTCGCATTATCACTTTTCCTCCACCCCAATTCATTCATTTCGGCCATTCCCTGATATGATCTCAATCTTCAATCCTCCTGATCGAACGGTTTGCGCTTTCTCGCAGTTTTCCCTTCCCTCACACCATTTGTCATTTATGCGATCTGGCGGAGAGATCTAGGCCGTTGATCTACCTGATCTGACAGTCCATATTCATCTTCGCGCCCAACTCACGAAACCTCCCGGGCATGCAATTTGAACGCGAAATGGGTGGTTTCTGAGGGATAGGTGTCAACGTCTAAGCCCTATCGTGTTCGCCTAGGGTAATACCGCTCACCACCCAGACCCTATGCGAAAACCACCTCCGGTTTTCCAAAACCGCCCTTGCATCTCTCCACGCCAAATTCAGTTTCGGACACTGGTTTTCATTTTTTTTCGCCATGAGGCCCTTTTCCACTGCATCCACCACCTCCTCACAGCTCCTCGGCTTTCGCTCGAGCCGCTGAAGCATTTTTTACACTATACGTAGGATTTTATAATTGTTTATTGTTTAGTTGCAGGTTTTAATGGCGGCCTTAAGTTGTTGGCCCTCCTACAGCCATATACCAGTGGCAGAAGCCAAGGATGATGTCCTGAGGCTGAATCAATGCATAAAGGGATTCACGGGTTGACTATTAATTTGTTATCAGCACCTCATGAACACTGGTGAAGGAAAAAACCCCCAGCGCGAAAGTCCAACCCACCTATACACAAAAGAGATAAAGTAAAGATCAATGAATATTAAAGAAAGAGCATCAAAAGAATAAAGGTTAAGGGTCCAACTCAAAAGATTAAAGGCTTAACTCGTAGATCAAAGATAAAACACAGTTAAAGCCAAATCAATGTTAAATGACAAAGACGGACAAATCAGCGAAGGAGAGCTTTGAATGACACATCAGTGAAGCTGTTTACTCCTCCCATGACTAAAGCCACCTTGACAGTTATTATGCTGACAGAACCTCTTTAAACCGTTAAGGTAGTTATTGTAAAGGTATGGGTGGTCTCAAAACCCATACTGTCCACTTTACTTGTACCAGAAGAAAAGACAGAACTGCGACAGCCGAAAGACTTCTCCACAAAGACACTCTTTGGAGTTATTACCAGCCTGACAGTTACGCCTCAAAGTCTACAAGAACTACTAGAATGGGCAAGAAATTAATGTAATATTTATGACACAGAATGGGCATTCGAATGCTTCTCTCCTCTATTTTAATTAACCATTAAGACCATCTCTGTCACCTCTCCTCCCCATTCACCTATAAATCCTATTCGAACTCTCATTATAAAAGTTGGCATTTGATGAATTCTGAAGTAATACATAGACTACTGCTTTGAATAAGGATTGATGTTTTGAAGAAGTGTGGATGTCTTTGCTTTTCCTTTGATGAAGGAGGCTAGATCATTGGATCCCTGATCCTGGTTTTGGTGAGGTACTCTCTATTTGTTAATGTTATTTCTTGCTTTTCGCTTTGTTCCATTATGCTTTGCTTGCAATAGAGTAAAATGCTTAGGCTAAGAAATGTCTCCTAGAAGCACCTTAGGCCTGTTTACTCTTCACTGCCTTTATGTTTTCATCTGCTAAAGGTTTTATTGAGTAGTTTGACTGCTTTTAAACCCTTAAGCTTGTTCATTTCGACATAGTTCAAATAGTTGGTGTCAAGGTTGAATTATGGTTTGCCCTGCCTGATTGCTGCCTCTTGAAAGTTATTTCTGAAAACATCCTTCAAATGTTGTTGTCTGTAGCTTGGCAGAGAGGATTTGTTCTGATCTTACCCTCTGTTTCTTGCTGAGATAGTCATATTTGAAGGTCTTTATAATTGCAGTCTTAGATGCCTGGGTGTTCCCCCTTTTATGAATGCAATTAGTTGTGTTTCTTATATGTTTTCTAACTTCTTTAAGTGAAACAATTAGAAGAAACAAAATGTTCCTCTCCTTCTTTGTCTTACTTAAAAGTCTGTCTTGTTTATGTTATCTACATAAATTATGTTGGTAGGATTCATGGTTAGCCCTGGCTATTGAATATTTCTTTATGTTTAGATAGTGTTGCAAGTCCCTTCATTGAAAAGTATACATGATTAAGGAGTATTAACAACCCTTAAAGCTCTACTTTTCCTTCCAAATCCTTGATGTTCATCTCATCCCACCTATATGATCCCACAGATCCATTGAATAAGTTATATTTTCCCTTTGGTTCTCCAAATTCATCAATCAAAATTGTTTAGACTTCCACATGACTCCATTGCCCAATGGCTTGTAGATTTCCACACTCTATCTATGCTGCCTAAGTCATCTATGTCAAACCAACAAACAAAAAAACTTGCACTTAATAACTAGCCTAAAATCAACCTCTTAAAAGCATCAAGCTATATCCTTACAAACATATTGAGAGATCCCTCTCTGAGACTAGGAGGGCTAGATCCTAGAGCTCTAAAACTTGGTTTGAATGTTTCCTTGTCATTTGGTTTGCCAATAAGCTAAATCACAGGACCCCAACATTTTGGCGATCACAGTGGGACTTATGAGTGAATTACATCTTATACATCCTTAATACCTCAGAAGACCCGCAAACATCCTTAGATTGGTAGTTAATTTCTGATGGTGGACAATAGCCCCCTTCAAAACATTCGAAATCATCCACCTGGTGACTCCACAACTCCTAAAGGACCAAAAGACTCCACTGGTGATCAGTAGGCCTGCTGATTACCCTTGGTTTCACAAAGACTCCACTGGGACAACCCACACTACCATTAAAACATCGTGCACACCCATGATTAGGAAATTCTGAGGATTAAGTTTTCTTTGTTAAAGACTAGTTTGCCTCTAAATATTGTCATATCTGAATAAATTTCTTTTCTTTGGGTCTAAATCTTAACATACTGGCTTCAAAAAGAATTCATACTAGAGCCTATCCTGACCCAAATCCTCCTAAGATAGTTGATAATCCAGAAATCATCCTTAGGAAGTATCCTATATCTAGGGATTAAATTATTGTTAGACCCATTCATAGAGCTAACTCCGTGCCTGAAGTCCTTACAGCTCTATCGGATACCCAAGTTGACTTACCCTTTTCAAGAAGTTTACCAAGAACCATGTCACTTAGTGGTATAGATCAGACAGACTTTGAGCCTCCAAGTTCACCACAACATAATGGCCAACATATTAGCAGCAGAGAAACCCCTCCATACACACCTCTTGATCTTCATTTCATTCATAACTTTGGTTTCTCTCACCCCAAATATGCTCAACAGTCTCTTGCTGGTCCAAGCGCTTCTGTCATATGTATACCCACTGTTCAAACCACTCCATTCCTCCCACAAAATCCCATCATGGTAGCATGGTATGCTCCACTAGTGTTACCACAACCTCTGGTTCCTTTACCCAATGAATATCAGTCCAAAATTCCCCATTTCACCGGAAATGAACCCACTACTGCTCAACAGCACGTAGACAAGATGAACAATGCCTTTGATTATATGGAAATAGAAGATGAGACCATTAAGATGAGAATCTTTGCCCAAAGTTTAGGAGGAGAAGCCAAGAAATGGTTTAAGGGTTTAACTCCTAATAGTATAAATAATCTCCCTTCTTTACATCAAACATTCATAAAAGAATGGGAAATTAGAAAGAACCCTCTCCAAATACTTTCAGATTACAACAAACTCAAGAGAAACACTAGGGAAAGTGTTCAAAATTATTGCACTAGATTCAATAGTGTTTATAACACACTACCCCCATATTTGAAACCTCCACAAGGCTTGGCTTTGGCCAAATTCCCTGAAGGATTTGATCCCGAAATGGCCTATCGGCTAAGAGAAAGGGATCCCTTAACTTCAGAAGACACGCAGAAGGGAGGTCTTAGTGTGGAAGCAAATCTGATTGAGAAAAGAGCTAGGATGAGGAACGAAAAGAAAGTAACATATAGAAATGAAGTTGCACCTTCCACATTAGATTCAAAAATGGAAAGGATGATGGAGGAGATGTTGGAGAGGATGAGCATATATGAGGGAGTTCAATATAGAGAAAACCAAACCAAACCTCAAAATAGAAACTGAAATTCAAATATCAGAAGATATCCCAATCAAGATAGGCATAGAGACAATGACCAACAAATTTGGCCTCCCTTTCAACAAAACTATGTAGAACAAGAGGATGAAGGGGAAACTGATAGGCTGGAAGAAAATCATGTGAAATTGATAGGATCTGATGACGGAGATGATATCTTCCTCACTGAGGAAGAACATGGATTTTTCTTATCAGAACAAAATGAACACAATCATGAAGAGTCTGAAGATTATAGGTTGGGGTTCGAAAACACAATTATGGAATTTCATAGACAATATGATCTTAGGGGCAAAAGGAACCCAGAAATTGCTAAAGACAAGAACACTAACACTGCTGTTGGAAAAAACTCAGAAAATTAGCCTAAAAAACCAGAAAATAATGGCAACACCGTGGCCAAGAAAAATGATCTAAACATAGACAAAAACAGCCAAACAAGTGTTGAGAATAGCTTCCCTAGTACTTCTGCTAGTGGCCCTATCAAAACAGTCCCAGTTAACAGTCCTAATAAAACTCAGCCAGCCAAAATTGCTAAAAGAAACATAAGCCAAAAAATAGATGTGAATATGCTGAAAAAAACACTTCCTTTCAGCCTCGAAGGTGAAATTTCCAAGATCAAAATTAGCATGCCTCTAGCTAAACTGGTAACTCGAGAAGTGTACAAAAATCAAGCTTTGAAATCTCTGAATATAAACATCGATGCTGATACTTTAAACTTGATGGATGACAAACCATAACTATTGTTTGGTCCTAGAATTGAAGGAAAATACCAAGAAGGGGTTGTCCCTCCCTTTTATGTTAGTCGAAACATACATGATAAGATCCTACACAATGCCATGCTAGACTCTGGCACATCACATAAATTTATGCCCAAAGTAGTAATGGAAAGCCTCAGCTTAGAAATTACTAGACCATGTAAAGACTTATACTCTTTTGATTCAAGAAGGGTCAAATTCTTGGGCTTAATCAAAGATTTGTGTGTTAACCTGTCACAAATTCCTGCTAAAAGCCTAGTGATGGATATAGTGGTAGCTGACATTCCCCCAAAATATGGCATGCTTTTGTCTATATCATGGGGAGCCAAAGTTTAGGGGAGCCTTCAAATGGATATGTCCTATGCCACCATACCAGTGTTTAGTCAAACCAGAATATTATATAGGGAATCCCTCATGAAATACATGGTGAGCAGCAAAGACAAACCCAACAACACACCTATCTATTCCACACATTCAGACTTAGATTCCTTTATCTTATTCAATGAAGATGAAATCACCCAACAAGAAAAGGAAAATGAGCAAGAAATTAGTGCACCAGAACATTTAAATTTTCCTGTCACTCAACCTATAAATTCCCCAAATCTCAGCGTCCTTGGGCAGCAAAAAGGAAAAGAGAATGAGATAGAAACACTTTGGAAGATGAGCTTTGATGGCTCTTGTAGCCAGGCCAGTTCAGGGGCTGGTGTATGGATACATAACGCAAACAAGGGATACTCCTATAAACTAGATTTCCCATGCACAAATAACATTGCAGAATACAAAGCCCTCATCCTCTGCTTGCATTTGCTCAAAGACTTAGAGGTTAAGAGGATATCAGTCCAAGGGGATTCTGAGTTAATCATCAAGAAAATCAAAGGGGAATATTCAGCCAAAAACCCCAGACTCAGAGAATAAAGAAATGTTGCCCTTGATCTCCTTAAAACCTTTGAAAAATATGAACTCATTTTCATACCAAGAGCTCAAAATCATCTAGCTAATGAACTTGCCTTTGCTGCCAGCAATTTCCAAATACCCCAGATAAATGAACAATTCAATATAAAGGTGAAAAACAGACCAGTAGTGCCTAACAATGAAGATTATTGGCAAGTGTTTGAAAATGATAAACACATAAATGATTTCTTGCAATCAAGGAATGAATTTTCCACAACAACACTAAGTTCTAGTCGTGAAAAGGATTGTTGCAATGAGGAACAAACCCCTGAAACAGAGCCCTCCCTTTCTGCTGATATAATTCTGTTTGAGCACCTTTTTAAAGCAAAGTTATTTGACAACCCAGACCAAAAGGACATTGAATTTGTACAATGTAAAGGTGATACTATACCAAAATGCCTTACACCATTAGAAAAGTTATTCGATTTCAACGACGTGGCCAAAGCAGAAAACAAAGCCTATGGAAATAACGTTGAGGAACATAACACCAGGCGGCCTACATTGAATCGAAATTATCAGATTTGTCCGACACCCTCCCGGTGTTGAAACTTTGGTTAAGCGAGAGGGGGGGGGGGTGAATCGATTTAACACACTCTGATCTTTTATAACTTTTCATTAAACTTGTTTACACCTTCATTTCATATCAATTTATAATGTGTGAGTAGTCTTAGAATGTAAAGCGGCAAGTTTTAGTATAGTATAGCGATAGTCTTAATATGAGGAGCGGCGGGTATTAGCCAGATGATACATATCACATCAATACATAATCTTGTAGGAAGTGCTGAGATATAAGTGGAAACCCATAAAGGGAGAAAACCACATCTTATTATTGTTGTGATGCAAAGGCAAGCTCCAACTCCCTCTCACCACTATTTTTCTGCAGGCACCAACCTACAGGAGGCTCCTACCTCAATTCTGCAAGCTACAACTTGCAAGGAAGCACCAAATCCCTTCAATTTTCTGCAGGCACCAACCTACAGGAGGCTCCAACCTCAGTTAGCTACAACTGACAGCTATCAAGCTGCAACTTGATAGGGAAGCTCCAACTTCCTCAATTTATCAACCTGAAGGTTTGCTGATTTACTCCAGATATTAGCTCTATTATGTATCTGCTCTTCTTCTCTTAATCTTCTCTGCTTTATTCTTCTATATTCTGCCTTCTCTATATTTTCTCTCTCTCTCACACCTCTCTCTTTTTGCATATCAAGTTGATATTACTTATAGAAATTTCTTGATGACTGTTTGTTTTCCTCTAGGAATTCGAAATGGATGGTCATACCCCTTGGTCTTCTGCCTCCTCATTTCTTTATCCAACTCAATTTAAAATCATAAAAATATGTACAAAATTTCATGCTACAGCGGGATTTTGAATTTTCCTTAGGATACTTGCCTTTGCATCACAAATAATAAAAAATTAATTACAACATTTACATTCACATTTTTAATTACATATTTCAATTTTACTCAGCTCCTTTTCTGGATTTTGGCTTTACTGGATTTGTCTTTTCCTGCTGCTGTTAAGAACCTGTTCTGCATACTCTTTGTTCACTGTCATCTGCATATTCCATGTTTTCTGTGCTTATTCTCCTGCCCAACTCATTCCTATACATATTCCTATCAAACCTGTAATCTCTGTGTATCTCTGCATGCTCTCCTCTTCTTTTTCCTTTTCCATAATTGCATTCAAGTTTTATGCCCAATCATTTCCCAATCTGGGGCAATCTCACACTTCTCTTTAATTCCACGCTGGAAATTTATATAAACAATTCTGGGTTATTTTAATATCTCAATTCAGAGAATTGCGATATTAATTCAATACTCCTCTATAGTTATAACCCGACAATCTCTTATGTGTACATATGCGCTAATTCTGCATTTACAACCATTATACGCAACATAATAATTGACCCTCGACGTATTAAACCATATTCACAAATTCCATGTTTCGCCACTTCACATATACAGTCATTATACATAATATATCCACACATATATTATGCTTTCTTTAATATTGGAACCATTACAACAGAGTCCAAAAATAATCGACAATATTTTATTAATTAGAAACCTTAGTCTTCCACCGTATGTTAATAACCCATCAAAATTTAATAAACATCATTAATGTAGACCAAATTCATTGTATATATCTCTGCCCCGGGCCCATAGTACAATTGTGAATGCATAGACCGTACCTTTGTTAACTCACGCGCCCATCCGACGACTGTCATTGCATTGCCCGATCCAACGGATATCGCACGGGCAACTTGCGCGAAAGATAACGCGTGATGGCGCTTCGTACTCGGGTTATCCTCCGCACACCTTGGTTAAACTCCAAGAAAGTCTGACGCACGATCACCATCTGATGGCCCTCTTCCAGATCAATGGCTCGTGTCAATTTCGCTCCGCGTCCTGGTACGAAAGTTAATGCGTGAAGGCGCACGTTAAACGGTGGTTTTACTGTTCATCCAGGGACACGCGTCGATCAATCAATGGAATCGCTACCAATTCGGGAATACCACCTTCCGTATAATAGTGGTGCGAAGAATACCACCGTTCACTTTAAACCGCCGTTATTGTTCATTTAGCTCTTGGTTCCACTTCTCCCTATGCTCCAGGTTCCGGTCCCATTCATGATTATGGTTCTTATACATGGGTTAGTGAGATTCGATTTCTTTGACGCAGAGATCACTACAATGTACAATTTAAAACACAGCATCGACCAGAAGTAGAGTTCTTCAACTAAATAAAGAGCGTTTGAATATAAAGTCCGGAAATTAATTTATATTATGTGTAACGCCCGGCTGTATAAAAGATTCTCGGAATACATATATATATATATATATACATATTCTTGGAATAACAGTAGTTTCTCTGCAATAACAGTTGTGGCTCTGCCTCTGCCGCTTCTGTCACTCTGCCTCTGCTTCTACTGCTGTGATAACGGCTCTGTCTCCGTATTTTCTTCCTTTGCCTCTGCCTTTCTCCTTTATATTCATTTCCTCTTTGCTGCCTCCATTGTCTGTCTTTGTCTCCTTGTAACTGTTCCTGTCTCTGCATCTGCTACCTCCTTTGCCATCAATGAGAACATTTCCAACAGTCTCCCCCTTTGGCATTGATGGCAATACATTTTCTCTGTTTGCCTGCTCTTTCTCCTGTTGCTTGCTCTTCCTCCCCCTTTGACATCAATGGCAAAGGGTTGCTTTTTTCATTTCCTCTCTCTGAGTTATGTTTAGGCCCTCTTCTGCTGACTTTGTACCATGCTGCTCCATAATGATCTATAAGACTTGTTGAGAGAACACTTTGAGGATTATCGAATTTGAATGTACACTGTAAATTGATACAGTTCTTTCACTTGTATAGAGCTAAAAGTGAGAATAATGATACTTCATAGAATACATTGTATCAGCTTTATCTAGTCAGAGATGTATAATCACTACTCGTATTTTATGTTTCAGATTCTTAATATAATGTTTCAGAGCACAATACTGATCCTTTTGCTTTGTAATTGACCTTTTGATGCTTGAATAATGCAGATAAATTTAGGATAATAACTTGTTGTTCTTTTGCCTTAATCCTTTGATCCTGAGGACCTGATTCATGCTTTCCTTGCTGGCTGTTCTCCCCCTGAAATGATATTTTCGTTTTTGTTCTCCCCCTGAAATTGTGCTTTCTCTTTTTATCAGAGAGTAGCATCTGCAGATACTACTCCTAGTTTATCTCTCAAATATTGAAATGGTTCTCTAGCAAGAGGTTTGGTAAATATATCTGTTGTCTGTTCTATTGTTGGTACATATTCCAGCTTTACTATCTTCTGAGCCACTTGTTCTCGAAGGAAATGATACTTGATTGGAATATGTTTAGTTTTTGAATGAAGTACAGGATTTTTAGATATGCTTATAGCACTTGTATTATCACATTTGATTGAGATAGGTTCATCAATGCTTACCTTCATGTCTTGAAGAGTTTGCTTCATCCACATGACTTGTGTACAGCAGGCTATCGCTGCTATATATTCTTCTTCAGTTGTAGACAGAGAGATGGATGTTTGTTTCTTGCTTAACGATGCCACCAGAATTTTTCCTAGATAGAAAGCACATCCACTTGTACTTTTCCTGTCATCAACACAGTTGGCCCAATCTGCATCTGTGTATGCTGTTAAAGTGAAGCTTTTTCTTTTAGGATACCAAAGTCCATACTGTGCTGTTCCTTGTAGATATCTGAGTATTCTTTTTACTACCAGAAGATGGTTTTGTTTAGGTGCTGCTTGATATCTTGCTACTAGTCCTACTGCTAGCATGATGTCTGGTCTTGAAGCTGTCAAGTACAGCAGGCTTCCTATCATGGATCTGTAGAGTTTTTGATCTACATCTGCAGACCTATCATCAGCACACAGCTTGCATCCCGTGATCATGGGGGTTGTCATTGGTTTGCAGTCCTCCATTTTGAATTTTTTCAACATTTCCTTTAAGTATTTTTCCTGTGAGATGAATGTACCTGTGTTCTTTTGCTGAATTTGAAGTCCTAAGTAGAAACTGAGTTCTCCAATCATAGACATCTGAAATTCTGTTTTCATCTCATTAGCAAACCCTTTTGCTAGTTCATCTTTGTTGCTTCCAAACATAATATCATCAACATACACTACAACAATCAGGAGTTCATTTTCATGGGCTTTTATATATAGATTGTTGTCTACTCCACCTCTCTTAAAACCCTGTTTTTGCAAATATTTATCCAGTCTTGAGTACCAAGCACAAGGAGCCTGTTTCAGTCCATATAGAGCCTTCTTCAGTCTGCACACATAGTCTTCTTTGTCTGTCAATGAGAAGCCTTCTGGTTGTTCCATGTAGACTTCTTCTTCTAAGTCTCCATTCAGAAATGCAGATTTTACATCCATTTGATATACTTTGAAGTTTTGGTAACAAGCAAATGCCAGGAACATTCTGATAGCTTCCATTCTGGCTACAGGGGCAAATGTTTCATCATAATCAAGTCCTTCGATTTGTGAGTATCCTTTGCAGACAAGTCTGTCTTTATTCTTGATTACTTGACCTTCTTCATTCATTTTATTTTTGAATACCCATTTTGAGCCTATGACATTTTTTTCAATAGGTCTAGGAACTAGTTCCCAGGTATTGTTCTTCTCAATTTGGTCCAATTCTTCGTTCATTGCTTTTACCCAATACTTGTCCTTGCTAGCTTCTTCAAACTGCTTTGGCTCTATTTGTGATAACATTGCTATGTATACTTCTTCTGTCTGTTCAGTTAGCTGCCTTCTTGTTTGCACTCCTACACTCTTGTCTCCTATGATTTGATCTTCTGGATGGTTCTTTTGAGTGTATCTTGAGGGGGTTTTTGAGTTCAGTTTAGCATTTTATGATGTTTTGCTTGTTTCTTCATCATCTTGGTCCTCTTCTTCATGATTTTCAGGATGGCTGCTGCAATCTATATCTCTTGTCTTGTTTGGAAGTTCTTCATCAAATCTTGCATCAATACTTTCTACAATTTTTCGAAGAGTCTTGTTGTAGCATCTGTATCCTTTACTCTTGGATGCATATCCTAAGAGTATTCCTTCATCTTCTCTTGCATCAAACTTCCCCAGATTTTCATCATTATTCTTTATGTAGCACTTGCTGCCAAAGACTCTAAAGTGCTTTATTGATGCAGGTTTACCATGCCATAGCTCATAAGGTGTCTTGTCACTGTTAGGTCTTAAATGATCTTTGTTTAGAATATGTACTGCTGTGTGTATAGCTTCTGCCAAAAGGTTTGAGCAATATTATTCTCTTGCATCATGGCTCTGGCAATTTGTTGAACAAATCTGTTTTGTCTCTCTGCTACTCCATTCTGCTGAGGTGTCCCTGCAATAGTAAATTGTTGTTTTATGCCATGTTCATTGCATAGGTTTGCAAAGTCATAATCAGTGAATTCTCCTCCTCTATCTGATCTGATACATTTTAGCTTGCATCCAGTTTGATTTTCTGCTAATGCTTTGAATGTCTTAAACTTTTCTAGTGCTTCTGATTTGTTCTTGAGAAAAGAAACCCATGTCATTCTGGAGAAATCATCTATTATCAACATGAAGTAGGATTCTCCACTTGGTGTTTTAGTTCTTGCAGGTCCACACAGATCCATGTGCACAAGATGGAGTGGTCTTCTAGTTGATAGCTCATCTTTAGATTTAAAGGATGTGTGAGTTTGTTTCCCAAATTAACAAGATTTGCATATGGTATTTGAAGGCCTGTTTATTTCAGGCATATCTCTGACAGCTTTCTTCTTACTCAGTCTGATGATATGGTTGAAGCTGAGATGTCCCAATCTCCTATGCCATAACCATGACTCCTCAAGTTTGCTCAGATGGCAGGCTTCATCCTCCTCTTTTACTATGTACACATTACTCTCTGTTCGAACACCTTTGAGCAGAGTCTTTCCTGTTGTGCTTGATCTGACTTCACAATCTTGAGCTCTAAAAAGAACTTCACAACCTTTGTCACACATTTGACTGACACTCAGTAAATTTTCTTTCAGCCCATCTACAAATAGTACATCTTGGGCCTTTCCTCTGCCATTGTCTATGCTGACTGAGCCTTTTCCCTTGATCTTACCTGATTTATCATTGCCAAAAGTAACATTGCCAGATTTCTTTTCATCAAGAGTTATAAACTTGCTTCTGTCTCCAGTCATGTGTTTAGAGCAGCCACTGTCCAAATAACGATGGCTTTTCAGGTCTTGAGCAGTTAGAGCTAGGTCACACTTATTCTCCTTCTTTTTCCATTGGAGGCATCCTTTTGTTTTATATCTTTTGTGAGATGATGAATCACTCTCTTTCAAAGGACATTTGAAAGGCATATGTGCAGCTTGATTGCATATAAAGCATTTGATCATAGTTTTTGCAGAATTGTAAGTATGAACAAAATTTATTTGATTCATAAACCTCCTTGAAGTGTTGAAAATCAATCTTTGTCCATACTTTCTACATTCAATGATTTTATGGCCAAATTCTTTACAATAAAAACAGTAACCATAGAAACTGTTTGCATACCTGATGTGAGGTTGTCTTCTCCAGTTGCTTGTTTGAGGCAGTCTCTTCACTGTTTGCATCTTTTGCAGGTTTGAATTACTCCTCCTTGTATGAAAATATGCAGCAATGTGTCCCAGCTTGTGGCAGACATAACAGGTGGCATTCTTCATAGGAGGGAAGAATCTCCTTTGATGGCTTGCAAGCTTGACAGACCCAGGAGTATATGAACCTTTTTCTGTTGTCTGAGTATTTCTTTCATTCTTTGTTATTTGAGGATTCTTCTGGGTTATGTTTCCCTCCTTACCTGCTTCTTCTTTTGTAGGCATTATTTGAGGTGCTTCATCATTCTTCTTTGCTTTTACAAAGATAATTTTTTTGTTTTCCTTTTCTTTGCTTTTACTTGATTCTCCTTCATAGCCTATTCCAGTTTTTATCAAAGGAGATCTTTGAGCATCCAAAATTTCATCCAACTTACCAGAGCTTGTTGTTTGAGAGGAGTTCATATACACTTTATGTTGAGCACTTTCTAATTTCTTCCTCAGACATACAATTTCTTCTTCCAGCTTCTCTTGTTCTCGAGTTTTATCCTTGATTTGCTGAAGTAACATATCTTCAATCTTCTTGGCTTCTTCAAGCTTTACCTTCAGCTGCATGAGGACTTCTGAATTTTGTTCTTCTTTCACATATTTGAGGAGAATCTCTTTTTGTTTTCTGCATTTTAGTTTGAGTCTGTCAATCTCCTCCAGGGCACTTCTTAGCTCCCCCTCAAGGTCAACTTCCCCTTCTTCTTCTTCATCTTCTAGTAAGAGTCCTTCAAGATCTTCTATGGCCATCAGTAAAAATTCAGAGGTTCCCTCTTCTCCGGAGGATTCATCTGAGTCTTCAGATGTACTGTTGTCTTGTTGAGCATAGAAGGATTTTCTGCTGAATTTCTTTCCTTTCTGCCAGTTCTTTGATGTGTTTTTCTCTGATTCTTGAGCCTGATTCCTTACTTTCTTGTGAGGACACTTAGCAGCATAATGTCCAACTCTTCCATAGTTAAAGCATTTGAAGGGTAGTTTACCTTTGTATCTACCTAAGCCTCTATCTAGTTTCTTGACAAATTTAGCTTCTTCTTCATCAGAGCAAGAGCATATGTCTTCTTTTTCTTCTTTCTTCTTTTCTGTTTTAAAAGCTGCTTCCCTCGTACTTGGCTTCTTCTGTGGGAGCCTCATCTCATATGCTATTAGATTTCCAAGTAGCTGGTTCATGGTCAAAGTCTCCCAATCAGCTGTCTCTTCTATTGCAGACACCTTGGGATTAAATCTGGATGGGAGTGATCTTAGAATATTTTGCACAACTATACTTTCTGGCATGGTTTCTCCAAGAGCTTTCATATTGCTAACAATTTCTGCAACTTTTAAGAAGAAGCTACCAATATCTTCATCATCATTCATTTTTAAATTTTCAAAATGGGCTCTATATATTTGAAGTTTGGCAGTCTTTACCTTTTTATTTCCCTCATGGATATTCTTTAGAGTGTCCCACATATCTTTGGTAGTCTTACTGTGCATTATTTTGATAAACTCAACTTCACATAGTCCATTTAAGATTGCATTCATTGCTTTTGCATTAGCTACAAAGCTTTGTTTAGCTTCTTTCTCTGAATCAGTTGACTTTGTGACATATCCAAATTCCACAGCATCCCAAACTTCTAATCCTATAGACATTATATATGCTTTCATTCTGATTTTCCAAAAGGCATAATTTGCACCTGTAAAGAAAGGGGCTTTATTGGTTGAGCTTCCTTCTTGACTAGCCATCTTGAGAGCCTAGGATCTCCTTTCAGTTGTTAGACTGATATAAAAGGAACCGGCTCCGATACCAATTGTTGAACCTTTAGTTAAACTGAGAGGGGGGGGGGTGAATCATTTTAGCACATTCCTGATCTTTTAGAACTTTTCATTAAACTTATTTACACCTTCATTTCATATCCAATTTAATGTGTGAGTAGTCTTAGAATGTAAGCAGCAAGTGTTAGTATAGTATAGCAGTAGACTTCATATGAGAGCAGCAGGTATTAAGCAGATGATACATATTAGATCAATACATAAATATCATGCACAGAAACACCAGATATAAGTGGAAACCCATAAAGGGAGAAAACCACATCTTATTATTGTTGTGATGCAAAGGCAAGCTCCAACTCCCTCTCACCACTGTTTGTCTGCAGGCACCAACCTACAGGAGGCTCCAACCTCAATTTTGCAAGCTACAACTTGCAAGGAAGCACCAACTCCCTTCAATTTTCTGCAGGCACCAACCTACAGGAGGCTTCAACCTTAGTCAGCTACAACTGACAACTATCAACCTGCAACTTGATAGGGAAGCTCCAACTTCCTCAATTTATCAAATTGAATGTTTGCTGATTTACTCCAGATATTAGCTTTGTTTTGTATCTGCTCTTCTTCTCTTAATCTTCTCTGCTTTATTCTTCTATATTCTGCATTCTCTATATTTGCTCTCTTTCTCACACCTCCCACCTTTTGCATATCAAGTTGATATTACTTATAGAAATTTCTTGATGACTGTTTGTTTTCCTCTAGGAATTCGAAATGGATGGTCATACCCCTTGGTCTTCTACCTCCTCATTTCTTTATCCAACTCAATTTAAAATCATAAAAATATGTACAAAATTTCATGCTACAGTGGGATTTTGACTTTTCCTTAGGATACTTGCCTTTGCATCACAAACAATAAAAAATTAATTACAACATTTACATTCACATTTTTAATTACATATTTCAATTTTACTCAGCTCCTTTTCTGGATTTTGGCTTTACTGGATTTGTCTTTTCCTGCTGCTGTTAAGAACCTATTCTGCATACTCTTTGTTCACTGTCATCTGCATATTCCCTGTTTTCTGTGCTTATTCTCCTGTCCAACTCATTCCTGTACATATTCCTGTCAAACCTGTAATCTCTGTGTATCTCTACATGCTCTCCTCTTCTTTTTCCTTTTCCATAATTGCATTCAAGTTTTATGCCCAATCATTTCCCAATCCGGGCAATCTCACACTTCTCTTTAATTCCACGCTGGCAATTTATATAATCAAGTCTGGGTTATTTTAATATCTCAATTCAGAGAATTGCGATATTAATTCAATACTCCTCTATAGTTATAACCCAACAATCTCTTATGTGTACATATGCACTAATTCTGCATTTACAACCATTCTACGCAACATAATAATTGACCCTCGGCGTATTAAACCATATTCACAAATTCCATGTTCCGCCACTTCACATATACAGTCATTATACATAATATATCCACACATATATTACGCTTTCTTTAATATTGGAACCATTACAACGGAGTCCAAAGATAATTGACAATCATTTATTAATTAGAAACCTTAGTCTTCCACCGTATGTTAATAACCCGTCAAACTTTAATAAACATCATTAATATAGACCAAATTCATTGTATATATCTCTGCCCTGGGCCCACAGTACAATTGTGAATGCATAGACCGTACCTTTGTTAACTCACGCGCCCATCCGATGCCTGTCATTTCATTTCCCGATCTAACGGATATCACACGGGAAACTTGCGCGAAAGATAACGCGCAATGGCGCGTCACATCTGGACTATTGTTCGCGCACCTTGGTTAAACTCCGGGAAAGTCCGACGCACGATCACCGTCCGATGGCCCTCTTCCAGATCAACGGCTCGTGTCGATTTCGCTCGGCGTCTCTGGTCAATAGTTAATGCGCGATGGCGTAAGTTAAACAAGCGGTTTTGTAATGGGTCCATAAGCCACGTGTCGATTCCTGTATGGAATCGCTCGCAACTCCTCGAATACCGCCTTCCGTATAAGAGTGGTGCGATGAATACCACCATCCAGCGCCAAACCGCCGTCACTGTTCATATGGGTCACGGTTCCGCTTCATTCCACGCAAGGTTCCATCGTATAGTTAAATACACCATTTTAACGCTAATTTCTTCGCATTAACACTAACTCCGGGCAACATCAAACATGCGCTGGTTCCGTCTTATTTACACAAGGTTCTGTCCGAATCTCCATTATATTATCGCTCCGTTACATAGTTCATACATACACAGGATATGATTCTCCGTTACATAGTTCATACACACACAGGATATGATTCTCATACTTTATTTATTATATATAAATAACGCCCGGCTTGGAATTTTATAACTGCTCTGCCTCTGTTACTTCTGTCGCTCTACCTCTGCCTCTGCTGCTTCTGTCGCTCTGCCTCTGCCTCTGCTTCTGATAACAATTCTGCCTCCATATTTTCTTCCTCCACCTCTGCCTTTCTCCTTTATATTCATTTCCTCTTTGCTGCCTCCATTGTCTATCTTTGTCTCCTTGTAACTGTTCCTGTCTCTGCATATGCTACCTCCTTTTCCATCAATGACAATATTTCCAACACTCCTCTTCCTTCTTATTGCATTCCCCTTAAGCCTCTATTTTCATCACCTTTTCCCCCCTTCTAATTCCCTTTAAACCCTTCAAATATCCTTTTTTTGGTTTGATATTCCCTTATTCTATCTACTGATTCCCTCTTTAGCCTTAAAATCCTCTTTTTTGGCTAAAAACCCATATTTTACAATATGATACGCTTAGCCCCATTCGGCTAGCCCCTTAACTGCTTCCCCTCCATTAGCCTGGGCGCTTAGACCAAGCGCTAATCCAAAGTGCCAATCGCATTGGAGAATCGGAGCGGGACATGTTTTCCATTATAAAGCCCAAAGTTCCAATGTGATGGTGTTGTATGGCTGTCGACTTTGAGTTGTTTTCCATCGTTGATTGAAATAGATCCAACGGTCGTCGCAAGTCCCATCACTATCGCATCTCCTTTTCGTCACCCCTCCGATTGCACACCCACCTTCGATTCACTTTTAATCCGATGGCCCTCGCATCCTCGCTCTGATCGCAATCGTAATGCTGTTGTGTAAACAGCTCCAAAAATAGAAGAAAAGAGATATCAACGCCTTAGAAATAAGCCACTTCGAGGGGGAAACCTCCAATACATTACATAAATGAACAATTCTTGGATGATACAATTTACAAAACCTCCTTTTTATATATAGGAGTCCATGGGGCCATAATGTAATCCTAGTGGGCCACAATGTAATCCTGGCCGACCTAACAATAATAATTTAAGGGCACAATAATAACAAAATGGGGGTTACAAGGGTACAATAATAACAATAAGGGGGTTACACTAACAAAAATAAGGGACTATACTAGTAATATAGGGACCTAAGATGCCCCTCTCCTTCAAAAAGTGTTGTCCTCAATGCTTGAGTAGCTCTGGGTGCTTCTGTATAAAATTCTCATCCTCCCATGTAGAATCTTCAGTGGGTAAGTTCTTCCACTTGATGAGATACTCTGAAATTGATCGATTCCGTAGCTGTCGAGTTCTTGTTTCCATGACCGCTTCAGGTTCCAATATGATTTTTCCTTCCTCATCAAGTTCTCGCAATATTGTTTGAACTGGAAGATTTTCACCTATAACCTTCTTTAAGCATGAAACATGGAAAACTAGATGCACTCGCGAAGAAGCAGGAAGCTCCAATTTGTATGCCATAGTACCAATATTTTGCAACACCTTGTAAGGACCATAGTACTTTGGTGATAATTTATTATCTTTCTTAGCTTGCTTGAGGGACATTTGTTTGTATGGTTGTAGCCGTAAAAATACCCAATCTCCTACATCAAAACTTCTCTCGCTGCAATGTTGATATGCCTGTTGTTTCATTCGATTTTGTGCCAAATTCAGGTTATCCTTTAAGAGTTGGAGAACTTCTTGCTGATGCTCGATGTGATCTTCCACTGCTTGAACCTTCGAATTTTCCCTTAAAGATGATGTGATGGATGGTGGATGATATCCATAAAGTGCCATAAATGGGGTCATTTTTGATGCAGTATGGAAGGAAGTGTTATACCACCATTCAACGAGTGGTAACCACTTGACCCATTGTGTTTGTTTATCAGATACAAAACAACGAAGATATCCTTCCAAACATTTATTTACTATCTCAGTTTGACCATCAGACTGAGGATGATAAGATGAGCTATGAGCTAATTGAGTACCCAAACAAGAAAATAACTCCGTCCAAAAATTTCCAGTAAAAATGGGATCTATGTCGCTCACAATAACCCTTGGGCTTCCATGTATCTTTTAAATTCTATCCATAAATGTAGTAACAAATGTACTTGCTTTAAATGGATGAGATAATGCACAAAAGTGTGCATACTTGGTAAGTCTATCAACTACCACCATGATGACGCTCTTTCCTTCGGACTTAGGTAAACCTGTGATAAAATCCATTGAAATCTCCTCCCAACGTTGACTTGGAATGGATAAAGGTTGTAGAAGTCCTGGGGTCTTAATTGTTTCCACTTTATTCTGTTGTCAAACCAAACATTCCGCCACAAACTTTCGAATATCAGATTTAAGGCCATCCCAAAAAAATTCTTTCTTCACCCCGTGGTAAGTTTTTAAAAATCCTGAGTGTCCTCCTAAAGGAGAAGTGTGCAATTCCAGAAGAATCTTTTGTTTTAGTTGGGAATTCTTACAAAGATATAAGCGATCTTTGTACCATATGGAATCATTTTTCCAACTAAATGTATCAGATGTACTAGGATCTTGCTGCAACTTTTGAATGAGTGTCCATACATCTTTGTCCTTCTTCCATTCATTTCTTGCTTTGGTTATCCAATCTGGTTGGATAATAGAAATGGCACAAAGCAATGCTTCCACCTCTTCATTCTTTCTTGAGAGTGCATCTGCAACAACATTAAGCTTTCCTTTTTTTAGATTATTTCAAAGTCATAACCCAACATCTTTGTGACCCATTTTTGCTGCTCTTCTGAAGATAGTCTTTGTTCCAAAAAGTGTTTAAGACTATCATGATCAGTTTTTACCTTGAAGTGTCTTCCCATTAGGTATGTTCTCCATTTCTTTAGTGCATGTAGTATTGCTAACATTTCCTTCTCATAAATAGGTTTATGTAAATACTTTCCTTTGATTGGACGACTTTCAAAAGCAATGGGTCTTCCTTCCTGCATTAAAACAACACCAATTCCATTTCCTGAGGTATCACATTCCACAATAAAGGTTTTTGTGAAGTCTGGCGTAGCTAAGACCGGTGCTAGGCACATTGCCTCTTTAAGATGTTCAAAGGCCTTAGTTGCTTCAGGAGTCCATGAAAATGCATCTTCTTCAATAATGTTGTTAGAGGTGCTGCTATTCTCCCATAATTCTTAACAAACTTGCGATAATACCCTGTTAACCCGAGAAATCCTCGCAACTGCTTTATGGTTGTGGGGACTTTCCATTCCTTAATGGCTTTTATTTTGTTAGGGTCTACTTTAACACCCTCGTGAGATACAATATGACCCAGATATTCCACCTCTTGTACTCCAAAGAAACATTTGGATTTTTTTGCATATAATTGTTTCTCCTGCAATAGTTTGAGCACCCCGTCAACATGTTCAACATGATCCTTCCAAGACCTGCTGTAGATTAGTATATCATCAAAAAATACTAGCACAAATTTTCTAAGGAAGGGTTTGAAATGGAATTCATCAACCCTTGAAATGTAGAAGGTGCATTGGTAAGGCCAAAAGGCATGACCAAAAATTCATAATGACCCTCATGAGTTCGAAATGCTGTTTTTGGAATATCTTCAGTCTTCATTCTAATTTGATGATATCCTGAACGAAGATCCAACTTGGTAAAATAAATTGCTTCATGTAATTCATCCAATAATTCATCAATCACAGGAATGGGAAATTTGTCTTTAATGGTGAGCTTATTGAGCTCCCTATAATCCAGACACATTCACCATGATCCATCCTTCTTGTGTACCAATACTACAGGAGCAGAGAAAGAACTTTGACTAGGTTGAATTATACCCGCCTCTAACATTTCTGCAATCATACGTTCAATTTCTCTCTTTTGGATGTAAGGATATCTATAAGGCCCGATGTTTGGAGGAACACTTCCTGGAATCAAATGAATAGCATGATCATGATCACGAATAGGTGGGAGTCCTTTGGGAGTTTCAAACACCTTGGAATGATTGTCCAAGACTTGTTGGAGATCTGCAGAAATAGATGATTTTGATGTCGGAACTTCTAGTAAGCATAATTGTGCAATTACGCCTCGTTGTTCTTTCTTTAGAAGCTTTGCCATGACATTAGAGCTTATTATCCTTCTTGGCTTCCCTTCAATACCCCGTAATTCGACTTCCTTTCCTTCTGAAAAAAATTTCAAGAAAAGTTCTTGAAAATTAAAAGCTACCGTCCCCAAAGATTGTAACCATTGTACTCCTAGTACAACATCAACACCTCACATAGGAATGGAAAGCATTGGACTAGTCAATACATATTCCCCCATGGTTAGCTTGATATTATGGCATTTTCCAGAGCAATTTATAGTTCCTCCATTTGCAACCATCACTTGACATTCTGGTGCTGGGTATAGGAAACAATTTAATTCCTTGGCTACCTTACAATGAATAAAATTATGGGTGCTACCTCAATCAATCAACACTATTACCTTTCTCTTCTTGATTTGTCCTTTTATCTTGAGAGTTTGAGGAGTGGTAATTCCTGCCAGTGCATTACACGATATGGTTGGATTCATTTCTTCCTCTTCTGGGGCTGGTTCCTGGTGTATATCCTCTTCTTGTTCCTTTTCTTCTTCCTCTTCACAATCTATGTAAAATAATTTCTTCTCAGCACACTTATGACCTTTAGTGTATTTGCTATCACAACTGTAGCAAAGCCCTTTTCCTCTTTTTTCTTCCAATTTTTGTGGTGTCAACCTTGTAGGTTGTGGAAATCTAGGCGTAGCAACACTTCCTTCTTTATAGAATTGAGTGGTAGGCTTCCTTGTCACCATAATTTTACATTCAAATTTTCTTGCCAACCTAAATGCCTTCTCCAATGAATCAGGTTCCAAAACGCGAACTTCATGTTGGATGTTATCCTTTAAAGTGCCTATGAAGAGATCAATCCTGTGTTCCTCTGGAATATCAGTTACCCTTATATTCAATTTTTGGAAGTCCTCAATGTGTTCCCCCACTAAACCCTTTTGTTTGAGATTTATCAATTGGCTAAAGAAGGTGTTGCTCTTTGTATCCTCATAATGTGCTATCATTTCCTCCGTAAAAATTGACCAAGTGACAATTTTTTTACGGGAACAAAGCCATCGATACCATACAAATGTATTTTGTTCTAAATGTAAAGTTGCAATGCGTACCTTTTTGTGTGTTTTGCACGTTATGGAGATCAAAATATTGCTCCATCTGTAGTATCCATGTTACAGGATCCTTTCCATCAAACTTCCTCATATCCATTTTTGGAATATGGTGGTTCTTTCCGCCAACATTAGAGTTTATGAAATCACGATTAACATTTATTTTGTTCTCATCATGAGTTTCCTCTACTATCTTTTCACCATTAGGAAACATTTTTTGTATCAACTTTGTCAAACCTTCCATGTCTGCTTTTAGATCATTCTTCATGTTTTCCATTTTAGCTTCCATGTCATCCATCTTAGATTCCATGCCAGCTTCCATGCCATCTATCTTAGATTCCACACCTTTCTTCAAAACTTCCATTTCATTTTTTGCTGCTCTTTGCGAGAGCGAAATTTGGTGCACTTGCTCTTGTAATTTTAATAGATCATGTTGCAATTCTTCATCTTCATGAGTCATAGTAGAGCCTTCTGAAGGCTTAATGGGTGTTGAATTATTTTTACGAGGTATTTTTTAGAACCCAATACTGAAATCTATTCTACAATATGCCCTTGGAATAAATTCAAATTGATTTTTCAAACAAGACTTATGCAATTCGGAAAAAAATACACACATTTTTCTTGATTTTGAGGAGCTCGATATTGAAATTGGATTGTCTATGTGATTGTAGCTCTTCAATATCTGAAATTCAGCACTGAAGTAGCCCTCTAAATTCTCTTTTGAATGCCACAGTTCTGACCTGATTTGGATTCTCCAAGACAAAGTTATGTCCAATCTCCCACAATGACCTAATTATGGACTGGTTCAATAGAGAAAACTTGTGCAACTTGCCACATGTCATTGAAATTGATAGCCAAGAAACTGCAGTCCATGTACTTGCGACCAATTTTTACGGCACTCCAATCTGATGCTCAGAGAGAGAGTTATTGAACTTTTCCCATGCTCACCTCTTTGAGATGAAATTTGTGAGCCTAAAAAAGCACTACCTTCCACAGATCATATCTCCAAAAATATTGCGAACCAAGCTCTAAAATTTTTTGACGAGTTTCCTCAGGATTTCAGCTTCGCACCCTAAAAATTTCAGATTATGAACCTTCGTATAAAAAACGTTATAGCGCAAATGCCACGATGACTTGTTTAGGATCCTGAAAACAGACCTAACTTCCACAGATCATATCTCCGAAAATATTGCGAACCAAGCTCTAAAATTTTTAGACGATCTTCCTTAGGATTCGGCTTCGCGCCATAAAAATTTCAGATTCTGAAACTTCGTAGACAAAAAGTTATAGAGAAAATGCCACGATGACCTGTTTGGAGCAGCGAAACCCTAGAATCCAAAGCTCTGATACCAAATGTTGTGTAACCAGCTCCAAAAATAGAAGAAAAGAGATATCAACGCCTTAGAAATAAGCCACTTCGAGGGGGCAACCTCCAATACATTACATAAATGAACAAATCTTGGATGATCCAACTTACAAAACCTCCTTTCTATATATAGGAGTCCATGGGGCCATAATGTAATCCTAGTGGGCCACAATGTAATCCTAGCCGACCTAACAATAATAATTTAAGGGCACAATAATAACACAATGGGGGTTACAAGGGTACAATAATAACAATAAGGGGGTTACACTAATAACAATAAGGGACTATACTAGTAATATAGGGACCTAACAAATGTTTAAGTTGTGCCATCCTCTATCCCTCCCGATTGCGATCCTCCAATTAGATCGCAGCCGCCCATTTTCTATGATCTAATGGCCCCGTTTAAATCACCCTCCACCACTGCCGGGTCCCACCATATCAACCCATTGCATATGTTTTCAAAGAATTTTCCCTTTCCCTTTGTATTTTTCCCCGCTTTCAAAGGTCGTCCCATTGGTCAATCTCCATCATCGATCATCGCCTCCAGACCTGATCGGACGGCCTACATGCATGTCTCCACCAAACCTCCATTTTGCTGCATTTCTTACCTGTCTTCCCTACAGCCATCGTCTCCACAGTTGCACCACTATTCCTCCAAGCCTCCACAGCATCTCTTCCGCCACCCCTGGAATTTATAATTGGTTCATTTTACTATGCAGGGTATACAGAGTGGTGAATTCACTCTATTTTCCATAATCGCAATCACTGTGATTCGGAACACAGAGAGGCCATTACAGCAGTGGCTCAGTGAAATAGCAAAGACAGATTAAGCGGATTAAAGTCAGTTAATTGAATATTCAGCACCTAATCCTAAGGTCAAAGGATTAAGACGCGGTCCGAAGATTAAAAAGAGCACATGAAGCAAGCCATATCCGCTCTCAGCATCAGCAATACGTTTCTCAGAACAGTACACCCTCAGCAGAAGTATCCATGCCTCCCCGAACTCCCAAAGGCCATATCACTGACAGAAAATTTCCAAAGACTGTCAAGGCAACAATAATGGAGGTATGGAATCCCAGAAGACCTTCAGTCACCTTACTTGCTTCAGAAGATGAAACAGAGAACCTTACAGCCAGAAAGAACTTCAAAGAAACATCAGAGGTCAAATCCGACCTGAAAAAGACTCCAAACCAGATCACCAAGTACAACGCAGAGCTATTAAGCAGAATGGGCACAAAGCACCTCCTCCACGTTGTCTTAATAAATTGATTTAATGTGTATCACCTACTCCTGTTATCCATTTTTCCTATAAAGAATCCCAGAGAACACTTTGTAAAGGGTTGGATTGCGTTATTGCTGCTGTAGTTGTAGGGATTCATTTTTTACTGTTAGAAACATTTTTGGGAGAGGGTAGCAGAGTAGTCTGTAATGTAGTAGGCTAGGAGGGGAAAATTGGGACTGTAATCAGCTATTGAGCTCAGTGTATGTGACTGGTTTTGCATCAATTAATCAAGAAAATTTCACAAGATCCTGGTCTATTACTACGGGTGATGTTTTCTCTTTACATTGTATTATTACATTTTTTCATGCTGTTCATTTCTTCTGGTACGCATCAGAAATCTGGCATAGGATTTACCCTCGCATGGTACCCTATGTTTCTGCTCTCCCTACCTTTAATGTTTTCTGCTGATAATGAAATCTGAGGGAAAATTCATGTGGTTTAACTAGTGCATCAATTGTTATTCAGTGCTAGCTGATGTGTGAACTCGGAGTTTGTTGCTTGGTTGTTCTTGTTTGGGTTCCAGCTAGAGGATTTGGGATACCGGCGATTTAGTGTAAGCCCTGTCCACTGGGGTCTTTGTTTGACAGATTGACCTTTCCAAGATCTCGTGAACCAGTGTCAAAGCATTGAAGGTTGAAAGTCCTTCTATGATCTCAAGCCTGGTTCTATTTCAAATCTTCTTTTTTCTCCTTCGAGAGTATGTGACGCAACAAAACTGAAGTCACTCCTGAGGAGAGCTAGTCTACTGTAGTCGTGGTTCTGTCAGCGTTTCTCTTTTGTTCACTTGTCTCATCTCCACGTGGTCTTCTTATTTTTTTCTATGTTTTTATTTATCAAATTCATGGAATTTGATAAATAAACTTTATCAACAGCCTTTGACAAATTAAATATATATCTTGACTCGATATTATACCGCCAACCCTTATAACCTTAACACTCTAGCCTTATGTCAATTATCCGTCAATCTTTCAATTAATCAACTTTATTATGTTATGGGCCCACACATACCATCGAAACGCGTACACCGTACCTTGGGTTATCCTTCGCACATCTCCAACAACCGACTGCCGTTCGATGACATCCTCCTAGATCGACGGTCTCCGGCGATATCGCTCAATCTCCTTGGTCGAACGTTAACGCGCGATGGCGTGCGTTGGAAGGTAGGTTTGGACTTCCGTCCTGGGCCACGTGTCGAAGGCTCTATGGAATCGCTCGTTGTTGGAAAATACCGCCTGCTTTGCAAAAGCGGTGCGATATGGGCAACCCGCCTTTGTGAATCCGCTCATGGTTTTTGAACAGTGACCAACCCACGGTTGAGTCGGGTTCCGCTATTCCTTTTGGTTCTTTAACTCATGTCTAATCCTCAGGTCAGGTTCCTAAAGTACCAACTCGGTCTCGGGAGTTTTACTATTTACACTGTGTTCGCGACTGTGGATCCTTTACACGGGCCTCGCCTGCGTGGGGTTAATTCATAGGGTTGTTCAAGAAATTTTCTGAGAAAACAATAGATAGAGATATGTGGAAATTATACAATAGTTCAATTGTACATGCACAGATCTCAATCACCTCGCAATTAAACAATTTCTTTACAATTTAGGACTCAAAACGACTCTATGGCAATGTGCATTGAAATTATTCAACTGGAAGCAATTGTGAACACTTAAATTTAATTGCAGAAATCTCTCCTCCCTTCTCCTCTGCGGGTTTTTTTTTTATATACATCCGAGGGATTACATTTATATACATGAAAATTTTTCTGTTCGGTTCCTCTGTGAGGACCGTTTTAGAAAATCACCAGCCTAACTGAAATAATTCAACTAACTGAGATATGACAAATAGACTAACTGAACTATTCGACTTCTACGACTCTAACTAGTCTAAATGATACAATCAGCTGAGGTATTGACACCTAGCTGTTACAATTCAAATATTTTCGACCCCCACTAGCCACAACATGTGGAAAAACCTCCTACATTGCTGGCTAGTGTCTAATGCCCCTGCATCAGACTCCCGAGGGAAATCTTCTTCATGGGCTCTTGTCCATGAGCTCTTCCACTGATCTGCCTATCTCTGCAACATTCCTTCAAATATCCAAGTGGCATCTCCTACCTCTACCTTGCCCTTCCATTTGATTAAGTACTGAAAGTACTCTTGTCCTCTGGTCTTCCTGAACACTCTTTTGTCCAATATCTTCTCTGGTTGCAATGGTTGCGCTGGAGGTAGCTGCTCCTTCCACTCAATCTGTTCCTTGTCTGTTGATCTTTCTTCTGCACCATCATCCTCATACTTGTACAAATATGAAACATTAAAAATGGGAGATATTCCAACATCAGGTGGAAATTCAACCTCATAAGCATTTGCAGAAAAATTTCTAAGTATCTTGCATGGCCCAATCTTTTTTAACTTCAATTTGTTATACTGCTTCTTTTAGAATCTCTCCTTTCTCAAGTGTGCTAAGACTATATCTCCTACTTCAAAATGAACTTCCTTTCTGCTCAAGTCTGTGCTACTTTTATATTTGATGTTTTTGCCTTGTAGTTGTTGTTTCACTTGTTCATGTATGGCCTGGATCTCTGAAGCAAATTCCTCACCATTTGCACTCCTTAGCTCTGCCTTTCCCAGATTTCTTAACTCTGATATTCCTCTAGGGTGCATTCCATAAAAAATATGGAATGGACTCTGCCCTGTGCTCCTATTTGGTGAGTCATTATATGCATATTCTGTTTGAGGCAAAATATGATCCCACTGCTTGGGATGTTCTCCTGCAAGACTCCTCAACAAATTTCCCAGACTCCTATTCACTACTTCAGTTTGTCCATCAGTCTAGGGATGATAAGTTGAGCTAAAACTCAGTTTGGTACCAAGTTTCTTCCACAATGTCCTCCAAAAGTGACCCACAAATCTGGTGTCTCTTTCTGAAACAATGCTCCTGGGCAACCCATGCAATCTAACAACTTCTTTGAAAAACAAGTTAGCAACATGGGTGGCATCACTAGTTTTATAGCATGGAATAAAATGTGCCATTTTGGAGAATCTATCCACCACAAAAAAGACTGCATCATTCCCTCTCTGAGTCTTGGGAAATCCTAGAACAAAATCCATACTCACCATGTCCCAAGGCCTGTTTGGAATAGGCAAGGGAGTGTACAATCCTGCATTCTGGCTCCTTCCTTTAGCATATTGACAGATTTTGCAATTCTTCACAAACTTGTCCACTTCTGCTCTCATCTTGGGCCAGAAATAAAAGTGACTCAGCTGCTCATAAGTCTTATCAGTACCAAAGTGTCCAGCAAGTCCACCACTATGCTTCTCTTTGATCAAATTTTCCCTCATGGAACATTTTGGTACACACAGTTGGCTTCTTCTAAATAACAAGTCCTCCTGCAGGAAATAATCCAGCCACTAGCTTCTATCTGTTAAAACAGGGTTACTACATGCCTCAAATTCTTCTTTAAAATCTGGATCTGTTTTATACAATTCTTTGAGAAAATCAAATCCTACAACTTCAAAGTTAGTTTCTTGAACAAGCATGTGCCTCCTACTCAAAGAATCAGCTACTTTATTGGCTTGGCCACTTATATGTTTCAAAAAAAAATTAAAACCTTGGAGATACTCAACCCATTTAGCATGCTTATGTTTCAACTTGGGCTGCTGTACAATATACTGCAAAGCATGATTGTCAGAATATAATACAAATTCACTGGACATCAAGTAATGTCTCCACTTCTTCAGTGCCTGGACAATTGCATAGAATTCCTTCTCATAAGAGGAATACCTTCTTCTGGTGTCATTCAGATTTTCACTGAAATATGCCACAATTTTATCATCCTGACTCAACACAGCTCCAATGGCCTCTCCACTAGCATCACACTTTATTTGAAATGGTTTAGTAAAATCAGGCAGAATCAAAACAGGCTTCTCCGTTATCTTTTGCTTCAAAACTTTAAAATTTCTTTCTGCTTCAGCAGTCCACTTAAATGGTTGTTTTCTCTTCTTTATTGTTTCAATTATGGGTGCATTGATCTTACTGAAGTTTCTTATAAAATTTCTGTAAAAACTAGCAAGTCCATGGAAACTTCTTACCTCAAAGACATTCCTGGGTGAAGGCCACTCCACAATTGCCTTAACCTTTTCTGGTTCCATCTTCAATCCTTCTGCAGAAACAACAAAACCCAAATACACCAACTCTTCCTTCATGAATGAGAATTTCTTCAAATTTATCAGCATTTTTTCTTGGTGCGGCTTCTTCAAGACATGATTAAGATGCCTTAAATGTTCTTCTTTAGTTCTGCTGAAAACTAATATATCATCCATATACACTATCACAAATTTACCAATGAATTCTTTCAATACTTCATTCATAAGTCTCATAAAAGTGCTAGGTGCATTTGACAACCCAAAAGGCATTACCATCCATTCATACAGTCCTTCATTTGTTTTAAAGGCATTTTTCCACTCATCACCCTCTCTTATTCTGATCTGATGGTATCCACTCTTTAAATCTATCTTTGAGAAATATTTAGCACCACTCAAACAGTCCATCAAATCCTCAACTCTGGGAAAAGGGAATTTGTACCTGATTGTGATCTTATTGATTGCTCTGGAATCAGTACACATCCTCCAGCCTCCATCTTTCTTTGGGCTCAATACTGCTGGTACTGCACATGGACTCAAACTTTCTCTGATCAGCCCCTTGTCCACCAATTCCTGTACTTGTCTCTTGATTTCCTCATTTTCTTTAGGAGTCATTCTGTAGGCTGCCTTATTTGGCAGATTTGAACCAGGGATCAAATCTATTTGATGGCTGATCTTTCTCACAGGTGGCAGTTCATCAGGTAAATTATCCACAATAATGTCACAAAAATCATCTAACATCTCTTGGATTTCTACTGGAAAATCAGAAATCTTTGTATAAGTAAGAACTACTTTAGGTTTGCAAACTAAAGCAAAGCTTACCTCTTCTTCTTCTATCTGCTGCAAGTATTCCTTCTCGCTCAGCAACAAGGTCTTTGGATCAACCACTCTGTTGGATGGCTCTCCTTCTTCCATGGGTATCAATGTATGATGTACCCCATCTTTGAAGAACTTGTAAGTATTCTTCTTGCCATCATGCACTGCTGCTCTGTCAAACTGCCAAGGTCTACCCAGCATTATATGACACACATCCATGGGAATTACATCACACAGGACTTTATCTTTGTATTTGCCCATTTGCAGCTCTATCTCACATTGCTCTTTTACAACCAGCTGGTGCCCTTTGTGCAGCCAGGACACCCTGTAGGGAGTTGGATGCTCCCTTGTCTTCAACTTCAACTTCTCTATCACCTCAGTGGAAACCAGATTGTTTGTGCTGCCACTATCAATGGCTAGCTGGCAGCATTTCCCTTGGACTTTGCATATGATCCTAAACAAAGTCTTCCTTTGTGCAGGCCCAGTGACCTCTTTGGCTTGCTTCAACAGGACCTTATTAACCACCAAGGACTCTCCCCTCTCTGGAAGAATTTCTTCTTCAATTTCTGCCTCTTCTTCAGTCTGGGCAACAACAGCATTTCTTGGTCCAGCACCCACATTCTCTGGACACTCATAGTGCTTATGTCCCACTTGCTAACATCTATAACACCTCAAATCTCTACCTCTACCTCTGTCTCTGCCTCCTCTTCCTTTTCCTCTTTAAGAACCCTTTCTACCCCTTGCATCATCCTCTGTAGATGCATTCTGAGGTGAGCTACTGTCAGCTCCATCCCTAGGTGTAGCAGGCTTTCCTCTACCACCCTGACTTCCCTTTCCACGGAAAGTACCTCTCTTCTTGGCAGATTGTTTCCTCGGGAGTTTCTCCTTTGCTTTCAAGGCCATCTGGTAGGCCTCTTCCACTGTCTTAGGAGATAGGAGACCAATCTCATCTTGGATCTCCAGCTTTAGACCATTCACGTATCTGACAGTCTTCTCTAGTGTGTCTTGGAATTTCCCAGCCCTTATGCTTACTCTGTAGAATTCCTCTGTGTATTCTTTTACTGTCAGCAACCTCTGTCTCAGGTTCTGCATTTTCTTATACAATGTCAGCTGATAATCACTAGGCAAGAATTTACCTTTTAATTTAGCCATCATTATGGTCCAGCTCTTGATAGGTTGCTTGCCAACTCTCCTCCTTTCTGCCTACACTCCGTCCCACCAAAGTGCAGCGTGTCCTTTCAGCTTTGTCACTGCAAACTTGACCTTTTTATCCTCGCTTATCTCTTCATAGTCGAAGCACTTGTTTATTTCATTAATCCAGTCTACTAGTTCTTCTAGATTCAGTCCCCTTGCATAATTCGACACTTCAATTCTGGGCTTAACTGCAGACCCTAGAACAGTTCTAAGGAGCCTCATGTCAGGAGGAATTTCAACATTTTCTTCAGCTTCTTCTATTTCTGGTTCACTGATGTCTTCAGGATCTGCAGGCTGTCTTCGCTCCATGGCATCCATTCTGGCCTCAACCCTCTACAACATCCCCAACACCTCAGCGTTGGAAACAGGTCTCCTTCTGCCAGCACCTCTACCAACTCGGATTGCCATGTCAACAAAACAACTTCCAACAACAGCTCTAATACCACTAATGACGCAACAAAACTGAAGTCACTCCTGAGGAGAGCTAGTCTACTATAGTCGTGGCTCTGTCAGCATTTCTCTTTTGTTCACTTGTCTCATCTCCACATGGTCTTCTTATTTGTTTCTCTATTTTTATTTATCAAATTCGAGGAATTTGATAAATAAACTTTATCAACAGCCTTTGATAAATTAAATATATATCTCGACTCGATATTATACCGCCAACCCTTATAACCTTAACACTCTAGTCTTATGTCAATTATCCATCAATATTTTAATTAACCACTTTATTATGTTCCGGGCCCACACATACCATCGAAACGTGTACACCGTACCTTGGGTTATCCTTCGTGCATCTCCAACAACCGACTACCGTCCGATGACATCCTCCCAAATCGACGGTCTCCGGCGATATCGTTCAATCCCCTTGGTCGAACGTTAACGCGTGATGGTGCACGTTGGAAGGTGGTTTTGGACTTTCGTCTTGGGCCACGTGTCGAAGGCTCTATGGAATCGCTCGTCGTTGGAAAATACCGCCTGCTCCGCAAAAGCGGTGTGATATGGGCAACCCGCCTTTGTGAATCCGCTCGTGGTTTTTGAACAGTGACCAACCCACGGTTGAGTCGGGTTCCGCTATTCCTTTTGGTTCTTTAACTCACGTCTAATCCTCAGGTCAGGTTCCAAAAGTAACAACTCAGTCTCGGGAGTTTTACTATATACACTATGTTCGCGACCGTGGATCCTCTACGTAGGCCTCGCCTGCGCGCGTTTAATTCACAGGTTTGTTTGGGAAATTTTGAGAAACAATAGACATATATATTTGGAAATTATACATTATTTCAATTATACCTGCACAGAGCGCAATCACCTCGCAACTAAACAATTTCTTCACAATTAAGGGCTCAAACGACTCTATGGCAATGCGCACTGAAATTATTTAACTGGAAGCAATTGTGAACACACAGATTTGATTGCAAAAATCTCTCCTCTCCCCCCTCCTTACATCCGATCATTCAATTTATATACATTACAATGTGACTCTTCGGTTCCTCTGTGAGGACCGTTTTAGAAAACCAAAAGCTTAATTACAACTATTCAACTAACTGAAATATGACAGATAGACTAACTGAACTATTGGACTTCTACGACTCTAACTTATCTAAATGATACAGTCAGCTGAGGTATTGACACCTAGCTGTTACAATTCAAATATTTTCGACCCCTACTAGCCACAACATGTGGACAAAACCTCCTACATTGCTGGCTAGTGTCTAATGCCCCTGCATCAGTATGCCGAAGCAGATCTAGAGTTAGATGGCCTCTTGTCTAATCTCAAGATGCCCTTTGTTTCTCACCTTTCTCTCCTCGATATTCCACTCCATCATCTATCTCAAAGATCCTTTTGTATAGATGACATGCCCTGTGAAAGCCTTGGCTAGTTGTTTGCAAGTAATATCCTTTCATGACTCCATAGCCCAATGGATGGCACAGCCTTGACCCATCCTCTTTTGCTGAAATGTCTTACGGCCCTGCTCCTTTCTTCCCATTACCTTTTCAATCTGTGATCCTATGACTAACCCGATAACCGACCCAATCATCTGAAACCTACCTCTATGCTTCATACCTAGCCTAACATCTCACCTAGAGCTCCGAAGATATATCATTCTTTGTTTTATTGGAGAGATCCCTCTCCGGGTCCAGGAGGGATAGATCCTAGGGCCCCAAAGTGGTTCTGATGTTGTCTCATCTTTTGGTTTTTCCAATCTGGCCAAAACATGGGAACACCAACAGACGCCTCTTAGTTCTATAGCTGAGGTCCTCCAATCCTGGAAAATCAGCTTCCCCTTGGGGGAAAAGAAGAGCAAAATTTCGAAAAGGATCTGGGACACTCTCCCTTATGTTGTTTTATGGAACATTTTGCTTGCTAGGAACACGAATATTTTTAGCAACAAAGAGACTTCTTTTAGGAAATTTTTCAATAAGTCTTGGAGCCTCACCCTTGAAACTATCTCGGCCAAGTGTAACAGCAGAATTGACTCTAGCGAACTCTGTGTTGAGGAAATGAGTTTCCTAGGCGATCTGTGGGAAAAAGATAACAACAGCATGCCTCCTCCCATTCAGCTCACCAAAAAATACACAAGCTGGAAGATCAGGCTCGATGAAGCAGACTTCGCTGAATGGGTTCATAGTTGCGCCATACCTACCCTTTTCTTTGATGGGGCCTCGAAAATGAATCCGGGAATTGTAGGAGCTAGAGGCACCATTAGAAGTGCAGAAGGAACCACCCTTACTACTTATGAATGGGGTCTCAGTCCTGTCTCAAACAATAAAGTGGAGGCCTTTTCCCTTCTCCAAGGTTTGTTTCAACTTAAAAAGCTCAACATCTCCATCGCAATGATATTTGGAGACTCCTCCATTATTATCAATATGATGAAGCATGACCGGCCTATAAAAAATATAGCCATTCGCCAAACGATCAGTAGATGTCGTGGTCTTCTTGTTGATATGAAAGGTGCCACATTTTATCACATTCTTCGCAAACACAACAAAGATGCCGACCTACTTGCCATCAAGGCCTGCGCACGGAATCTGGGGCATATCTTATGCAATAATGTTCTAAATATCTGTCCCCTGCCATGATCTTGCAGCAGTCTAGCATTAGATCTCATGTGACTCCTCCCTCTATTGCCTCTGCTTTGCCTTGCTCTCTTTGTACCTCCTTCCTGCTTCCTCTCGTGACCTTAGCTCATTGGTTTTCCCCTCGAGCCTTCTCCCTCTTTCTTCGCGGGCTTATTTATCCTTTTGTTCCCCTCTTCTTTTGCATCACTCTTCCTCCTGTTTTACTTCCTTGTCCCTGTCGTAACGCCCTCCCTTGCTCTGCTCATTGATTTCCCCTTCTGAGTTTTCCCTTGCAACCCTCCCTTGGCGATGTTGCTCTGACATCTCGCCTTGCATCTCCCTTGTTATCTCCTCCGACCTCCTTGGGCGTTACTCTCCCACCTCTGATTTTTCTCCCTGCTCTCCTCTTCTCCCTCGTCACACCTGCTGCCTCTCTCTGCCTCCTTCCTAATCTACGTCTTTTTCTGTTCTGGCCTCTTAAGAACTCTGCTCCTTTTCTCCGCTCTGTCTCCATTTACAGCATGGCTCACAACAAAGACTATCTTCATTGTGTGGACCTTCAAGTCGAACTTGACCAAATCATAACTCATCAAAAAATCCTTGATGCGAAGCTGCACACAGAGGTAAAAAAACATGGATGAAAAGCATGAAACAGATGTCAATTTCTTTCTTCACAGGGTCTCTTCTCTTCAAAATCAGTTCATCAATATTTCTAATCGATGCACTCACGCAGAGGAGTCAGTAGAAATTCTCAAGTATATGCTGGAGAAGCGTACTGCCCCAAGCACCAGCTCCAACAACATGAATGATGCTGGTAATGAAGACAATCCTGATGTCTCAACATCCCGCCATATCAATCATATTAGCATTGATTAACTTCCTCTCTTCTATTTTTGAATGTCTTTTAAATTTTTGTTTTTGTTATCTCAGTTTGTACGCTTATATGCGCTCTCTCTTTTTCAGCTCTTTTCGAACATTAGACACAAAGGAATTGTGGCATTTTGTTGTAGCTACTTCCTCTCCTGCACTATGAGAAGCTCAGTATGTAATCTTGGAGTTTTCTCTCCTTCTTTTTGGAATCCAAAATAGCAACCATTTCTGTTTTAAAAAAAAAAAAACATAGTTTAGAGTCATGTAGCCGCCACATCTCTTCTCATAGATAAGCTACCAGTGCCCTAGCTAGTTTATTTCCATTCTGTCTGTAATGATATATTAGTTATGAGATATTAATGAAATGAAGTCTTATTTCTGCTGCATCTCTATTTTTATGTGTATTTATGTATTTTATTGCATCCCTGCATAAGTCTGGATCATAGTTAGAGGCATCCCTTACTAGTCATGGTTGAATGGGTCAACCACATGCCAAAAAAATTGAGTAGGTGTACAAGTGTTTCCCTTGCATAGATATTTGCTTTCCATATCCCATGTAGTAAGAGAGAACATGTGTGCTAAGATGAAACACATAGGAAATATATTGTATGTATCATCCTTATCATTTTCGATGTCCTTACTCATTGAAAAAAAAATATTTTCATTTCTAAAATTGGTATTTATCCTAGTGCAGCCATGGGTATATAAATCACAAACTCGTGCATGCTAGAAAGTGCCTAACCTCAATGCCAACCTTCTCCACCATAAATAATAACCCTTGTACCCCCAACATTTTAGTGCACAATTCCCATCACAATGCCCAATGATTAGTACCCTTTGCACTCCCATCAACATGTATCATGAAGGGGTAATGTTCTCATACCCTTGTAACCATTGTAGTAATTGGTCCATCAAATTTCAAGTACTTGCATGGTCATGTTCCATCCTTTTTTCATATTGACCTACACATGCAATATCATTAGCAACATTACACATCTATGCCAGTAGTCGCACATGGTGTGATAGGTAATGAACAATGGTTAATATTGACATTTTCATACTACCTTTGGAAACCAAATGGACATTTTGTAACAAAAATGTACTCTTATATATAATATATATTATAATAAACACAAAATAGAAGAATTATTCATACTCTTTTCTCTCTTAAACCTCATTCATAAAGCATTGCATAGAACATTCACAATAATACAAGCATTGTTTTCATATAATGTGTTGTGTGTGTTCATTATTTATTTTATTAATATTCATGCTTCCATTTCCATAACTTGGTCACTCCTATTTGTTTAAGTTACCTTCTCTTTTATATATTGGAATCAAATAAATGTATTAATCCTCCTCCAAGTGACTCGGATTGAAACTCATCTTTCCTCTATAATGGGTACTCCTTAACAAATCCTTGAAGGAGTTAGTAGAGAATAATAATGAAGGTCACACTAAACAAGGATTTCTCTATACATTCAATAATTCCCTTTTTTGAGTTGCCCTTGTTTCTTTGTCGACCCAAACATTGAGATTTGGTTTGATTACTCAATGTCCTCTTGTATTTATTATTTTTTCGCTATATAGTGTAGAATATTTAATAAATTTCACATTTTTTGTTGTAATATGGATGTTCTTAAATTCCCTCCTGGGCAAGAGGTTAAATTGCAATCGAGATAAGTATCTAGTCTCATGTATGGGACTAAGGCTAGATGGTTCTAAAAAGGACATGACCTAATTGCATGTAGTCTTTGTGATACCATAATGGATATTGTCTTTATAGTGGTGTTATGATCTAGGTTGAAACCACCTTTTGGTCTTGGAATATGACCTAATTAAATAATTTCTTATAGACAATAACTCATATTTCTTAGAAATAAGGACACATGTGAATAGTTGAAGACCAAGATGCATTTGCAGGAGCATATGACTACCATTTTACAGACTACTAGTCAATTATTTCATGTAGGTAGTTTTTAGATAAATGTCTTTTCGGATTAATCACATCATTAGGATTTGGTCGACGTTTCGAACCAACTAATGTGGTTCATCCTCAAGACAAGGATTAATCCGAAAAGACATTTATATAATCTATGGATCACAAAAGTCTCAGATCTAACATAGGTAGTTTGTGTTTGCACATGATGATGTAGTTGTACATCAAGGTATTAAGACTATATAAATAGAGGTTAGGTTGGTACCCCTGAGCATTGTAGGAGTTTTGCTAATTTGAAAAAAAAACTTTTAAATATAAATACTTATATATAAAAAATTGTGACACGCATTCATCTTAAAGTAAGGGGACTTTAGTGGTCACTCTTAAATCTAATGGTGTTACAATGGAAAGGATAGTCATTAGCCATGCCTTCATGTTCTCTGTAAGCTAATGATTGTCTCTTTTCGATATGAAATGTTGAGCAATATGTATTGAGTATATTAAGTGAGTAAGAGGACAAATTTCTATTCTCCACATTTAGGTTCAAATCCCACTTGTGGCATGTTTGCTCCTACTAGGTCAATTGAGGCTAGCAAGATAACAATAATCTTAATGTCATCATAAGTGCTTGACAATTGGATGAGATGTTTCTAGATATTTTAAATGTTAATCATGTCTAACTTGGGTGCTTAAGAAAAGAAGTTGTTATCCTCTCCACCTATGTTCAAATCTTGTTTTTAACTTACTTCCTTTTTGTAAGTCAATTAAGACAAACAAAGTATAATAATATTTTAAACTTGAATTTTTTTTAAATGAAAAATATTGAATAATGTTTTTGCTTTAGATTCTTATGTATTTAAATAAAAATTTTCTTTAAAATAAATTTTAAAAAATAAATTATTAATATTACATTATTATGAAATTAACATTTTTAAAATACCTTTATTGAAATTGTTAGGTTTTAGATTTCGTGTTTGCAATGTATTCAACAATTGAAATTGGAGGAGTACACCACAAGTCTTAATTAATCCTTTTCAAATGAGTTTTACATAAATGGGACATTATAATGAGATTGACACTTTTGAAATGACATTATTAAAATTGTTATCTTTTGGATTTTTTCTTTGTAATGTAGTTAAGAAGAATTGAAAATGGAGGAGCACGCCGCAACTAGCTTTATTAATCCTTACAAAAATAAGTTTAGAAAGTTGGGCAATAAAAGTGCAGCATCATTCTTATGAAATCGACACTTTTGAATCATCATTTGGATTTTGTATTTGCAATGCAGTTAAGGATTTGAAAACGAGTTTAAAAAATTATGTTGGACAAGGATAACATCTTTATGATATTATTGATCCTTTGAAAACGAGTTAAGAACATTACGTTTGATAAGTGTAACATTATTATGAGATTTACACTTTTGAAATAACTTGACGAGGATCATGCCCCTTGATGGCATGCCCGTTCCTTTCCTTTTTTCTTTTGAGTTTCAATCCAACTAAGATAAGGAGATTAACATTATTGGATTTTAACTTTATTTAGGGACTAGTTTTGGTATAATTAATTAATTTGAGAAGTAAAAACAACCATTAATTTAGTTGCAATCTTTATATTAATGTATGCATCTTCTATTTTGATCTCCAAGTTGGAATTGTGCGTTGTAATCCTAGTCATATATATCTTTCGATTGAAAGATAAAATCTTTTACTAACAGCTTAGAGCTCTTCTATTTTGATCTCTAAGTTGGAATTATGCGTTGTAATCCTAGTCATATATAAGATAAAATCTTTTACTAACCGCTTAGCTCCCAATCCTTCCACTTAGTTGATTTACTCTTTCACCACCTTTTAATATGAGAGACCTTTTATATTTAGCATGGAGTTGTCACATGTTTATGCTCATAGTCTTACACTGAACTAATATATGTCTACTATATGTTTATAGTTCAGAATTGGTATTTAATTACAATTTCCACACTCCAACATAATTGTACATAATTGTATCATGGAGATATTTTTTCATATTTTCATAAGTCTTAATTTTGACATGAGTGGTAATAGCCTTCCATGTCATTTATGGGCCAAAAATAACAAACTTGCCTAATGGTTTCCAATGGTAATAAAAGTATTCTTATATCCAGAGAAATGATAAGAATTCTTACCTAAACCAAAGTTTTTATTAATAATTATGTAAGTAGGTCAGATTGAAATAGTCATGGCTTCATATAGACACCAGTTTTGTCCATAAATGAAGAGCCCTTACTAACAACTTTTATTATATCTTATTCTATATATTCTATATTGAAGTTGAGAATAATATTGTTTTTTGTTTAAGTGGATAAATATCAATTTATATAAGAAAGAATTCCAAAATCAACAATTCATTTTTTAAAGTTTTTTTAGTAATGGCTATAAACTATTAACCTTAAATATCATCCCATGATTAAGGGGATAGACTTGTCCTCCTTAACTAATGTAAGTTCAAAATGTAGAGTAGTACTTGACATTGTCTTATCCATAATGAAGAATGGAATAGGTGTTCTTCGTCAATAGGATAGAATTAGATGAGATGAACTTGGTGGCAAACTTAACACTACCTTAGGAATTCTATGAATAAAATAGAGTATCTTTAAACTAAGTTGATTTAGTGTTACAACCCACTTAGCATAGAGAAAAATTTTGATTTGTAAAGGAGATTGGTGCTTTTTTTTTTTGTGTCTCCCTATAAACAAAGTGCTAAGTTCAAAGTCATCTCCTTTAGGATGTTACAATAATCTAATGTGTGCACATATTCTAGTGGTTTTTTCGTCAATGATCGACCTGCATTATTCGGGAGGTATCCTTTGTTTATCTTGGACCTTAGCATTCATGTTGCATATGGAGTTCCTATTGTCCATCTTCAAAGTAATTTTTTAATGTGAGAGGCATTTTGCAAATGATTTCAAGTTTTCTTTTCTAGATATTTCATGGAACAATTGGCTTACATCCTCTTACTTCGACATCTTGCCAACTTGAGCTTATTATTTCTGAACAATAGCTTAAGATTCTTAGAACCCTTAAAAATTGTTCCCCTGCAATTCAAATTCTATAAATGTTTTTTGTGATTTCAATCTATGAATGTGCATCCCTTTTCATAGTGTACTTTGCAATGATTAGATTAGATATGTCTCATCAAATAGTTCACATAAATCCTCTATTTTTTGACACTTTTGTAATGGTGGGCATCCTCTAGTCCCTAATGCTAATAAAATAAACATTTTGATCCATTATGTTGTGAAGGGTGCAAAATATTTTATGCATCCATTCTATAAGAAATTTGGATCATCAAAGAGTATGTGTGATCTATTAATTGTAGATCCCTAAAACAATGTCACTAATCCATCTCCCTTCGTTATTGCAAATATATTGGGGCATTTAATGTCAAAATGCACAAAGGGAAATTGACGCATGCCAGACTCCTTGTTCGAATAATCGTCATGAACAATTGTTTCTATCATTACAAGGTAAAACTATTATCTGTGTCCTTAAGAGAATTACTCCTTTCTAGTATGTTAAAATCACCACACACTCATGGAAAAGCTACCCAAGGATTTTGCCTCATTTATACTCCTTGAGATTGCCTTCCACTTGTTTAAAACGTATATTTTTACTCACAATTATATGACTTAACCACACACTTAAACCCTTGAACAATAGCACATGTATTTTCATTGAATAAATCACGAATACCCAAGCCTAACTTATATGAGAAAACAAAATATGTACACACATAATGAAACCCATCAAAAATACATTAGACAAACCCTCCCTGTCATTGTTAATTTCCTTATTCATTAAGGACAACCTTATCTTCATTTTGGCAATTAATATTGATCTAAGTGCAGCCACCAACATCTAACACATAACCTCACATATGCCAAAAAGTGAATATACTCTATGTACACCTCTTTTAACTAGTGCCAATGACTTGTTAGTCTCCAATATTCTAGTGCATAAATCTAATTATAGTGTCCAAGGATCAATGTCCCCATTAGTGTCTTGGCATTGTTGATGGATATGGTCTAGGGGCAATAGCTTCATGCGTGTAAAATCACTCATCCATTTCCTTGCATTGCTGCAAATATATTGGGGTATTAAGTGTCAAAATGCACAATAGGAATTTGACCCATGTCATACTCATTTAAATAATCATCATTAACTATTGTTCTACAAGGTAAAATTATTATCTTTGTTCTTGAGAGAACTACTCCTTTCTAGTATGTTAAAATCACCACACACTAATGAAAAAGCTACCACGCAATTTCATGTAAAATTATTATCTTTGTTCTTGAGAGAACTACTCCTTTCTAATATGTTAAAATCACCATACACTAATGGAAAAGCTGCCAAGAAATTTCGCCTCCTTTATACTTCTTGAGATTGTTTTGCACTTATTTAAAATTTATATTGTTACTCATAGTAATATGATTTAACCATATACTTAAACCCATAACAATGACATGTGTTGAATGGATCACTAATACCCCAAGCCCAACTTATATAAGGAGAAAAAATATATACATACATAATGAAACCCATCAAAAATACATCATAAAAACCCTCCTTGTCATTGTTAGTGTCATTATTCATTAACAACAACCTTATCTTCATTTTTGCTATTAATTTTAATCTAAGTGCAACCACTAACATCTAACATGCAACCTCACATATGCCAAAAACTGACTATGCTCTACATACACCTCTTTTAACTAAGGCTAATAACTTGTCAGCCTCCAATATTCTAGTGCACAAAGTCAATTATAATGTCCAAGGAGAAATTTCCCCAATAGTGTCTTGTCCTTGTTGATCACTATGGTCTAGGTGCAATAGCGTCATGTGTGCATTTTTTCTTTTTTTGTAAGTATGAACAAACTTTCTATTGAGATTTGGAAGTAATACATATGTTGTTAGTGCAGGTGCTTATCCAAAACTTCAGCATACCTGGATCTTAAGGATTACATCATGTTCAGACCATATAAGTCAAAACCAACTGTCAAAAACTGAACATAGTTGACCTAAGATGACCACTTGAGAATAACATTCTAAGAAAGGACACCTTTGAATAACTGTTGCAGAGAATCGACATACAACTTATCCATAGGAGAATTGTTTATATAACTAAAAACTACAACCAAAGACATAAAAATGAGCATTTAATCAGAATTGTATAACAGCCTAGTCAAGAATAATGGCTGGCGAACTAGGAGAGGTCGAAGCTTGAGAGTTGTTCTGAGGCATTTCAAAGTTTGTCGAAATAACATTGAGAGGCACAACATTGATGACTACTTCCTCATATTTTTGAGCATTAGAGTCAATGTTTGAATCAAAAACTATAAAACGTTCCACATGGGTTAACCTAGTGACAATTATAGTCAAGGTTGTATTTGATATCTCATAGTATATGTTTTATCTCCTCTTGGTCTGCAAAGAGCTTGTAGTTGTCTCCTCCTGTATCACCATGTTGAGAAATGTCTCCATTTGATGATGATGAGTGATGAAGTGTAAAAAATGAATTCTTCTTCTTCTGAATTTACTAGGATCTGGTACCCATTTCATAGTACTTCCAGGTATCTCTGAGTTGGAGAATTATTTACGGTCTTTGAATTCCTTTGCTTCCAAATTGAGTATTTATTTCCTACCTTCAAGGGGGGAAACATCGGGAAAAGTAGCTACACATTCCCACCCAAAAAGTTGCTTGTTCCTTAAGGAGGACACAACTGGTGCACCACCTCGTCCCACTGGTAATCTTCGTCGAGGAACCATGATGTACCTACAATCCAAACACTTGCCAACAAAAACAACAAGACAAACAACTTCCCAATTGTGGTGCCAAAAAGAGAGTATACTGACTCGAATGCGAAGAAATAAATCGAGAGTTCGATTGTAAGGTAGAACATAGTAGTAAGTGTTAGGGTCCTATAATAATAGGGATCATAATTTTGAATTTTCTTTGTTAAGTCTTGTAATATTGTACATACCTTTGCATTTCTGAAAATTTTTTCCATATTAAAAAATGAAAAGAGGGTATGTCCTAAAAGAATAATCAAAGGACCAAAAGAAATAAAAGAATAAAAAGATATAAGATTATGAACCCCACCAAAAATAAATTCTAAAAGTGTTGCACATTCAAATGCCACTACTCTTAGTTTAATTTTACTTCTGCAAATAAATAGTGTGCAGCTTGTTCAAAATGCCACAACTTGATGCAGGGAAACCCTGCAATACCCAGAATCTTTCCCAATACCACGCACATAAAATGGCAATTCCAATTCCTCTGTCAAGTAAATCCACTCACTGGCAATTTCAACTCATGCAGAAGCTAATTTCCATCATAATGGTTAAAACCATATGAACAAAACCCATCGCATACATTCTAATGATTATTTGATTTTAAAATCAAATTCCCAAAGACTTGAACTAATATGAAATCTGGCTTCATCACAGCACTATCAACCATTTTTAATTTAAATGGTTCACCATTCACCAATATGTTCTTACCATCTTGTAACCTCTACGCCTTTCATCAAGGTTTCCTTGCAAATTTTCATCGCTCTCTGAATGTTGTTCATCAATCAAACCATCGCTGCATTATTTTAACTCCTCTGTGTTCTAACTTAACCCATTCGATTTGTTAACCCACTGCAATTTCTAACATTCCAACTGTCCACTTCAATTCGGAGTTCCACTCCTTCAGCATTTGATTGCCAACGCTTCAACAGATCCAGCATCTCGCACTTCTGAATCGGATGAACCTTCAATCCACATTTCTCTGGCAATTAAATATGCTGCAACATCTTCCATTCTGCAATCGAATTGATCCTTCGATTGATATTTCTTCTGCGCTAATACTCTATCACAGTCTATCGAATCTACTCTTGGTTTGAATGTTCGACCAGACTCAACCCAGTCTTGCGTTAGCATCCTTCACTTTCAGAACTTTCACTAGAAATTGCGTTATTTCAAAACGCTGCAACCAGGACTTCAACATCATCGATTACCTGTCACAACACTGAACTGATAGAACTGCAATTTCTGAAACGTTGAACTTTAATATGCCAGAGCTCTGCGTTTGTTGGCTGTAAAACTGCTTCTTCAAGGCTTAAATTTCTGATTTCTTTGAAATCGAATCACACAAACTTTAATTTGATTCACCCAGAAATTCATCGCTTTCTCTCTGTGCTGAAGATTGTGTTTCAGCAATATCATAGATTAACAAACAAAACGAATTGCTTCCTTTCAAACATACTTCTCTCTATGCTGAAGATTGTGTTTCAGCAATATCAAAACGAATTTCTCTCTATGCTGAAGATTGTGTTTCAGCAACATCACAGATTTTTCATTGGTAACTTTTATGCCAGAATCACATTGATTCTTGCTAATCGAACCAGAATGATTATATAATGGGTTTAAACACAAAACCGACCTTTCAGTCTTGTCTATCTCCGCTTTACTTGATGCTACAAATCTGCTCAATCCGATGTCAATTCACAACAGCATCTCAACTTAAAATTCAATCATGCTCGATCTCAAAATTTCAATCCTGACTGTATTGAAGTCGGACTTCAATAAACCTCTGTTTCATTCTAAAATCTACCTGGAATTCATATATTTGATAACAAAACTGTGAAGTATTAATCCAGCCCAGTAAAACATTTGATTGCATTCTATTTAAAACAGAACCATATAACTCGACAATTCAAAAGGATTCAAAACCCTTTTTATACCATAAACACGTGATTCAGCCAATGTCTTAAACAGAATTCTCCCCTCATCGGAATTGATTCATTTTGATGCTAAATTACCCAATCAATTCTACACAACTCAATAATGGGATAAACTTTAGAAATCAAATTCTATATTAATACACACAACACTTACATGAAATCTCCTTCCTTGACCTGATTTCCAAATCAGTGGCCCTTTTACAGTCTGCCCGAAGGCTTCCAAGTAGAAACCCCTACTCTCTACTCACACACTCTCTCTCTCTCTCTGATTTTCAATGCCTTTGAGGCTTGATAATTTATACAATTTTAAAATGATCTAATTTAAGCTCAATCCCTTCAATTTCTCAACAAAATCCTAAAATCACTCTTCAATCCCTAAGGATCCTCTCTCACCTATAATTAATGAAACTAATTTCTAAATTAATATTTAGAAAAATCTCTCATCCATTTACATCCTCAACTGCTCAAATTCTCTCATATTCTCAATTATTTGCAATATTTAATTAAAAATACATAAAACCCACTCAAATCATTCCTAAAAATCTAGTTCCTCAAAGAACTTAAAAACCCCTAAGTTTTAATAAAATACAAAGTATTTTCTCTTTTCCTAATGCTCCTGCATCACAACTCATGATGATCATGCAGTCTAATTTTGATCGTTCATGCCTTTAAATTTTATGTTATGATAGTTAGTGACTAAAAATCTGACCAAACCATTTAATCTTGGCAGATTAGTAGTTAGGTAGAGAATAAAAATGAGCTCATAAGTTTAATCTGAGCCATTGGAAGATATAAGGTTAGAAATAAGTTGGTTTGCTTATCAAAAGAAAATAAAAGGGTCAGTAAGCTCAAATGCACCCAATAAAGGAAACGAAAAATGTTAGCATGAATAAAAGGGTAGGCAGAATGAAGAATTATGAAATGTTTTACTTGAATCAACAAATATAAATTCATCAATTGACCCTATTTCCCCTTCTCCCTCTTCATTCCCCCTTATCCTAACCTTTTCCCCTCTTGGAAACCAATTTCCCCTTCCCAGTTCTAAAAATCCCCATCCCTTAACCTTTTTCCATCCAAAAAATCAAAAAACATCTTTTAAACCATTTCCCCTTGCAAAATCCCTTTTCCCCCTTTGAAAAACCCCTTACCCCTTTAATAAACTTTATGTTTTCATAAAAAACCAAAAAACCCACTTTTTAAAGTTTAAAACACAAAAAGATTAATCGCACCCCACTTTAATTTGATCCCCCCACTTAATATATTTCACGACCTCGCTTTGATTAAACCCTCCACATTGATCTTACCTGACACCACCTTCCTTTGAAAGTGTGAAACCCCGCCAACCGTCTGATTAGCGCCAGGTAGATCGGACATCCCACGACCTTTCTCGCGATCCCTCGATGTTATATGTTTAATGCCGATGGGGGGGTGCGAAATAGGCGGTTTTATCTGCCCTCTCCCATGCCACGCGGCATTACCATATTTTATCGCACCGCCCCCCACCCCCCCAAACCAACAAACTACCTCACGTTCATGCGATAAACCACCATTTTCAAAAATATAAAAAACCGCACTATCCCATTCATTCCCTACCTCTGCGGACTTACGGAAAAGACCATCACCAACCAGAATTGAAGCCTTCCGCTACTCGAACCCCTTCTACAACCAAATTTTTGGTACTCCAAGTAACTTGGAGTACCCACCACCATCAGTTAAGAAATTTAATTAATAAATCAATCAATCAATGGCTTCTAAAAAATGTCCAAGCTGTAAACCTTATGCAACCACCCCTGTTAGACGTCAACCATACTTCACTGGCCGATAAGGATTTTAAGATAGTCGACACTGTCACTGATAGAAATCTCTTGGAGCTTCATTGCTAGAGCCATGACAAGTTTGCTAATCAGGTAGATGATATACATCTGTGGAACTCTAACTTGTCAAAATACACAATTCCACTGACCTACCAATTCCCTGAAGTCATCAGACTTTGCCAACTCAGTTATCTTCTAAATGAAAGAGCCATAGTCACCCCTGACTAAGAAATCTTAATCACTATTGCTACCCAGTCCATTAACCAAATTCTACAGATTCCATCACAACCAAAGGGAGTGCCTTTCTCCATTGAAACCCTCACTGAGCTTTACCTAAGCTATATTTTCCAAAGAGGTTTCAAATCTTTCAGACTTTCCTCCCTCAATCAGTACAAACTCCTAAAAACAACCCACCATACTCTGCTACCATTTTTTCAGAACGATCCAGACAAATTGTGACCATGTTGTCCTGTATCCTAGGATATTTTACTGATGAGTGTGTAGATGAAACCATCATTGGTTTCCTCTCTACCTTTTGCTCAGGCCAGCCTCCAGCTATACTTTTTAACTTTGCACAATTCCTGGCAAATGCCATGCATGATCGACTGATCAAACTGCCAGAAGAAGGAGTGTTCAAATACCCCTCAGTATTATTTCATTTGTTCATGTACTTTCAATCTGAAAGGTTTACAATCAATCTACAAAAACTGGACACAGAGGGTAATCCCCAGTCTGTAATCTTTTGGACATCCTTGATCAGAAAGGATTCCAATGAATTTAGTTACAAAGACTTTATTGATTCTTTTGTATATCCAGTGGTTAATATGCTCAGCAACAACATTCAACCTAGTACCAATGATGAAATCAGAAAATTTCTACAGTTATCTGACCAGAGCAAGACAGGAGACTGGTATTTATACCAGATTCACATAGAGATTAGAGTGTATGGAAGCCAACTAGTCCCTTACAAGCTTCCAATATACCTCCCAATGAGGATATTTGCATTAGAATACATCAAACAGATTTTGAATTCTGATGAGATAAACTCCCTTTCAGCCAAAAAGAAAACTCAGTTCAAGATAAAAAAAAACAACTAGGGCCCTTTGTATGCGACAGTAGGAATGCTGGAAAGGAAGCAGACAAATTCCTACAAGAGTTAAAGTTGAGCAGCAGTTTCAAACGGTCATATGATCCCTTGGGTGTCATAAGAAAATTAAGAATTAAGTTTAAAATCACCCCCTTCATCCATGAATCTAACCCTGAGATAGAGAAATATTCCAATCAGTCAGAATGGTTGGAAAATACTCTAAAGGAGATGGAGGAGCAACTTGATACTAGTTCCATCCTACTTACTCCAGACCCATAGGATAGAAATTCAAAAAGGTCTAGAGAAGAAGGCTCATACTCAGCAGAAGCTACATCTGATAATAAATTCAATCTTATGTACAGAAAGAAAACAAAGCTGAACCTAGTAATAGAGCAGGAAGAGACAATTGAAACAAATAAAGGGATTATTATCAGAGATGATACACCTACACCAAATACAGAAAAAACACCTATGTCATCTTCTTCCAGGGCAGAATCATTCAAAATCAAAATAGTGCAGAGATTTCAACATCCAGTAAGCAAGTTGAGAAGGAAAAGGATATCATTGAGATATATAAAGAGATTAAAATTAAAAATGAAGCACTGAAGACTGTTACATATGCACAATACTGGAAGCAAACTCCCAGTGATCAGAGAAGGTTGCTTTCAGGTTTTGACCTCAGGACAAAGACAATGCAGATAACATTCCTACAGCTGAAAGTACATGCCCCCAAAACATTAGAAGACTATAAAAAGACAAGCTTTGAAGTTCCTACTAAGGATGTGCATCTAATTGACCAAATTGAATTCCACAAGCAGGCAGTAGAGATGATATATTCAACCATGACACATAAAGCTCTAAGTGTCCAGAAGTTACAGAACTCCCTAGAAAATGTAAGGTCATAATTACAGCTAGAGAGAACCTCATCACAAGTAAAAGACAACAAGATTAAGTCAATGGAAGACTTGGTAATTGAAATTGACTATAATCCAACTGACATCAAGGAAGCAGAAAGAACTTATAAAAAAAGAAAAATGCAGACATAGTTGCATTGAAGAAACAGTTAAAATTACCAACTATTGAACATCCACAAACCAAAGAGATTTTGGAGACAAACAAACAAAAGGATGAGATGATGAATTTAATCATCGAGTTGAAAGCTCAGCTAAAGGAAATGGAGATAGAGATGGATAATCTTGTACAGGAAAAATAAGCTAGCATGGAAGCAGTTCCCATTACTATTATTCCCATAGTATCTACATCAGCACCGGCATCAACAATACCAACAGCCCATCCCACTGATGAAGCCAGCAAATTAATCAAAGCAATGTAAGATATGTCCATTCAAACTACAGAGATTAATAAGCTCAAAGAACAAGTAAAGAGCTTAGAGGATGAAAAGAAATTGACAGAAGTAAGGTATCAAGCTGAAGTATAGAAAGCCAATAGACTGACTGACAGAATCCACAAGCTAGAGAAAGAGTTGTCATTAACAGAGCCTTTAGCCCAAGCAAAACAATAATTGTGGGTCAATATCATTAACTCAGTTAATGATATTTGGCCTTCTATACAGATTATGTTTGAGCAGAATGACTTAGTCAAGGAAGCTGCTGAGGCAATTCAGAAAGTCAAAGCCAACCTTGGAAAGAAACCAGAGGAAGCCTCTGAAATAATCAAATTCTTGAATTCTAAAAATAATTATGAATTGGAAGAGTTCGGGATAGCTGACGGAACAAAAACCATCCTAGAAGCAAAGAAAGTGATTTCCAAAAGAAATCTACTGCTACAGCTTGAAGAGAAATGTAAAACCATGGAACTTGCAGTGAACAAATTTTTTAACAAGTTTGATGTATTGAGACAGAAGGGTCTACCTAATCCTCTAGTAATAAATGACAAACTCATGAGACATGATGATTATGTCAAGAAGTTAAGCGAAGTGGCCAAAGAAACATCATACATTTCCTCAATGAAGGGCATTCCCACAGGCAAGGTACTCTTACAAACTCTAGAAAACTTCTTTTACCTCCAGCATGAGGTAAATCATATTTTTGTAAATAAGCCTACGTTTGCCAAATATTTAGAGGCAGATGAGATTTACCACAGGATGATGAAAATAAAAATCCCAGATGAAGAAACGTGGGAGAAGTGGTATGATTTACTATAAAGGGTGAAATAAAAGACAGATGAAAGAACAGACAGATAACAACAAGCAAAGAATCAGGGCCAGATATCAGTTAATTGAAAGGTGTCACTATCTTTTTTCATAAAGATATTTTTATTTTCCTAGAATAAATCTTAGTCAGTTGACAGGATATTTTGTAAAATGTTGTATAAACACTTCATCATTTGAAGTATCAATTGTCGGTCAAGTATGGATTTTCGAATATTTCAATAATTGATTGATCTCTTGCCTGAGGGTTATTGTACCAATTTCCAGTCAACAGATTGAACAATTTATAAAGAAACTTATTTACAGGATTCATGTGTTGAGCTATCTCAATGAAGTATAAAATTTCAATTGTTCATGTTCTTTTTCTAAGTATTCCATAAACTTTTATGTGTTCTAAATTTGAATGTTATAATAGGAATATTACTGCAGAATTTGCTTAAATATTACACTTTGCTTTTAACTGTTATACATTTATGTGTTTTCTTTTGATATCCGGTTTAGAGAATTCTTAATTTCCCTCTGATCCCAATTGACCTCTTCACCCTTCTTCATTACCTGGTTTAAGGAATTCTTAATTGCTCCTTGATCCCGATTGAAAAATCAATTCACCATTCAGCCTTGAGATCTGATATTACTCACCTATCTTGCTCTGTAACACTTTCTTTATAAATTTGATTCAGTTCGGTTTCAAAGCACATTGACTCCATAGCCCAATGGAAAGTTGATAAGCACCTATTCATCTAAATCATTAATTCCACCAACCAACCAAAACCAATCAAAAACCAACCCAACCAAGCATACATAACTAGCCTAATATCCATTAAAAAAGCAAAGTTAAATCATATAGAGAGAGCCATCTCTGAGTTTAGGAAGGCTAGATCCTAAACTCCAAAGTAGGTTTGTAGTTACCTCTTATATTTATTTTTAACGCTTAAAACAACCTTTGGAAATTTCGGAGTGATAACAATAAGGAAGATATAATTGGAATTCCCCAGAACCCCGATGAGATAAATATATAACACTTGTGAATGTTTTGAGGTACGAACAAGGGAGAAGACTCAATCCGGGTTTAGAACCAGATAGAAAAAAATTTGGAATAACACACCCCACAAACAAGAATTGAATAGTTAAACGAAACTCTGGATGGTTCAGACGCTTGCAAAGAGGCCTATGATAAGACACACAAGTTCCAAGGACAACCAAGTCCCCATATTATACAAGAACAACACAAAAAACATTAATGAAAGACCCAACTCAAGGAAACTACACTTAGAGAAACTCTACGACGAGAGCAGTTATCGCCGAGAGACAGTGAAGGGAGAAATATATGGATAACAAAACCCTAACCTTGAGACACTATAACAGTCGTGTGGCTTCTCCGCTAAAGATGGGAGGAGGACTCATGTGGCCGATAGAGTAACTCTCTTGTATCGACCAGAAAAACATAATTCCTCCACCTTGTTAGCGTTTGAGGCCTTATATAAGACACTGCGCGTATGGAGAACCTGGTATGATAGAAAGAGAGTAATCTATGAAACCTACACAACCTTGTCCAAGTGTATAGACGAATCCCGCGCTTAACAAACCCAAGACAATACCAGATGATGAGCTCATAAATGAGCATACAACCCTTATTAGAACGATCAAACTAGGTAACCAATTCGCCATTGTAGGGGTTCTCTATATCTAGGCCGACAAAAGGAATGATCTCGCTTGAGATCCGAGGACATAAGAAGTCCCTAAACCAAGGTTAAGGTTAAGGGCATTTAATCTCCCATGGCCATGACAGATGAACCTGCTTACAAAACCATGGTTATGCCACACAAGACATGCGGGAGACATTGCGGGACCAATTTCCAACCTCGAGGACCACCAAAACTCTACTCATTCCCATAGTACACATGTAACACAATTGTTTGATATTCACTTCGTCAAATTGTGTAATGGATAACTAGAACCGGTTATGCTCCTGACCGAAAGAGACGGCCGGAAAACACCCCCATTGGGGATTGGGATTATGCGAGTAAAACCACTAACTAAAATATGACTAGATATAAAGATATCGTAGAGAGCTTTGTTGTGTTATTAGAGTTTGACTTTCTCCGGAGGTTAATGACCGGGCATTTGGGATATTAAAATGTTGGACGGTGACCCTTCCTTCATATTGTATTTAGTTCCCTAAAGGCAATGAAAGAGGTTAATGACCGGGCATTTGGGATATTAAAATGTTGGGAAGTGACCCTTCCTTTATATTATATTTTGTTTTCTCAAAGCAAGTGGAGTTTGGAGTTTTTGGAAGGACATATATTTTACACATGGGCATTATTGTGAGAACGACACCTTTTGAATAGCTTTATCAAAGTTGTTTTATTCATTGTACTTTTGAATAGCTTTATAAAAGTTGTTTTACTCATTGTAATCGCTAGGCGGTCAACCGTGATTGAGCTGCTATTAGTTTAGGAACGATAGTTGGATTTGTTCAGCTTAGATTGTTATAATTTTTTATTATTCAGTTAAAAAAACACTATTATCTTATATTTGAGTGGTTGAGATTATCTCCTCATTGGAACTTTCAAAGATTTAAGAATAACATGATGATGGGATTGGTTCAACTTAGATTGTTATAATTTTTTATTTTCCAGTTAAAAAAACATTATTATCTTATATTTGAGTGGGTGAGATTATCTCCTCATTGGAACTTACAAAGATTTAAGAATAATATGCTGATGGTATGCAGTTTTCATTTAAGAATGTATTAAATGTATCAACGGCATGTAATGAATTGTGATTTTATGATAGATTGTAATTATTATGCGAGGGTTATCAAAGATTTTATTTATCAATTTGATATTTACTGGATTATAATTAAAATATTATTATTATTATTATTATTTAATGTTATATTAATTATAATTTTGTAGAAGAATTAAAGTGTTTATTTATTAGAATAGGTTAAAATAGAATTATAATAATTATATGTATATTTTAATTAATACTCGTTTTTTTTTTTAAGATTTAAATCTAAAAATAAATAAATAGAAATAAAATTTTATATATTTATATCATATGTTTTTTTTCCAAAAATTCTATTAATATTGTTGATGCAGAGGTAAGTCCATGATTATAATAAGAAATTAGTAACAAAAATTTAACTGAGCATCGCTCTCTAAGGGGAAACCAAGATGTAATAGACCATGAACTTAACAAAAGTCAAGTTGAGGATCCTATCATAAGAGGTGAAAGTAGGATGTAACAATCATTGGAATAAAACTCGACCCACTCACAAGGGGAAATTGAGCCTTAAATGTATCAACAACATGTAACATAATAAACTAAAGACAGTTATGAAAAGTAAGAAGACAATCTACAAAGAATGCAAGACTAAGAAGAGAACCAGAAGGTCAGGGTGCACCAGGATGCTTTGTGTTGTCAAAAAGGGTGATGGGAACATCCCGAAGGTTCTTTGTTCTCAAACCTAAACCTTTTCACCTTACTTTTTCATTAACCATGAGACCATGGTTATTAGGAACTTGTTGCATTGCTCGAGAATATCCAACCTATCATCAATGCGTTGTTGCTCCTCTTCCTATAGGGACAAAGGTTGTGCAATGAAACCCTTTGTATGCAAGCATAATTCATGGGTGAAATAACATTTTATGTCCCAACGTGATTGAAGTTCTTGGATCCTTAACAAATTCTTATATTTCCCCTTCCATTTGGATATTTGTTATCATCCTCCTTGTTGCCCTTGTGCATTTCTCTAGTTGTTGGACACAGTGTCTGTGCTCCAAGGAATTGGAGATATGATATGTTATGGTAATGACGACTCCTATTTTTAAAATTTAATTAGTGAATAAATTATAATCCTTAATGCAACCTTCTTAATATATAATGTCATGTGTATTTAAGAGTACTGACACTTTCCTATTTCAGTATTCGTGCCATGATGGTACTATTTCAATATTCATGCCATGATTTTCAAATATTTTGTTTTTAATTAATATTATTAAATGTGATCATTATTATAATTATGTTAGCCCCAAGGGTGATCAATTGGTCGAGTTCTCGTCGTTAAATCGCTTTGCTAATGGGATGTCACAAGGTCAATTATCCTCAATGCTCTTAGGGTTAATTTGTGCTAATGAGTCAGCGGGAAGTGGTCCATTTGGCTGGATCTACTCAGATAATTTCCATGGATACAACGACCACCAACCTACGGTGTTTGAGAATCACACTATATATATGTGTGTGTGTGTGTGTGTTATTACTTAATATATAGTAACACATTATTATTATTTAATAAAATCACATTAAAATTTATAAAAAAATACTAATTAGATCTATAAGATCATAAGGGGAGAATTTTACTAGATTCAAAAATTGAGATTGCTTTAAATTATTTTATATCTATTTTTTTTCTTATAATACCTTATCCTTTTATTGTTGTTACTTTATTATTGATAATGTATTTGTTATTAGTGCTAGTCAAAGTTATAATACATTTATATTCAAATTTACTCTAAAGGGACTAAGCTGCATATAACACTTATTTAATATGATTTGGATATGTTTAGTTGCAATACTATTTGAAAGAAAAAATAAAAATGAACCAAAGAAATAAACAACAAGACTTAAGGGGGAGAGGCTTTTTGAGAGAAAAAATTGTCGAAAATACACTCAATGTATTATTTAACAACTAAATGGTTATAATAGAAAATCTTTATAATCTCAATGAGAGTGTTCAAACATAACATAATTGGTTATCACTTAAACTATTTATGCTCTCGACGTGATTTCCCCTTCCATTTGAATTTTTGTTATCATCCTCCTTGTTGCCCTATTGCACTTCTCTAACCATTGGACATGGTGTTGTGCTCCAAGGAATTGGAGATATGATATGTTATGGTAACGACGACTCCTTTAAAAAAAATTAATTAGTGAATAAATTATAAGTCTTAATGCAACCTTCTTAATATATAATTTCATGTGTATTTAAGAGTACTTACACTTTACTATTTCAATATTCATCCCATGACATGGTATTGTTTCAACATTCATGCCATGATTTTTAGATATTTTGTTGTTAATTAATATTATTAGTTGTGACAATTATTATAATTGTGTGGCACCAAGGGTTAGCTCAATCGGTCGAGTTTTCGTCGTTGAAACACCTTGTTAATAAGAGGTCATAGGGTCGATTATTCTCGACACTCTTGGGATTAGACTCTGCTAATGAGCTAGTGGGAAGTGATCCCTTTAGGTGGATCTACTTGGATAATTTCCATGGACATAGTGACCACCAATCTCTGGTGTTTGTGAACCACACTGAATATATATCTATGTGTGTGTGTGTGTGTTTTCAATTAATATTATTAGTTGTTATTAGTTAATATACAGTAACGCATTGCCCACGGGGCGTAGAATAGACGATTATGGGGTGTATTATTAAGTCACTATGTGATGTGAAGGTCATCAGTGCGAAAATTCGTTGGAAAAAATCCAGTCATGTTAAGGGCTGGTGTGGCCCAAGCCAGGTGAAATCCACGAATGAATTTGACGGCTTAGATGCCCCTGGGTTGTGGTTTTCTCAAGCCAAATATCAAGCATGTAGAACACAAAAAAACACCACAAACAAAAAAAATATATGGTAACACATTATTATTATTTAATGAAATCACATTAAAATCCATAAAAAATATTAATGAGAGTTATATGATCATATCGGGATATTATACTAGATTCAGAAATTGAGATTACTTGAAATTATTTTATATCTATTTTTTTCTTACAACGCCTTATCCTTATATTGTTGCCACTTTATTATTGATAATGCATTTGTTATTAGTCCTTGTCAAATTTATAATACATTTATATTCAAACTTATTCTACAGGGACTAAGCTACATGCAGCAATTTTTTAATATGATTTGGATATGTTTAGTTGCAATACTATTTGAAAGAAAATAAAGAATTGCAACAAAGAAATAAACAACAAGTTTTCAGGGGGACAACCTTTTTTAGAGAAAAACTCGTCTAAACTACACTCAATGTATTATTTAACAACTAAATGGTTATAATAGAAAGTCTCTATGATCTCAACAAGAGTGTTCAATCATAACATAATTAGCTATAACATAAAGTATTTGTGATCTCAACACGATTTCCCCTTCCACTTGGATCTTTATTATCATCCTCCCTGTTGCCCTAGCGCACTTCTCTAGTTGTTGGACATAGTGGTTGTGCTCCAAGGAATTGGAGATATGATATGTTATGGTAACGATGACTCCTATTTCTAAAATTTGATTAGTGAATAAATTACAAGTCTTAATGGAACCTTCTTAATATATAATTTCATGTGTATTTAAGAGTACTTACACTTTCCTATTTCAATATTCATGCCATGATGGTACTATTTCAATATTTATGCCATGATTTTCAAATATTTTGTTGTTAATCAATATTATTAGTTGTGATAATTATTATAATTGTGTTAGCCCCAAGGGTTAGCTCAATTGGTTGAGTTCTCATCATTAAAGCACCTTGTTAATGGGAGGGCCTCAATGGGGTCAATTCTCCCCAACCCTCTTGGGTTTTGGCTCTGCTAATGAGTTAGTAGGAAGTGATCTTTCTTACAACACCTTATACTTATATTTTGTAAGTTGCTACTTTATTATTGATAATGCATTTGTTATTATTATTTGTCAAAGTTAAAAATACATTTGTATTCAAACTTGTTCTACAAGGACTAAGTTGTATGTGACACTTGTTTAATATGATTTGGATATGTTTACTTGCAATACTATTTGAAAGAAAATGGATAATTGCAACAACATAAATTTATTATTGATAATGCAATTGTTATTATTCCTTGTCAAGTTAGAATACATTTATAATCAAACTTATTCTACAGGGACTAAGTTGCATGTGACACTTGTTTAATATGATTTGGACATGCTTAGTTGCAATACTATAGGCATGTGACACTTGTTTAATATGATTTGGATATGCTTAGTTGCAATACTATAGGCTCTGCTAATGAGCTAGCGGGAAGTGATCTTTCTTACAACACTTTATCCTTATATTTTGTAAGTTGCAACTTTATTATTGATAATGCATTTATTATTAGTCTTTGTCAAAGTAGAATACATTTATATTCAGACTTATTCTACAGGGACTTTTTGCATGCAAAAATTGTTTAATATGAATTGGATATGTTTAGTTGCAATACTATTTGAAAGAAAATAGATAATTGCAACAAAGAAACTTTGTTATTGATAATGCATTTGTTATTAGTCCTTGTCAAAGTTAGAATACATTTATATTCAAACTTATTCTATAGGGACTAAGTTGCATGCTACACTTGTTTAATATGATTTGGATATGCTTAGTTGCAGTACTATTTGAAGTAAAATAGGCAATTGCAACGAAGAAATAAACAACATGATTTTAAGGGGAGAACCTTTTTGATAGAAAAACCTGTCTAAAATACACTCAATGCATTATTTAACAACTAAATGGTTATAATAAAAAGTCTCTATGATCTCAACCAGAGTGTTCAAGCATAACATAATTGGTTATAATAGAAAGTCTCTATGATCGCAACCATAGTGTTCAAACATAACACAATGGCGTAATCTAACTTATAGACGAAATAACATTTTTCACCAGAATTCACCAAAATCCGTCAATACAATTTCAATATTTGTGTTGTTTAAAATACATTTTTGAATGCATAAATGGATTCAACACCCTAAAAAACCCCTTGAGAACTAGAATTATGCATGTTAAACACTTTAAACTTAAGTTTTTAAAAATCTCTGTCGATTTTTTATTAAAATTAACAAGAAAAAATGTCGTGAAAAAGGTCATTTCGTATATAAGTTAGACTAAACCTAATATAATTGGTTATAGTAGAAAGTCTTTATGCTCCCAACAACGAGTGTTCAAAAATAACATATTTTTTGAGAAATTTCTACATCATAAAAGTAAGTTAAAGTAAGCTAAAACTCACACGCACTTCCTCTAACCTTAACATTAAATAAATAAGCATTAAAAAAACAATAAGATTTTCCATTTCTACACACTAAAAACACCCAACAAATTACCCATTACAATTATTTCACACTACTATTAACTTATTCTCTCCTCCATTAGAAGGATGCATTTATTCTCTACTCCAATACAACACTACAAAGGGTATTACACATATCCCGACAATATATACCTAAAAATCATATCAAAATTAAATATAATAATAACAATTATCCTTGCCATGGAAAAATTTAGGGGCTAATATTCCCAGGTGGGCTAATTTTCCATGATTTTTCCAAAAAAGCTATTCGCCAATTTTCATTTTTTATAAAAATGATTGGCCCAAAAGTTTACAATATAAAAGTATTTTACATTAAAAATCGCCAAAATTGTATAGAGAGTATATATAAACTCATTATAAATTTGAATAATTTTACAAATACATCAATAAACATTTTATAGTTTGCATATGGACTAGTGAGATTTGCCAATTTTTTAAACTTCAAGATAATTTTCCATTCATAAAATTTTCCCTAATCCTTACATATACACACATATCCCAACAATATATACCTGAAAATCATATCAAATTAAATATATTAATAACAATTATCCTTGCATGGCTGCCATAAGACACTCTTTCAATTTGCCACCACTAACAACAAATTGAAAGATGGTTTTTTTGCCACACTCACCCGTTTTAAGCTTGAATTTTTTCACTGGTCTAGTATCTCTTCTCAACGTTGCTATAGTAATTTTTTAATTCCTGGCTCCATGTGTTTTTTGTTGGGCATCCATAGCTTTTATTGTGCTAGTTTAATGTTGATGGATGGATTTAAGTTGATTTGCGTTGAGATTTTGTGAAAATGAAAAATGAATTTGTAGTGTATAATAGGATTAGGAATATTCTATACCAAAAACAAAAACCAAAAGTCTCTGACAGAGATAATTCGGTGCCATTTTATTTGGTGGGCCTCCTGCACTCCTGAAACAGGGTGTAAAACGTGGTTGCCTTTCTGTGGATCTCCACAGCTTTACTTCCAAAAATTTATAAATAATTCTAAAATCCGTAGGCATTTAATGTCAAATTTCAGCCATTGTTTGCAATTCAATCAATCGCCTTCCGTGAGCAGTGGTGGAGATTGCAGCGGTTCGCGTTTGCCATATATCGGCGCCGATCATTTTAGCACTGCAATGATGTCATATCAAGAAATTTGGCATGACGCTGCTGGAATCGCAGGTACCCACTTCGATTTCTACTGCCAATCCGCCAAAGTTTCAATTTGCGTTTTCCATTTGCATTTTATGTCGTTGGTAAAAATAAAATGTTACAGATTGTTCACATAAGAGCCTTCGAGATTTTAGTAGAAATATGTTTCTGATCATGGTCGGAAAATTAGAAATGATTCAATCCTGTTTTCCGGTTAGTTCCGGGGATCGGTTTTCGGATTTTGAGGTGGCTTACAGGCATTTATGTTATCTCTGTCCATTGAGACTTCCGAGAAATGCTTCAGTGGTGTCTGATTTTAAAATATTAAACGCGATTTGGTTTCTGATTTTAAAACCTTAAACTCATGGTTGCATTCAGAATAGTTGAAACTTTTATGAAGGGAAGTTGAATTTTTATCAATTTGTTTATTTTGGAATATAATTTTAATTTAATTATTAATATATATTAAGTTGTTGATAACTCTTTAACTATGAGATATAAAGAGTTGAGATTTTATTTTATTTTACTAAAGGGAATTGGAGTTGATTTGGAAAAAAAAAAATATAATTATTATTTAATTATTAATAAATATTCAATTGATGATAAGGATTTAATTTTTATGAAATATATATATATATATATATATATATATATATATATATATTTGATGACAAGGATTTAATTTTGAGACATAAAAATTTGAGATTTTGTTTATTTTTATGAATGGGTTTATTTTGATGGTGTGAAATAAAGAATTGAGATTTATTTTAAAAATAGTGTTTTTTTTTTTTTTTAATATATATATATATATATATATATATTCAATTTTATTTTATTTAGCATTAAATTTTTATAATTTATTATTGTTATATAAAAATATAGATTGTTATTTTATTTTTTGTGTTTTTATATAATGGTGATATTGTTTTTTAAAAGTTAATTGAAAAAAAATTAATGTGTTAAATTTTAAAAAGATAAAAAAAAAGTTTTAAGTTTTATTATATATTAAATAATTTTATTATAAAGATTTCAAAGTATCACAATTTTAATGAATTAAAAAATAAGAGAGTTTATATTATAATAAATTTATTGATAATAAAAGAGAATATTTTTTTTTAAATTGACTATTTTGATTATGATGATTAAGGTTTATTAAGATTAGTATGGTTTATTGGACTTTAAGGAGGTAAGAAACTAATCAAAATTTTTTAACATTTTTATGCTAGAAGAGAAGTGAGGAATCACCATAGTTTTGTTGTCTTAATAGCTCAAGAAGGTTGGTAGTGTGACAAATATTTTGAAAATTAAAACCGGTTTCACTGTAAATTGGGCAATCTAAGATAAATTGATTTCATGTGCACATAGTGACAAACTCTTTCTTCCCGTTTGGGAGTAGACCAACTCCCAATTTTACTATGAAGCTCATAAAAACTAGTTCTTATCTTAGCAATGTTCATTTTTTTCTCAACACTAGTTATATTTTTCAAGATTGAGGTTGACCACCTCCTTATAATATCTTAGTTTATTTTTTCCCTCTAACTCTTTAAAAATCACCAGTGCCAACATCACCGAAGACCATTCTTCTGCTACTCTGTCCTTTCCCAGGAGATCCACAATTGATCGCAGAAGACTTGAAGCCGAATGTAAAAAGTCCTCTCGTTATGTTTCGCCCGACTGTACAGATACGGGTTGTAGTTCTATTGTATCAAATTGTAGTCATGTTTCTCTTTTTGAGTTTGCACAGTTAGTCAATTTCAATTCAGTCAATGTTGAGTGTCCGCAATGTAAACAAACTGTTAATCTGCAAAGTCTTGCTTATGCCGTTCTACACAGCAATCATAACCCCAGAACAGGTCAAGCTCCTCCTAGTACCTCAGTCAACCCATGTCCGAACCCCAAATGTTCTGATATTCCATTTCCACATGAGGATGACCACCCACATGTTCTGATGATGCATTTAGTACCACATCTGGAAGATGAAGATCCAAGACTCACTCAGATCTTTATGAATCAAAGAGCCCCTGGAACTCCCAGATATGGATTGGGTTATGTGGAACAAGCAAATAAACTTATTCCAGAATGCAGATTCAAAGATCTGCCCCCAGGAGTGAAACGACCATCTATCCCAGAGATTCAGAAGTTTTATACCTTGATGGATGGATGTTTTAAATCCGAGATCCCAGCACAATGGATGAAGCAAATGGTAAATTGGGATCTATTCACACATCCTGAAGCTGAAAGTTTTGCAGCTGCCTTCCCTAGAGAAGAAAAGTTGAAGATGTCAGCTGAATGGAAGGAGTACATGAAAGAAAATGGTGTGTGGATTTCTTTCTACTCTTGGAAGAAACAAATGGAGAATGATGTAGTCTTGATGGCTGATACTACATCATCTTCCTCTCATTCATGGACTGCATTAGATGGCAGTAAAATTGAGACTTCCACTACCTACCCTCCTTTCAGAAGTATTGTGATAGGAGAAGGGTCAAACTCTGCACATGCTAGTCCTCTGGTCCAGCATGACAGTTCAATAATGGGTAGTGAAGGAAGAGTTCAGAAGGTGAGTGAGCAGTTGAACTGGACAAACACTGCACTCACAGGTCTTGAGAAAAATGTTGCCAAAACTGCCCTGGTCAAAGACCAGATAGATTCAGTCCAAGTTATTGTAAATGATGTTCATAGAGTTTTAAATTCTGTACAGTGTGATTTGCAAGTAGTTAGAGGTATCACAGAACATTCTTCTGTTAGATTCCAAGAAGTTGAAGAATGTGTCATAGATCAGTCTATGGCCACAAGGCAGTCTGTATATAAGTTGTCTGAGAAGTTTGAAAGTTTGAATGTCAAAAGGCCCAGCAAACCAATTCCAATGTCATTCATTGCTGGCAAAGCAAAAGGTGTTGTGCCACATGAGATTCCCAGACTAGAGTCAAGTCCTCCTGTCTCTAGATTCCCTCATCTCATGCCTAGAGAAGTTCCACAGTTGCCTGTGTCAGAATCTAAACCTGAGTCAGTTGAAGAAAGATCTGAAAAGATCACAGTTGCTGAAGTCATAAAAGACTCAGAGTCAAAAGATCATGTCTTTCCCATTTATGAGCCTCTAGAGCCACAGTTCACCCGACATGCAGCTCCTGATCTGTATGGTGCAGGAAAAATTCCCCCAAGGGAAACTTTTCATGACGGGAGTCATAAGGAGTGGAACATAGACAATATGTCTGCACATCAGATCCGGCAGATACTGGATCAGATGATTATAGAATACAAGTTGATGTGTGCAGATGGAAAGACTGAAATTGAAGCATGCAAAACAATCATGCAATGCTTCACTGGTACACTTGCAAGATGGTCGGAGCTTGAGTCCTCTCCAGCTATGATTGAGAGAATGGAGAAGGAACTTGTAAAAGATGAGCAGGGTGATATAATCTTTAACCCTGATGGCACTGCACAGGTAAATATGATTGGTGCTCTCACAGCACTAATACAAGAACATTTTTGTGGGTTAGAATATGTTGCAGCTGATAAGCATGAAATGATTTTGATGAATCTTAAGTGCAACAATATAAATCAGTTTGAAGACTTCCACAGAGATTGGATGCAGAGAATATTTTGGGTCAAGGATCCCAAGAATATATTGTGGAAGCAGGTCTACTTAGCAGCCTTACCATCAAAGCTAGTAGACATCTTAAGAATGGAAGATGCTTTCCCCTTGCCTTTAGAAACATATGTATGGGGAGATATTTATGGCATTGTAACAAAAGTTTTGATTTCTTTATGTACCAGGTCCAAGATGCAGAAGTCCATTGACAAACTCAACAGACTTCCTGGTACTAAATCATTTTGTAGCAAGTATGGCATCACAGTGGATGATCCTCTTGTGCATAGAAGGAAGCACAAGAGCCAAGTCAAGAAGGCCTATAAGAGAAGCAAGTCTACTTACAGATTGAGCTCTGCAAAGAAAAGAGAGATTCGGAGACCTAAAGAGCATAGAAGATCTAAAGCTCCAAGAAGGCAATCCAAATGGCGACCAAACACTCATTACTACCGGCCCCAAGATATTCGGCCTAAAGATGCAAAGCTGGCCAGAATTAAAGAAGTTGAGTGTTGGTTATGTGGAGAAAAAGGGCATACATCTAATATGTGTCCTACTGCTTTAGAATCAAAGAAAGGTCTGGGCAAGAAGACTAGTAAGTATGCTAAGAATAAACAGCCTTCCTCATCTCAAACCACTGTCAAGCAAGATCCCGACGCCTGTGCCTACTGTAAGTCTACCTCACATAGGATTACTGAATGTCCATCTTATCCAGGTCGTCGTATCTCTATCATGCAGCATGCCATACCTTCTTCTTCTGATGATTCCTTTTCTGATGATTGTTCATCTTCCTCTTCAGATGATCAGGTCAATATGTATTGTCACTGTTCAGACCCAGAAGCCTGTAAATGTGATTCTTCTTCTGAGTCTGATTCTGATTCTTATTCCTCAGCTGTTGAAGATCCCCCTCATGTCTTCATGGCACAACTTGATGATGAATTGAAAGTTTTTGCCCAAATACGTGCCATGGATGAAGGAGACCTGAAAACTGCTCTCCTTGATGCCTATATGAAGAATCTTCCTGGTTCTTCTAGTTCTTCCCGATCCTCTGGTTCCTCTAAGAAGCCAATTTTTGTTGAAGCTTCTTATGAACGAAATACCAAATCGTATCTCCAGCACAATAGCAAAGCTCGTAGCCTCACTTTGGGGGAGGTGAATAAGGAGATACATGAATTAAAAACTGAAGTGCACAGTATAAGGAATGAGCTTAATGTTCTGAAAGCTCAAAATAATCAGTCTGCTTCTCCTTCAAATGTTTTGTCTAAACAGCAGCCAAATTACACACTGCATACTCAGCCACGCACTGAAGTCCAAACTGCATCAGGCAACTTTGTTTCTTCAGGCTTCAGTGAAATTGGGGACATGCAGGTCCTCACAGTTCAATATCAGCAACACCATATATTGGTAAATCTTTCTGTTGCTGGCCATGTTTATCAGGTCATTGCTTTGATTGATTCGGGTTCAGATCTAAACCTGATTTCTAAACATATCATCCCTTCAAGGTATTGGACTACTGCAGAAAGAGAAGTCCAGGGATTAGGGATGAAACATCTAAAGTTTGAAGTTTCTAAAGCTACTGTCTGTTTTGATTCAAATTGTGTGAAGTTATCCTTAGCAGTTTCAGACATTCCTGTTGACTGTATTTTGGGTAATGTCTTCTTAGCAGCAGTAGAACCTCATGGGTCAATTAGATTTCCTGATGGCTCTGCAGGAATGTTTATTACTGTTTCTGGTAGAAGAATTGAGTTGCCTTATATTTCCAGAAACAAGATCTCACCCATGGTGCAGATTATGCAAGAAAAAGCACAGAAACTTCAGAAGATTGAAAAAAGCCTGGTTGAACTCAAGGATCATAAAGAAACTATCAGAGTTGAAGAACAGTTAAGTTCTCCAGAAATCCAAAAGAAGATTGCTGCTATCCAAAAAGAATTCGAAGAAACATGTTGTTCAGAAGAGCCAAATGCTTTTTGGCATAGAAAGTAGCACAGCATAGAATTGCCTTACAAGGAAGGATATACTGGCAGACCTTGTAAGTCAAGAGCCATCCCCATGTCTGTCCATGACAGACAACACTGTCAGATAGAGATTGAACAACTTCTACAAAAGAAGTTGATCAGAGAATCCAGTAGCCCATGGAACTGTTATGGATTCTACGTCAATAAAAGAAGTGAACAAGTCAGAGGAGTTCCACGCCTAGTGATTAACTATAAGCCTCTGAATAATGTGTTAGCAGATGATACTTATCCAATCCCCCATAAAGGAGATTTGATAAGAAGAATTTCAGGAGCCAAAGTATTTTCAAAGTTTGATCTAAAGTCGGGTTTCTGGCAAGTCGCCATTGCAGAAGGAGATAGGTGGAAGACAGCATTCAGTATCCCCCATGGACACTATGAGTGGAATGTTATGCCTTTTGGACTGAAGCATGCTCCATCCAAATTCCAAAAGGTAATGGATTCAATCTTTAAACCTTATGCAGATTGGTTGCTTGCATACATTGATGATTTGCTGATTTTTTCTAAGAATCTGAGTGACCACTTCAGACATTTGAAGATCTTCATGAAGTTGGTCAAAAATAATGGTCTTGTCCTAAGCAAGAAAAAGATGGAGTTGTGTAAAACAAAAATCAAGTTCTTAGGACATGAGATTGAAAATGGTCAAATTGCTCTGCAGCATCACGCACTGGAGTTTGCTGATAAGTTCCCTGATGTCATTCTTGACAAAACCCAGTTGCAGAGGTTTTTAGGGTGCCTCAACTATGTGAGCAATTTCTACCCAAATTGTGCCTTTGATAGATCTCTGTTGAACCAGAGACTCAGAAAAAACCCTAAACCTTGGACTGACAAGCACACCCAAGCAGTCAGAGAAATAAAGTCCAAGGTAAGATTTTTGCCCATTCTACATGTTGCTGACGACAATGCCTATAAGATTGTTGAAACAGATGCCAGCAACATAGGTTGGGGAGGTGTGCTAAAGCAGAAACCGGAGAAAGAAGACCCGAAAGAAAAAGAACAAGTTGTTCTCTTCGCCTCTGGAACCTGGAGCAAAGCAGAGGTAAACTACGCTCCTATTGAAAAAGAGGTTAAAGCAGCTTGGTACTGTTTGAGAAAATTTTCTGTTCATCTGGAAAATAAGTATTTTCTGCTCAGAACTGATGCTAAAGCTCTGGATAAAGTTTTATCAAAAGAAATCAAGAACCCTGAAGATGCGAAATTTGCAAGATGGCAAGCACTCTTTGCATATTTCAGCTTTGATGTTGAACATATAAGGGGTGTTGAAAACTGCATTCCAGACTTTTTAAGCAGAGAATACATCCAAGAGCAAGAACAAGTGAATGACGAGGAACAAGTGCAGTATCATTGTTTTGTCATTCTAACTGAGTGGAATCAGGCCAATAAAAGAGAAGAATTGAGATATATTGCAGATGATGAATCTTGGCCTGTGTATTTTGAGAAGTGGAGGCCAACCTGGATCCTCCGAAACACACAAGTGTTGGATGGAAATTTGCAGAGTCACACAGATCTACAACACTTGGTTCCAGGCAGGAAGGTGTACCCCAAAGGAAGCAGATGGATACATGATAAAATGTATTCACACAGCATGGCTGCCTCTCTTGAAGCTGAGAGATCTCTCTCAGAAGATTTTTGGGATTTGTACGTCATTGGTACTGGTGGCGGTGACAAATCAAAAGAGTTTTATAAGAACTATGTTATAAATAGAGTCAGGAAAATGGGTCCTTATAGATATGGAAATTTCACGTCTTGGCCACAAGATGATCCTAAACTTATTTTCCCTGACACTATTTATAATCTTGCAGGTTATGAAAAACTGTGGTGGGATCTCCTTAATAGAGATGGACCTGAAGAGACCCATTACACAAAGTTGAAGTTTGCACCAACTTGGATAAATGAAAGAGAACCATTCATCCCATGGTTATCTAACTGGTGGTGGCACTATGGGCTTAGTCCTTATAGTATGGATCCTGATTGTTTTCAAACTTAACATAGACATTTTTGTAATGATTGTCTTTCAGGACCAGCTGGTGAGTGTTTTCACTATCCAGTGAACACTGTTGGAGAACTCGCCAGTATAGAACACACGATGCTTGACAATCCCATCTTAAAAATGCATATGCAGATGCATTATCAATGGGCAGTCATGAAAAAAATCAAGCATCAGATAGTGCTTAACAAGCCCATGATTGTCAGAAGAATCTACACAAAAGCATGGGACGATGAGTGGTATCATGTCAAGTTTCCAGGTGCCAAAATTCTTGAAGAATCTGCAGACGGAGCCAGTACAAGTGGTCCTCTGGAGCCCCACTCATAAAAGGTTTTCCCTGTGTATATATGACACCTAGTCACGGGTTTATTGTGGCGTAGCTTTTTCCTTGGATTTTTCCTACGTCAGAAAAATATCCAATGTGTTTCTAATAGAGTTAGATTCCTCGTGGGCCTTTGTAAGGCATCCACAGTGTATTTCACATATTTACACTTTAAGTTTGTCGGCATGACAGATCTCCGTGCGGATGTCACCTCTCGGTGTTACCCGAAAACGATGATCTTCTGCCAAGTGTCAATAATCTAGCGATGCACAGTAATGTTTGTCCCCCTCTCATTCCTATATAAGGAGAGGTAAGGCTCATTTGTGCTCATCCGCATTTGGTGTGTTTGGAGTCTTGAGTCCGAGTAGTCTCTCCCTGCTCTGCGTCTGCGCCATCTTGGTGATCTGCTCGCATCACAGAGGCCATTACTCACAAGTCTGAGTAGTTTCTTCCTGCTCTGCGTCTGCGCTATCACAGCGATCTGCTCGCAACACGAAGATTTTGCTCACAGTCTTTAGGTTGAAGTGAGAAGCCTGCGCGTCTGTTCATGTGACAGGCGAGAACCTAAAGTGGCCACTTCTTTAGTGAGTCTATATGTTTATGTTTGTGAGTTATAGTCATAAACTCTAAGACAGAGTCTGTATCTCGGCCAGGAAGCCTCTGGTATTGATCCTTCATTCGTGAAGATCCTAAGTCCAGTAAATGCCGATACAGTCCATCTCTGATACAGAGAATTCATTGTAATCTGATTGTGAAGCATTCTACTAATAAAGAGAAAAGACTTTCATCTTGAGTTCCGCATTATTACTCTGTGTGCTTAAATCATTCTGTCAAAATACTTGCACTACTATAAAAGTTCGTCGGAGTTCGCGAAGTGCTACGGATTGCATAAGGCCGTTGGAAGGCGAGGAAGCCGTGTGTTAGGCCGCTGAAGCATGAGGGCATAAGTAGGTTCGTCTGGGTTCATAACAAGTAGTGTTCAGAGAAATTTGACAAGGCCAAGTCGGTTGGTTGACGACCGCAAGCAAGCTCTGCTAGCCTCTGCTAGAAATTGGAAATTTGGAAGTAATATAATATTCTTAATATTATCTTTATTATGTAAAATGATCTCCTATTTGGAACTAATAATATTCTTAATATTATCTTTATAATGTAAAATGATCTCCTCCTTTATCTCCAAATGGTCTAGCCAAGGTTGGGCGTCCTTATGCCAACCTGGCTTGAGCCAAAGGTGGGGGTTTTAGCTAGAGTTAGAAGCAATTTTGAGAAACCTCTTAGCTTCCATGATGTATAAATTCTTCTTATACATGATATCTCTGGTCATAGTCATGCTTTGAGTAAGGAAAATGCTAGCTTCAATGAAAAGGATATGGGTGAAATAGGGTAGGGAGTACATCCTTTAATTTTGAGGTTGTAGGTTATAAAATGCTTTTGAATCTACTCAATCTTCCTTCATGATTTTGTGGATACCCCAAACCCCAAATCTTACATAAATATAACATAAAATAAATTTCCTTTTAATCCCAAATCTAAAAAAAGAAAATAATAAAAAGTTTCATTAACTCTAAAATAAAACAAGGTCTTAATAATTTCTTTATCCTTATTCCAAAAATCATCTTTGGATTTGAGATAAAGAAATTATTCAACACCTTGTTTTATTTTAGAGTTAATGAAAAATTGTTATTATTTTATTGATATTGATTTATTTATTTTGAAATACTTTTGAACTATTCTTTTAATTTTCTTTTATCATTTAATTTTTTATAGTTATTATTTTTTTCTTAAAATTTAATGATAAATAATAATTTGAATATTATCATTATTTTAAAAAGTAATTTATTTATTTATTTCTTATTGATTTAGTTAATTTTCTTTATCATTTATTTTTTTATAGTTATTATTATTTTTTTTTCTGATAAATAATAATTTGAATATTATCATTATTTTAAAAAGTAATTTATTTATTTATTTCTTATTGATTTAGTTAAGATTTGATAGGTTTAAGTTAGCTCAATTTAAATTACACGTGTTTTAATTATAGTTTGAAATAATTTTAAGAACCTTATTGTCTCTTATATTGTTTATCTTATTTTCATATATTAAATATCTAATCATAACTTTTCTCTTTATCAAAAAAAAAATCTCACTTTTATGAGCTGTATAAATAAACTCACTTTTATGAAATGATTTTCATAAAAGTCCACTTTTATGAAAATGATAACCATGAATATATTATTTTTAATTTTAAAATTATAAGATATCAAATATTTTTTAATTTATTTTATATAAAGATAAATACTAATTTTATTTGAATTATGAATCTGATTAGTCAAAATTGCTTTTATATTTAAATAGATATAAATAATTACTATTTTTTTATAGTTATTATTTTTTTTCTGATAAATAATAATTTGAATATTATCATTATTTTAAAAAGTAATTTATTTATTTATTTCTTATTGATTTAGTTAAGATTTGATAGGTTTAAGTTAGCTCAATTTAAATTACACGTGTTTTAATTATAGTTTGAAATAATTTTAAGAACCTTATTGTCTCTTATATTGTTTATCTTATTTTCATATATTAAATATCTAATCAAAAAATCTCACTTTTATGAGCGGTATAAATAAACTCACTTTTATGAAATGATTTTCATAAAAGTCCACTTTTATGAAAATGATAACCATCAATATATTGTTTTTAATTTTAAAATTATAAGATATCAAATATTTTTTAATTTATTTTATATAAAGATAAATACTAATTTTATTTGAATTATGAATCTGATTAGTCAAAATTGCTTTTATATTTAAATAAATATAAATAATTACTATTTTTAAGTTTAAAAGTGAAAAGTAAAGAATTGTTAACTAGTAAAGAAGTTCAATTCTAGTGAAAACATTTAAGGTGTTAGAGAGAGCTAAATTATTTTATGAATATATATATATTTTGTATTTCTTAATAAAGGAAGATGTATATTTAAAAATATATTAAATTTTTAATGTGGATAATGTGGGTCATAAATAAAATATTTCAACGTTTATATTGAGTAAAATATTTTAATGTCAACTAAGTATATACTATTTCAAATTTCACGGGATATTTTTGGCCCATTGTGATAAGGCTTGAGGAGTAGACTCCCCTACCCTATAGAGTTTTGGCTCTTTTTAAGTCACAAATTCATGGTATATCTGGCTTAAGGGTTGTTGGATATATACTCTTGTTGTTGGGTTGTTGGATATATACTCTTGTTGTTATGGTGGAAGAATCTAGGTTAGATCTTGGGCCTAACTGGAAATACTCCAACAAGTTATATATTCACCATAGTTAAAAAAAAAAAAACTATGTATATATTATATAAAGTAATGAAAAATAAAAAAATATTATAATTAAAACATTTTATTGGTGTATTACTCAAAATAAATAAAAAAAACTAGAAATTCCTTTTATAATTAATAAGGAGTTGACAAATAGTGCAAAAATACATATGTATAAACAACATAGATCAATCTTAAACCTAAATCTATTAAAATAAGAGAAAGATTAAAACTCTAAAAATACATTGTAAAAGAAATTTATACATAAAAAAATATTAATTCCATTCTACTTTTCACTTAATAGATCCATATTTAAAATATCTCTACATTCATTATAATATATAATCAATTAAATTTATGTATAATTAAATTAAAAAGCAAATTATTTATACACAAATTAATTTTATTTCATAAAGATCAATCTAATGACCATTACAACTTATATATATATATATATATATATATATATATATATATATATATATATATATATATATATAATGGATTATGTTCTACAGTGTTGCATTTAAAATCTTTATATGTCACATTATGGATATTAATAGAGTATGTTATATAATGTTGAAATTAAGTCAAATTATGAGGAGAATTGTTATACTTCCATCGAAATGTTTATCATCATCAAATTGTGGACAAATCAGTTTCATGAATAACATAGTTATTCATGTTAAAATGAATAACTTCAAAAAATAATTATGGCACATGTAGTTTGTTTGAGAGGTCGGCAGTGGAACTTAGCTTCACGTTCTCCGTATGTCAAGGATTGGCCCTTTTGGATGTTGACCTTTACTTCATATGTTCATGTGATATTTGATCCGCGGCCCGCCCATTAATGGTCGGAACAGTTCTGGGGAGAGCAACCTTTTCACATGTGACATTATTATGAGATTGGTAACTTTGAATAGCTTTATTAAAGTTGTTATCTTGTGGTTGCAATGCGAGGCCAATTTTATTGATAAGACATATTTTTGAAATGTTTCAAAAATAAAGAGTTTGTTTTTGCTTATTATTATTATTTAATATTTTTTTATAGTAATATTTGAGAAATGTATTTAAAGTTGATTCAATGTGATTTTCAAAGTTTTAAGATATTTTGAAAGATTTATTATCATTATTATTATTCAATTTTAAGGTTATAGTTAAGTTAGACATCAAATTGGTGGATGACACTTTTTTGTTTGTGGGACAAAGGAATTAGTGTATGAGACCCTTTTGTTTGTGAGACAAGGGAGCCACCTCCGCACAACAATTTGACTACTAAGTCTAAGAAGGCATACATACCCTACCCCCCTCTGGTTTTGAACCTATGACCTCTTAGAAGGAAACACATGCTCTTAACCATTAGGCCCACTCAAATTGTATATGATAATAATCATAATAAATATATATATATAATGAATCTAATTCATATTTTATTTGTTTATGTCCTAATAGATACTAGTATGTTTTACAATTATATTCGAAGATATAAAATGTGTTTAAGGTTTAATTATGTTAAAGGTATCATTTAAATAAGTAGCACCTCTCTAAGTTTGTATTCCAAAGATGTTTTAGAAAATTAGTTGTATCTCACTTTCCTCTAAGATGTATTTAGTTGGAAAATTTGTTATTAATTGTCTTCACCACTTGTACTCCATAACATAGGCTAATCCATATATGTTCCCCTACATTCTCAATCTAATCTAATCCACTTTGGCTTGTTCACCGTATACTCAACATACCAATCTATCTATGCTCCTACCATCTTCCCAATTCAATCCAATCTACTTTGGCTTGCACAACATATTCTCAATTGACCATTTATTTATAAAATGTTAAAACATATTATAAGTGAAAGTGGAAGTTATTCGAGGTAATGTCCACTTTGTTGAAATAAGGGTACTTTGCACCTTTAAAATTCAATTACAGGGATAACTTCTAAAATATTCTTCAATACACTTGAGAAAATTATTGCCTTTTTACTATTTGTGATTGAAAAATGCTTAGTGTAATTCATCAATAATTGTAGCTACATATTTCAAGTCTTTCTCTACAAATAGTGGGATACTTTTTGGTGATACATAGAAACGCATTTGGGTCTATGAATAGAGAACCAAAGCTCCCACATGAAAGAGCTTATGCTCTTCTTTAATTGGAAATGTAAATCCATTAATAAAATTACCTACAATCTCCAACAAATTTGCTTTTCAATTATGTCTTTTAGTGTCGAATATTAATTGGTACAAGTTGTTATTAATGTCTTTCTAAATGAAGGGTATGTGAGCCATTAACATTCCATATATTATACGCTTGATGGTTTTCAAGTATTCTCTTTTGTAGGGATCCTTTGAGTCAAAGAGTTCCAACAATGTGTTAAAGGTTGCAACAACCATAAACATACATATGACAAAACTAGAATAGGTATCCACATAAATCAAAGAGTAGCAGTTAACTTTTGCTATTTTGGTCTTTGAGGAGTTTAATCCATCTAGCAGGTTGTTGGTTTCAATAGGCCATGATTGGTAAGAAGACATGTTCCACATGGCAACACCCTCAATGTGGACACCATTTATGTATTGCCTCTAACGCCTCACCAATTGACCAATTTGATCAATATACAAAAAAAAAAAAAATTACAATTGATGGTGATGATTAACATCCTCTAAGACCGATATGGTCTATCAAGCCTTAGAAAGGTAAGAGATTAATCAAAATTATTTAATATTTTATTTCTATCTAAAAAAAAAAGTGAGAGAGGCATTCTCATACCACCATAGTTTGGCCAACCTAAAAGGTCAAGAAGGTTGGTAGTGTGACATATATTTTGAAAATTATATTGAATTTGAGTATAGAATGGGCAATATAAGAGAAATTATTTTTCATCTTCAACCCTCTTAAGATCACATAGGTAACAAACGCTTTCATCCATCGTGTTTTGGGAATTGATGAACACTTAATTTCACTATGAAGTTCACCAGAATTACTTCTTATCTTAGCAATGTTAATTTTATTCTTAACTAGTTAAGACAAAAAGATAAATTTGATTTTTGAATTGGGGTTGATCACCCCCTTATAATATTTTAATGTCATTTTTCCTCTAACTCTTTATCTCCCCAAAAATTTTCCTTAAATTTGGAAGTAATAATATTTTTAATATTATCTAGATTCTACGAGATGATTTCCTCATTTATTCCACAATGGTCTAACCAAGATTGGACATCCTTATGTCACCCTTGCTTAAGCTGAAGTTGGGGATTTTGGCCAAAATCGAAGCAATTTTAGGATACCTCCAAGTGTCGATGTTGTATAACTTCTTCTTATACTTAATATAATGAGTCATAGTCATGCTTTCAATCAGGGAAAGACTTACTTCTATTAGGAGGATAGGGTAGGGAAATTCTCTTTTAATCACGAGGTTGTAGGTTATAAACTGTTTTTTTATTTGTTCAATTTTCCTCAACAACTCTCTAGATGCACTGCAATCTCAAACCTCACATCCCTATAAAATAATAGGAGTGACGAGAGTCTCAAAGAGGAGCATTTTTTATCCGAAATCTAAATATTTGTTAACTTACAATTGTTTTCAAGCTCATAATAAGCTTTCCAACGTCCATTTATCCTTTTCCCAATGCTATAATTCCAATTGAGCTTATGACAGATGTTGATTACAAAATATTTGCATGAAGGAACTTCCTCCAAGAAGTTGATGTCATAAATAAAAAAATAGCATAGGTGTTGTTTTTGGATTTAACTATCATGACTTTAACGACTGTCAATATTAACAATCATACCCATCTTAGAAGTCAAATCACATGATTTTTTCACCACACATCGCTTAAGATTTTTCCATATTTAAATCAAATGCCTCAGGTGTCTGTATTCAATTTACATGAATGTTATCTATATTCTCTCCACATCCAAGACAACTCAATAACCCCATGTGTTTTGTCGGAGAACACAAGACTTACCTATTAACTTTAGAAAGCATATCTTGACATAGAAAGAAAGAGAATGATATACCAAAGTTTGCATATCCCTCTCCATTTAAAATGATTTTTCAAAAAGCTTTATAGATGCCCATTCAATGCAAACCAACTAGTGTTAGAGTCATGTTGATTATAGTCATGTTGATTATGTAGGTATTCCACATGCTTAGTTATGCATTTTGTCAAAGTGTGGTGATGTATCTTTTCATGAAATCCCACATCCAATGCCATCATATGTTTCATTCGACCTCCTAACCATTGAGATATAAATATGTGCCCCATTGGGATTCAATTGCGGGAGCGAAGTAGGGAGCATAAACTCCACCACTTAGCGGGAGGTCAAGTTAAATTAAAGAAAAGGCGAATAGCATTTGATTTCAATCTTGTGAATAATGTCGAGGATTTCGGTAGCCTTCATCTATATTTCATGATCGAAATCTCCTCAAGCCATTACACTTTCATGATGGAAATCTCCATAAGCTATTTCTCTTGAACCTTTGATGCCAACCTCGTGAATAATGTCCATGATTGTCTCCTCTCAAGAGACAATATAATTAAGTAATGCCTTACTCCTCTGGAGCCTTTGATGTCAATCTTGTCAATAATGTACGTGATTGTCTTCTTTCAAGAGACAATATAGCCTTCTTCCTCTTGAGCCTTTGAGCCTTTGATGTCAATATGGTGAATAACGTCCACGATTGTCTTCTTTCAAGAGACCATATAATTAAGTAATGCCTTATATCTAAGCAAATAGAATCACCCACGCTTTTGCTTTTAGTTTGCCACAACTATGGCATGGGCCTTTCAATTGAGCATTATCTCTATCCCTGTTCATTGAACATTGACACTTCACCAAATTCATGTTCAACTATTTTTGTTGCATGTTAGACTCTATTAATTAACCATATTTTTTACACAATGGAAATTTTGTTAAAATTTTATATCCCGAAATGAATTATTCATAATTAATTGTTTTGCTTAATCATTTTAGAATTGTTATGTTTTACATGATTCTCATCCACCCACGGGCTACCCATTCTAACACCAAATTTTTCTTCCATATATATGGGTTTTACACCTACTTTATTTAAAAGGGAAGAATCTTTGGGTTTATTCCGTTATAATTGGTTGGATTTACCACCTTGAGTTACACAACTACCCAATGTATTAACAATATTGTGTGGTTTGAACCATTAACCCCTTTGGTGAGTTAAATTTTAATATTCCATATTGCCAAATTCAAAAGGGATAAATCTATCTTGGGTTGTTTAGTATTGTGTTTAGAGATTAATAGCCAAAAGTATTCTATTATGGGAGATTATTGATGATAACACTCAATAATTATAAGTGTGATATGAATATGAATAACATAAAATAATATATGAATATTTAATGTCTCAACAATTATTGAGACATATTAGAGTGTGTTGTGAGTAGTGATTTACTAACTAATTGTTGCAATTTAAATATATATTTATAATAGTTATATAGTAAGTGATTGAGCAATTAGTGAAATTTAGTCTTATTTTCAAAATCCAATATCATCAAGGCATGTCTATTGCTTGATGACCCTAACACATAAAGATGACATTCTAAAAAATTATTTGGTATTTTTAAATTATATATAGTATGTTTTCAAAGCAATGTTTTAGGAAGGAGATTAAAAATAATGTTTAAATAGACTTCAACTCTAAAATTTTAAAGCACTAAAACTAAAACACAAAGCTTCAATAGAAGCTCTTAAACCATCCTTATACTTCTCATCAATGAAAACCCCTATCCCTCAACCAACATCTTTATTGAGTTGCATATTGAATTCCCCAATTCATGTGAGAAGAAAGTTAACTAATTTAAAATGACCTCGAGAAAAATAAAGGACTAAATAACATTGATTGAATATAAAATATATAGATATTTATTAATGCTCTTCAAATTTTGCAACTATTAAAACATATTACCAAATGGTGTCTAGAAACAAGCATTATATTATTGCTTATATTAATATTTGATATATTTACATATTACTGATAAAATTAATCATATCTTTGATAGATTTTCCTTGGAAGCACACGACTGAAACCATCCTAGATCCATCTTACATCTCAAAAATATACAAAAAATTAATAATCTGAAAAATGTGACGTTAATGCCTCCGACTGGAACCAGCCTAGATCCATCTAACTCTGGATCTATCATGCGCCGAGAGGGATCAAATCTCTCGAGGTGAAAACCTTTCCTCAAGTTTTGCACTCAAAAAATAGGTTTGCACCTCGAGAGATTTGATCCCTCTCGGTGCATGATAGATCCAGAGTTAGATGGATCTAGGCTGGTTGCGCCGAGAGGCGCATCTACAACCCAGTATGACCCTGATGTCAGGTGGGTCACGTCCTCATACAAAATGTCGGCTTAAATTTTAAATTAAAAATAAAAATTGCATTGTGCTAGAACATATATCAATTTCTAATACAATTATGTATTATTTATATAATTTGAATGGATAGTAAATTATATACGTGAATTTGAATGGATCATAAATTTACCTTTAACAAAAAAAATTACGACATTGAATTTCGAAATTAAGTAAAATTTTAAACATATTTACTCTTTACTAAAGTCAATACCATTTCCTAGATCAAAGGAAAAGAGTAATTCAACACAAACAATCAAAATCCAAAATATTTTAATATTTCTTTTAATTAAATATTTGTAAAATGAATTTATACTTACTCCAGAGCTATGGTAAATAAATAAAAAAATATATAAACTAGATGTATGGTAAATAAATAAAAATTCTTTTTATATTTATTCCATAAACCTTTTTATATTTAAAAAAACTTTTAAAAGAGGTTTTATTTAGATGAAGCCTATGGGACGAATACCATGGGACAAATTAATATTGATACCATGGGCCAAATACCATGGGTAAATAAATAAATATAATAGAGGTATAAACAGGTATGGTAAATAAATAAATAAATAAATATAAAATAGATATAAAGAGGTATGGTAAATAAATAAATATAAAAGAGGCATAAAGAGGTAAGGTAAATAAATAAAAATATATCAAATAGGATTATAAATAAAAATATAATTATATAACAAGCCTATGCCTATGGGCCAAATACTATAGTAAAGAAAAGGGGTATGGTAAATAAATAAAAATATAAATAAACTAGAGGTATGGTAAGTAAATAAAACCTCTTTTCATATTTACTCCATAATGTGCTTTATATTTAAGAATATTTATGTTCATTAGTTTACATAACTAAGAAGAAAGAGAGAGAGAGAGAGTGATAAGGGAGAGATGGAGAGAGAGTGTGTATGTTTACGAGTGAGATAAAGAGACAAAGTAAGATGTATGGAAAGAAGGGGGGAGAGAAGAAAAGAGAAGATGAGAGGGAGGGATATAGTAATGTAGTTGGAGAGGGAGAGGGGTGGAAAGAGAGAGAGAGAAAGAAAGGGATATGGGGGAAGAGAGAGGATTAGAGAGAGAGGGAGAGAGAGAGAGAGAGAGAGAGAAAGAGAGAGATGGGGGAAGAGAGAGGATTGGAGGGAAAAAAGAGAGGGAGGGAGGAGAGAAAGGGAGAGAGAGGAAGGATGAGAGAGAGGAGGAGAGTGATGGAGGAAGAGAGAGTATTGGAGGGAAGATAGAGAGAGGAAAGAGGGCAGAGAGAGAGGAGGAGAGAGGGATCGATAAGAGAGATGGAGTTGGAGGGAGAGAGATGTAGGAAATAAGAAATATAGAGAGTGAGAAATGGAGAGAGAGAAGGAGTGACAAGGGAGAGATAGAGAGAGATGTAGGAAATAAGAAATATAGAGAGTGAGAAATGGAGAGAGAGAAGGAGTGACAAGGGAGAGACAGAGAGAGAGTGTGTATGTTTGGGGCTAAGATAAAGAGACAAATAAGGAGAGATGGAGATAAGGGGTGAGAAGGAGATATAAGGAGAGAGGGAGGGATATAGTAACATAGTTGGTGGGTGAAGAGAGAGAGAGAGAGGGAGAGAGAGATGGGAGAGAAAGGGAAAGAGAAGAAGGAAGAGAGAGGATGTGAGAGAGTGGAGAGAGGGAGGGAAAGAGAGATGGACTTGGAGGGGGAGGGGGAGAGAGGTAAGAAGAAATAAATAGAGAGAGAAAGGTGGAGAGAGAGAGAGAGAGTGAGTGAGGGCAGAAGATGGAGAGAGAGGGAGAGAGGGGGAAGGAGATAGATGGGAAGTGGGAGAGAGATGGGGAGAGGAGGGGATTGACAAAGAGATTGATATATATGGATTGCGAGAGTGTGTGTGTTTAGGGGGGTGAGATAGAGAGACAGAAAAGAAGATATGGAGGGGGATATAGATATGGATGGAGGGTGGCGAGAGGGAAGAATATTTCTCACACTGAATGAATTTATATAAGTGGAGATGGTGATTTATAATCCTATTTGATTATTTGCACTATATGCATCGATTTTAGTGTAGATATTTATTTCTAATGATATTTGATTACTTGCACCAGATGCATTGATTTCAGTGTAGGTGGTGATTTCTAATACAATTTGATTGCTTGCACTGAATTTGTTGATTTCAATTTAGATGTCGATTTATAATTATATTTGATTATTACTTGGTACCAGATGCATTGATTTCAGTGTAGGTGGTGATTTCTAATACAATTTGATTGCTTGCACTGAATTTGTTGATTTCAATTTAGATGTCGATTTATAATTATATTTGATTATTTGCACTAGATGAATTGGTTTCAATGTAGATGATTTCTAATCCTATTTGATTGTTTGCACTAAATGCATTGATTTCAGTGTAGATGGCGATTTCTAATCCTATTTGATTTATTTGAGTAAATGCATTGATTTCAGTATAGATGTTGGTTTCTAGAGAGAGGGGGAGAGAGGACAAAAGGAGGAAAGAGAGATATTAATGGGGAGAGGGAGAGAAGGGGGAGATAGAGATATAGATGGAAGGTGAAGAGAGGGAAGAAGAGAGAGATGGGGAGAGGGGGTGTTTGAAAAAGAGATTGATATATATGGAGTACGAGAGCGCGTGTGTTTAGGGGGGTGAGATAGAGAGACAAAAAATAATAGATGGAGGGGGATATAGATATGGATGGAGGGTGGAGAGAGGGAGGAATATTTCTCGCACCAGATGGATTGATATAAGTGGAGATGGTGATTTCTAATCCTATTTGATTATTTGCACTAGATGCATCGATTTTAGTGTAGATATTTATTTCTAATGATATTTGATTACTTGCAATAGATGCATTGATTTCAGTGTAGGTGGTGATTTCTAATACAATTTGATTGCTTGCACTGAATGTGTTGATTTCAATTTAGATGTCGATTTATAATTATATTTGATTACTTGCACTAGATGACTTAATTTCAATGTAGATGATTTCTAATCCTATTTGATTGTTCGCACTAAATGCATTGATTTCTAGCAGATGTTGGTTCCTAGAGAGAGAGAGAGGAAAGGAGGAAAGAGAGATAATAGAGGGGAGAGGAAGAGAAGGGGAAGAGAGGGAAGAAGAGAGAGATGGGGAGAGAGGGTGATCGACAAAGAGAATGATATATATGGAGTGCGAGAGCGTGTGTGTTTAGGGGGGTGAGATAGAGACAAAAAATATATATGGATAGGGATATAGATATGGATGGAGGGTGGAGAGAGGGAAGAACATTTCTTGCACTAGATGGATTGATTTAAGTGGAGATGGTGATTTATAATCCTACTTGATTATTTGCACCGTATGCATCACTTTAGTAGATATTTATTTCTAATGATATACGCGATTACTGCACCAGATGCATTGATTTCAGTATGATTCTAATACTATTTGTTTAATTAAAGATCAATGCGATTTAACATGTGATGTCGATTTATAATTATATTTGATTGCTTGCACTAGATGCATTGATTTCAGTGTAGATTATTCCTAATAATATTTGATTGTTTGCGCTAAATGCATTGATTTCAGTGTAGATGACGATTTCTAATCCTATTTGATTGCTTTGAGTAAATGCATTGATTTCAGTGTAGATGTTGGTTTCTAATCTTATTTGATTGATTGCATTAGGTGCATTGATTTCAATGTAGAAGTTATTTTCTAATCTTATTTGATTGTTTGCATTAAATGCATTGATTTCAATGTATATGTTGATTTATGATTTGATGTAATTGGATATATGATGGTACATTAATATTAAAGTGATTGGATTAACAATATGCATTGATTTTAGTGTAAGCAAAAAAAGTTATTAACAATGTAGATTGATTTTTGTGTTATAGTAATTTAAGCTATTAATATTGGAGAGCAAGAGAGACAAGGTATCATGTTTACTACAATAGATCGAGCTAAGATTTAAATGGTTTATGATTTAAATTTTCTTTTTCATATAATCGATATGAAAAGATAACAAAACTAACAAGGGAGGAAATAAGAATAATAGAAGAAAATAGTTTGAGATTGATTGTAACATGATTACGTTCTTATTATTCACATTTTCTATCTTTCAACACTATTATTGTCACTTTGCATTTAAAAAAAGATTTCATCATTTTTCATCATTATAGTTATTAACAATAATTATCATCTCAACGAACTGAGGTAACTAAGAAAATTTAAAATTAAAATGACCAAGTTAATCTCAAAAATATTTAGCATATTTAAAATGATTATATTAATATTTGATATATTTACATATTACTGATAAAATTAATCATATCTTTGATAGATTTTCCTTGGAAGCACACGACTGAAACCAGCCTAGATCCATCTTACATCTCAAAAATATACAAAAATTTAATAATCTGAAAAATGTGACGTTAATGCCTCCGACTGGAACCAGCCTAGTTCCATCTAACTTTGGATCTATCATGCGCCGAGAGGGATCAAATCTCTCGAGGTGCAAACCTTTCCTCAAGTTTTGCACTCAAAAAATAGGTTTGCACCTCGAGAGATTTGATCCCTCTCGGCGCATGATAGATCCAGAGTTAGATGGATCTAGGTTGGTTGTAAGATACCCAAGCCTCTAATGTCTGATTAGGGCTACGTTGTTTATCTAGACCCGACCTTCAAGGTTAATTATGAATACAGGGTTATCAAATTTCCTCTTTCTTTTGACTATCTCAAACCTTATTTCTAATACCACCATTGTCTTCTACTCATTGAGAGATTTCCAACGATATAAATTTCATCCAAATATGAGTCCAAGACACAAAGTTATGCCCACTTGTAGATTGTCCTCTAAATCCACATCAACATCCTTACCATGGTACTTGGAAAACATGTGGCACCCTTGGTCAAATGCCATCATCATACCATGCCCTATCAACTACCACAGTGGCTTGTCCAAGTTGTTGGTTGTTATGTCGATGTTCAACCTCTCACGAAATGCTTTATTGGTTAACTAGCTCTCCACCCACCCCAATAGTGGGTCGTCAATTGATGGAGCTTGAAATTTCTGTCACTTAACAACCATGTCAGGTTTTGTTAGTACCGACCACCAACCCTAAGCTTAGGTCCATTTTTCCCCAAGAAAACATTGAGTCATCAATGGATGAACCTAATCTTCGTCATCAAAAAGTGCTTCGAGTTATATTAGTATTGGGGGTTAAGCCCAATACATAGGCCCAAATCTCTTAATAGCCCAACACTCGATAACTAACCTCCCAATAGTCGGTATCCATGTCACCTGCATCACAGATGCCATCTAATTGCCACCTTAGCATTGTTATGCACTTTGATCCACATCATCTTGGCACATCATCTGGCCACATCAACCCCATGTCAATTCCATGTTAACACCACATCATTTCCACATCAACGCCACTTCATCTCCTCATCGACGCCATGTCAACTCCATGTTAGTCATCATGTCATCATTTTCCATCTTAGGGCCCTTACCGAGTTAGACAATATTAGGAAGAAAGTCTTGATAAAAGCGCCTGAATATCCCGATACCTTACAACCAATATCTGTCACTTGAAAACCCCGGCCATCTTTCTACATTAATTGATGGAACCTATGGGTTTTGTTAATATAAGAGAGTTTTGGTACCATTGTTGGGAGAATTTATGACATTGATCTCTCGATTGCCTGACCCATCACTTGATGACTCTCGAACTTCCTGTTAATCACTTGGAAGTATGTGTTATGTTAGTATCAGGGATTCCATGAAGGTGGTGAAATATTCAATCCCTGGTACCTGATATCTTGATATCCTGAACCCATATTTTGACATCCCTGACTCTCTGTCTACATTAAATAACAATGTTTTTAGTTATGTTTGTATCAAGGATTTGCAGTCGCCATTGCTGGTTAAGTCCTCCCCAATACTCAATAAGTCCCTTCTTTCTAGCTCTTGGTCATGCCCCCCTTATCATCCATATGACTAGGGGTTGAGGCTAGGGCCTTCAAACCCCAAATTTCCAAACAATTTGAAATTCTAAAGGGGAAATCAATCCTTGAATTTCTCTAAAGAAAAGTAGGTTTACAAGAAGGTATTTCTTAGTCTATCCCCAAGGGATAAAATATATGTTTATAGGGCAAGGGATTTTTCAAGGTACTTTTAAAACTACATGAATCCTTGCTAGCCTTGAACGTTTCCTTGCTCCTTCACCTCACTAACATATTCTAGGCCCTCCCTTTAATTTCCTCAACAAAATTTCACCATATCCATACTTCTTTAGTGAATTTTATAACACTTCTCATCAGATGTTCTCGTGAACACTTCTCATCAGATGTTCCTGTGAAGACATATCTCATATGTGTCCTCACCTTACTGTCAAGTCTATTTCCCTTGATTCAAAGTCCATAACACCAAAAAGACCCTTTTAATCTCTAAAACAAACATAGGGATCCTTTAGCCTATTTAAGATAGACCAAACTTACTGATTAAACTTATTAAAAGCATTTCATAACCAACTAGCTATCATGGCTATTCAAGAGTCTGAGGCATTAATCCTCCATTGCTCCTCCTCCTTAGTCATATTTCTTACTTGATTGAAGCTAATATCATCTAAGAACTTAACAATAACTAGGACAATAAACCTATCAGTCTTATTCTCCTCAAGCACATCATAAGCATACATAAAGATACACAAGCAGGGCATATGCACATTACACAAATATCACAACCATTAAAACTAGATTTACCCTACCATCTCATAAACAAGCAAAACAAAGACAATGATAACCATTCAATAGGAAAGCTCATAAATACGTAGTCTATCAACATAATTTCCATTTCACTCATTATGGTTTACATTACAAATTTAAGTCCATAAGGACACTTATTTGATTACAACCATATGTTGCATGCAATTGATTAAGGATGAACCACATTCCACCCCACCATAGACGCAGTTGTGTTGTAATATTTCTTGTAGTTGACTACCACTAAGCCAGACCATGGAGCCATGAGGAAATTTTTCTCAGTAACACAAGGTGAAGTTTTGAAGTCGATATCCTTCATCCAGTTATCTCATTGATATTTTGCTTGTCTATATATCTTTATGCTATGCTCTTGCACTTCCACGAGTGATAAATTTTGTCTCTTTACACTCTCCTCTATTTCTGGTCTCCTTGCTTCGCATATAGGTCTTTCTTTTGATTCACACAAGAGATTCCTCTTGTCTCTATGTGTTGCTTTCCATGAATTCCTAGAGAAAGCCCCCTTTGTATGAGAGAATGTTTCTCCCTCTCCCTCTCCCTCTCTCCCTCTCTCTTTGATTTCTCCCTTTGATGGGATTATGTGGGTGGTCAGAAGTTCTCCAAAATAAAGGGTACACAACCCATACCTCTAGATAGTTTGGTACCACTGTCCCACGTCTTGGATAAGATAGTTGGGGTATAGACCCCACTACGTCCATAATTAAGGAAGTTATTCCACACCTTCCACCATTTTTTTTCTTGGGAAAGTTTGTTAATCTCAAGTCTCATTATCCTTGGAATAACCAATAATTCATTGGCAAATATTAATTCTCCAAAAATTCTTGTTGGTTTCCCTCCTCCTCATGGATTCTCATGGTCTGTATCAAGGCTTCACCTATGCATCAACTTATATTAATTATAATTGCAATTATTCCACGTCTAGATAATGCAAACCTTACACTTATCACTTAGCATAAGCTTAAATGACAACTCTCTCCCCAAATTGCAATGTAATTATGCTTTTTACTTTGTTTTTAATCTTCTTATTCTACTATGTATGTGAAACCACTTTATAGTTGGATCACATCGTTTTCCTATGGCTCATGTTTTTAAACCCTTTTTTTATTTTACTTAGACATTCAAAATCGATATATTGTAAAAATAATAATAGTAATTATAACTAACACTTAAATAATTATCAAGTTATAAACTAGCACAACCATATAAATTAAATCATTAGTAAACGTGGATAAGCATCACTTACCCCCTAATACATGTCACATTATCTAAATAATAATAATAAAAATCATAAAATTTAACTAAATAAGAGCTCTATTTTAAATTATTATTATTAATTATTAAAAAGATTAATAAATAAATTCAACATATATACATTTAAAAAAATATGTAACAATATTCTAAACCATTGAGATTCACTCTCCACTTTATTATGAAAACTCTTTAACTTGTAAATATTTTTTATTACAATATTATAAGTTAGTACTATAGTTTATCAATACTACCACATGACCAACATGTGTTGATATGCCATTTTCTTTAATTAATTAATTTGAAATAAATTAATTAAAAGAACATAATTAATTTGGAGATAAATCTTAACTCTTAATCTGTCAATACTACTATAAATATTTTAACATTATGAATATTCTAATATATTCAATAGAGTTTAAATCACTACCAACCACTTAATAATTAAATTAAAATTATAAAAAACTAAAAAAAGACATCTATCCACGTAGTTATAACATTAAAATTTTAATAATTTATTTTTCTTAAATATTTTATATTGTAAATAATTCCTATAATTACTATTTCCGGTAGATATCTTCGTATTGTAATTTCAAAATCTAATTTTACTATTTCAAATAAACGAAATTTGTAGTCAATGATAGGATTAAGGATACTCCATACAAAAATTCTGAGATATTCGGTGTCATTTTTTGGGTGGACCTCCTCCATTGGTTAAAACAAATTTTATATTTTTATGTAAAATGGTTTGGAGAAATTTATTTTCCTTAAAATCCGGTGAATTAAAAATTGACCTTATTTTTTCGTCCAGATTTCGGGTTACTAAAGAGAATTTCAAAATCTCTGGAACGTGGAAAAGCTGTAAATTTGGCATTTTATCTCGGGATCGTGGAAACACTATGCGTTCAAATTATAAATTATGCTTAGCATCTTCCATCTTAAACTTAAAAAATCGTTTTAGATACTTTTTATTCAAACACCTGTCAAATGAATTTGGTGGCTTTCTGCGACCCTACTAAAAAGTTAATAATTAATTCTAATATAAGCAGGCATTTAGAGTTGCGTTACTGCAATGAAGTCAATCCCCATCCGTTGGCAGAGTTAGATTAGTTCGTATTTTGACATTTTCAGCATTTGCAGCGACGCAAACTATCCGCAATGTTGTCTTATGAAAAGATTTGGCACTACGCAGCTGGAATTGCAGGTACCCACTTCGGATTTATTTCTCCCCTTTCTCCACAGCCATTCTGTAGTAGTTTCAGTTTGCATTTGATGTCAATGGGTTGAAATGAAATGTTACAGATTGCTGACATAGGGGCTTACAAGATTTCAGTAGAAAAATTCTCTTTATTTCATGTTACCGCACTCTCTGTATTTCATTTTACCGCATGGATTTCCATATCCAGAAGCTTAAGATGTTTCTGATAAGTGTCTGAAAATATGAATTCGCAGACTCTGTTTTCCGGTAAGTGACGGGAATCGGTTTCTCGATTTTGAGCTAGCTTACAGGCATCTATGTTTTCTCTGTGACATGGGCTTTTAGACGTATGCACACAGCAGAACTGGTTTATGAATTTTAAATCTTAAATGTGAACCCAGTAGCAGAAAATGTTAGGTTTCCAAACTGATAATGATCATATATACAAGGCAAGTGATAACCTTACCTGAGTTATAGGTTAAGATCGGCTCTTGAAAGATCTTATACGAACACGATTAGTCAGTCATTTCTCTGATCAAAAGTTTGTAGGAAAACGTGAAGTCCGGGACTACTTTTTCTCGTACTTCCTATTGGAACCTCTTTCCGATAAGTTTCAGAAGACAAGCTGGCTTTTAAGAGCTAGATTTTTTAAATTGGTTATCTGTTTTCCCTAAATCTCCTCAGTATTATTTTTAAATAACATTTTCGAAGGCTATCTTTGGGATGCAAGTTACAGGGGCCTATGTGATTACATCATTTTTGATTTAGTAAAGTTAAATTTCTTTGTATTTTCTGTTAAAGTTGCTCTGAGAAACATGCCCTAAGGTAGGAGGCATAGTAGGCTTAGTAGCATAATACAACACGGATTTCCTCAATGTCAGGCTAGAGGGATGTCTATTTCCCAAATTACTTTCTCTTTTTATTTATTTTAAAGTTGTTTTGAGAAACATTACCAAGGTTGGAGGCTGCACTGCAGAACATGAATTTCCTTTGGCTTAGGGGCCAGGTCTGAGGGGCATCTAGCCCGAATTTGTCTATCTTTTAATTTTTTGAAGTTGCTTTCAGAAACATTCTTCAAGGTTGGAGGCTGCACCGCAGAACATGAATTTCTTTTGGCTTAGGTGCCAGGTTTGTGGGATATCCATACTGCCAAATTTTCATTATGCTTTCCTTTGGCTTCATCCCTTTTTGGGAAATGATTGGGGAAGTGCAAACAGTGAGAATGGAAACCTATTAAACTGCTTAATACTGTCAGCTTAACCAGGGAACCAAGGCTTCCTTGGCGTAGTTTACCTTTAAGCACAAACCCTGCTTTTCTATAATTTTTGTTTTGAAATTTCAGATTTTTTACCAAAATGGATAAAAAATTTGAGCTTCTAAATGTCCAAATCACGCCTGATCCTGGCTCTCTCTCAGACTATATTGACCAGCTTTTACCTGTAATTGCTCTTTTTTTGTTACTTTCTGTTCAGTATTGCTAGAAGTGATAATTTATTGAGGTGGGTGCATTCTAGATTGGAGCATACCACAATGGGTTTGAAAGAATCTCAGAATCGCAACTGCAAATAATACTGATAAGACTTGCCAGAAAAAAATAATCGAACTTTATTCGAACATCTATCCAGAAAATATACAAGAGCATCATATATGTTCTAGGAAATAAATATTAAAAACATGATCTTAAAAACATGATCTTAAAATTGCCTTCAAATTTGAAATTCGCTCATGCTGGAGATTCTACGAATTTTACTCATAAAAATTGGACAAATGCGGTGACTAAGCTAATAACCTTACCAAGGCTTATCAAGCTGTGAATCCTCCTGAAAAAGAGGACTAATTTTGGAAATGTGGTGCATGGATGTCAGCTATTCACACTGCCATTCATTGGGTCAAGACTCTAAGACCTCCAACATGCACAACCCTTGCATTTAGTTGCCCATCATTAAATTTGGAAACCTGAACAGACTGCTGGGCATAGTATTAATTTTTAAACAAAGGTGAGGATGGCATCAACGCACCATGCCCCTTATTCCTTGGGTGACAGTGGACGCTGATATGATGGCACAAATCAATGGCATATGAGGAATAAACAATGGTTAAGTCTGCCAGCAACTGTAATCACACAGTGGCTGCAAGCATCATCCAAAACGATTGCCATTGTAGGTGGAATTTTAAGTCCACCGTTAAATCTCATGGCTTAAACATGGAGAGGAATTGGGAACTTCCAGGCTGGAATTTTGTAGGGGCAGAAGGAGTTTCCTGTGGAGATGTGAAATGCATAGAGATTAAAAAGAACACCAGTGGCGAAAACCCTCTGCTCTGAAATGTCATGTTGGGTTATATGGTCTGATTATGTAGTTAAATATCAAGAGAATGATGCACGTCAAAACGTTTAAGTGAAAGTGATCCTGTTTCAAAGATCTCAAGCTACTGTTCCTTTTAGTCACCAGGGTTTTTCAAACCTTGTTCTTGTAAAATTGTAAAGCTCCATCATGTTAATAATAATTTAACTTCGAGGGTAAAATTATGTATTCATAGGTCAATGGGGTTATCTCCGGTGGTTGGGAGGAATGATTATTGTCCTCCCCACTTAGGTTCAAATCCCTGCTAGTGACATGATGAGCTTTGATGCCTTGATGATTATTGTTGTAATGGCTTCGAGACAGAGAAAATTACTCATAAGTGAGTATTCTGTGGGCTGGCCTGGTACCAGCAGCCTCACTCATGCTTGTGGGCTGAGAGGGAGGCCGATTCCTTTCCTTGGAAAAAAATTATATATTGATAGGATATGGTTTTTCAAATTGGTTGTTAAAAGGAAAGAAGGAAGCGGAACATTATCTCTAAATTTCGCTATCTGCATCATAACTGGCATATGTGAATGAGGCCATTTAATAATGTGTTAGATAATCTGTGATAAGTTTGACTGCTGTCAGATGATCGATCCATCAATTTTTATCTTTCCAAGTAAGTCTCTTAAGAATTTCTGTTTAAAGGTAAGTCTATTAACTTGTGCAGAACTGAATTGAATTGTGACAATCATGATACAAGTAAATTGCAGAGACTCATCTTATACTAACATGGCATCAAAATTGTTTTATTGAAATATATTAGCCAGTGCAAAATGACCGTTAGGCATTTGAGAGTATTTCCCTCCAAGTTTGAGTCATGTTATTATTTCATTTTTGTTTTCTCATGAATACATATTATTTGCTTGATGAGATAAGTCACTCCATATTTTGTTTATAACGGAATAATTTCTCTGCTTTTGTTGCAGGCAACTTGTTTGCTCTGGGCCTTTTCTTGTCCCCGATGTAAGTTTCCACTTCTGAGATCTACTTCACCTGTAATAGCAACTACCCATTTTAGGGCGATTGCCCATGGACTTTTATATAAAGCTAAATGTCATTATGATTACTACTTTTAACCACACTGTAGGAACTGGCCCCAAAACTCTCATTGACGCTTCTGTTCTAGGATAAAACTTAAAAGGAATGGTGTGGAAACACAGCACTGAAATTGGTACGTTAAGTTAAATTTTCAAACCAATACTAATACAGTTGTGGCTTTTGTCAATTGCAGTCCTACATTCAGCAGAATAACAAGAAATAGGTCAACCGAGCAATTTTCAGGCCTCCCTTATATCTTTGCACTCTTGAATTGCTTGATTTGCACATGGTATGGCCTTCCTTTTGTATCACAGAACAATATACTGGTGACCACTGTTAATGGAACGGGAGCCATTTTTCAGCTATTCTACATCTCACTCTATATTGCATATTCCCAGAAGGAAGCACGGGTATAGCCACCAGTTCTTGTTTTGTGTAAAGTTAATTTTCTATTTGTTTGAAGACACTTGTATATTATTGTAGCTTGATATGCTGGCCAATGGATTCCATATTAGACTTAAGTAACCTAATGAACCTAAGGGCATTCTGCTTATGTAATATTATATGAATCATTGCCTACATGGCAATGTATATAAACTGGGGTATACACTGCCCACACAGACCCACATACATGCAAGTATATAGATGGATGGATTTATACTGAGCAATTTCATGCATCAACTGTATTTGATTGCAATACATGCAAATATATAGATGGATGGATTTATGCTGAGCACTTCATGAAGAACATAAACTGTATTTGATAGGTTGTGCTGATGTTCATAGTTTGACAATAATTTTCTGGCAATTGTGGCAGCAACAATACAAGTTCTCTCTTGCAAAATATATTTTTCAGAGAAAATGGTTGGTATAATGGATTTTTGCCTTTTGCCAATGGCAGGTTAAAATGGTAGCATATCTTCTGTTGGTTGTGAGTTTATTTATCACAATACTGTTGGTGACGTACGAGTTTATGGAGCAGCCACTACGAAAGCTGTTTGTCGGTTCTCTTAGTGTACTCTCCCTCATCAGCATGTTTGCATCACCATTATCTATCATTGTACGAGCCTCTCGGTATAAGACAATCATTACCTTAATCGTCTCTGGTACATCTGTCTTGCATTTCTTGACTATGTTTCTTGTCTTCGTTATTGTACCGAGGGCTACTTATGCAATTATTTCAGGGTAATTTTTTATAAGGAAATTCTGCCTTAATGTACGAGTATGTAGGTTGTGATCTCAAACAATTAGAGTGAGAGGGTCATTTACAAAGAGCCACGTTGGCTTGCTGTTAAGTAAGGTGAATTTGAAAAACAGTGATCAGATTAATCACCAAGCCAGAGTAGGGTTTAAAATATTAGAATACTGAATATAAATATGTGATATCCCCACAGGTTATGTTAGTAGTATTTTGTGGATAGCAGGCCTTCGAAAATTAGGAGCTGCAGAAAATCAATAGATGGTAGCAAGTCTTGTTTTAAAGTTGAATTTCTGCTGCTCAGTACTAACTCATAGAGCATGTAACAAATCATAGAATTTTCCTTTGATTTGCAGAAGCTGGTAATTGAAACAAGAAGCGTGGAGTTTATGCCATTTTATCTCTCTCTTTCCACGTTTTTGATGAGTGTATCCTTTTTCGCATATGGATTCCTTGGCCAAGATCCTTTTGTTTATGTAAGTATGATCCCATTCTCTGTTGTCTTATATGCTGGAACTACGCCCCCATTAGAATGTAGGTTTCCCACCTCATCCTATTCAATGATCAGTTGACTGCCAATAATCTAATCTGTGTAGTCTGTTTTTACCTTTTTTGTAGGTCCCAAACGGGATTGGCAGTGTTTTGGGCTTGATACAGTTGGGGTTGTACTTTAGATATCGCAACATTAGTCGGAGAAGGCGGGCAGCACAACCATTGCTGAGCTCAACTGCCTGAGATTTGCCCTACAAAATTGGCTGGCAGTGTTAGTCCACTCAGTGTTTGCTGCTCGAGTGTCAGATGCTTTACATAACAAATGGTCATGCTTTCACCTTGAGTCTGAATGCATACATGTTTTGCATCTCCGAGCTTGATCACAAATTGGGATAAAATTTCCTCCCTACACTTTGAGCACGCTGTCTGGTATATGACCTTCGAGATTGGAATTGTAAAATGTTTCAATGACTAGGGGTTGCTGTTTAAGCCGTAAATGTTTCTTTGCGGTTGGCAGAGTTCTCGCTCACTTGAACAAGAAAATATCTCTATCAATTTTCTAATTATTTAGCAATTGAATCCAAAATATTTGATTTATGAAGACTCTTAGAATTTGTAACATTTACTAAGTAGTTTTGGCATAATATACAAAATTAATTAACAGCCCAAAATACAGGATCACATCAGAAGTTATTTTGGTGCCTTTTGATTACTGTGTGTTTAACTTGTTAGATGGCAACATTGGCAAGGTATACAAATCTTGAAACAGGTTCACCATGAGCAAATAGCCAATAGGTAAACAGTATTGTTATTGTGACAATGGAATCAAATGTTGGCAAACTGAAAAGAAGGGTTAATCGCAATTCGTTTTCTGCTTATGAGTCCATATCCTTTCTTCATATCATCTTTAATTTCAATGTAGTGAATAATGGAAAGATTATTTCGGACATTATTGACTGATCAAGTCAAGGGAGGGGCACTTTGTACTGTTCTAAAACTTAATGGTAGACCCAAAAATGCTGCAAGACTTGTTTGCAGCTTCAAACTATTACGTCACACAATTCTGTTAAGAGAAACTTGCATTATCTTGGGACTCTATGCATTTTCATTTTTCTTTATACTGTTCGATAAAAACCTTAATTTATAACAATCTATTTTAATTTTAATTTGATCCTCTTGGAAAGAGAAGATTCTTGTTTACCTGAGAAACTTGTTCCACAAAACATGACAATTTGCTTGGAGAGTAGCAATGTTTTTTACAACCTAATATGGGGTATTTGTTTCGAAAAAAATGAACAATTTGCACTGAGTAGTAAGGTGCTTTACAACCTATTACAGGGGGAGAAGTTGTTAGGTCAGTCTAGTATGGGATGAGGTTGTTATGTCACCCTGTAATGGGGTGATGTTGTCATGTAATGTTATGTTACATTATGTTAATGACCTACTTAAAAAACAAAACCAAACAAAACAAAGGATTAATGTACATGTATAGACAACATTTAAAAAATCAAACAAGTCCATTTTAAACTTGGATTTATAGGATTTATTAGAGAGGGATCAGATTTCTTAAAGTATAGTTTTTTTTATCATTTAATATGAAGTGATTAAGGTATAGTTTTTATTATTATTTAATATGAAGTGATTAAGGTATAGTTTTTTTATCATTTAATACATGAGATGAAATTAAATAGTCAAAAATTTATGCCTAATGCACAGATTCAGGTTTAGGATGGATCTATATTGGTAGTAATTAATAGTTTACTTGGAATACTTTCACAATGACCTATCTCCAAGTCAGAAACACAAATTAACCCACTTGGTAAGTAACATAAACATCAAGCCCACAATTCACTTTAAATAGACTCCCTTGCAGATTGGTATTTACAGTAATAGCCAAGTTGAGGATCATTTCTATTGGGTTATTGTTGGAATAATCCTTATTCCGAACTTAGACACCCTCAATTGGGGGCAGTTCTTGGGTTTAATTGCCAACATGTACAATCTTTTAAACACTCTAACACAGTATCACATAGGTTGTGGTTGATTGGCAAAGTGTGTGGCTTGAGGGAGGGTGAGACGCAATAGCATGATATCAAAGAGGTTTTGGTTGATTGGTGAAGCGTGGCTTGAGGGGGAGCTCAATGTTGGAATATTAATTCATATTCTCACAACTTTACCCAAATTGAGGATGTTCAATTCTAGTTGGGTGACTTCATTAACAATATACCATTTGTATATAGTCAACCATGTTATTCATAAATGATATATATCACATATACATACACACACTTTGTTGGCGTAATATCGTAAGTGCATCTTGTAACAAAACATATAGATGTCCTTCTTCGAGAACCTATAGGATAGAGAAATTCCATTGGAACATATACTCTAGTGGAGGTGCTTAGTTGGGCTTTGATCTTTTTTTTTATCTTGTATTGGGTCAGTTGACCTTGATCTTGTTTGGTTTTGCTACCACATTTTGTTGTTGTCCTTTCTCCTACCATTTCTCTAGACATCCTTGATGACATCAACTCTTTCTAAGATTTAGATAGTCTAGATGAGAGTAGTTATGATTGGGAGGCATATCATCTTCTAACAAAGTATACTACATTAACGTACTAAGGTAGTTCATGAATACCTTTGCTTCTTCTTCATGTTCATCTTAAGATTCTAGCTCATAGATCAAAGGATTCCTTGTCTCACTACATTATCTAGACGAGAGTGGTTCCAACAAGAAAGCATATCACCTTCTTGTTGAGAAATCTAGGGGCTGAGTGTAGGTGATTTCTCTTACTAATTAATTGTTTGTGGTGTATTTTTACTTATCTTAATTAGTTTCTTCTTTCACTTGTTTCTTATTAGTGTTTTCTCCACCAAACATCTACCAAACCATAAAGAACAATACGAAAAAGGACACAAGATATAGGTGATCAACCAGGGCCAAAACCTCCAATCTGAGAGGAAAACCCACAATAATTCTTCTTCTTATAGAATCTTCAATTGATGAATTCCAAGACCTAGACCCTTGACCATAGACCCTTCAAGACCAAGTCAAATATGTTCCTAGACCCTTCAAGAGCAAGTCAAATATGTTCCTTAATGTGCTTCCCTTCCTTTAAGATCAAATTTCGGCCCTTCTTCAAAATTTCAACTTTCTATAATAGGATTGTAATTTGGCCCTTTTTTGTAGTAACCCTAGATTCCACGTGAGACTAGAAGATGGACAAAATTGTCTCCTCTTTCCTTTGCTTTACTTGAATTCCCTTGCTTGTGATCTCAACTTGTAGATGAGACCTCCTTTAGCCCAGAATTTAACTCTTGAAGATGACTGTAATTTTGATGCTTGTTGTTGTAGATTGATGCCCTAAAATTTCGTACGTGTGGAGGAGAAATAACCCAAAACATACCCATAAAATAGTTTGTTCTTCTTTCTTCGATTTCTTCTTATCTTCGCTGGATTTAGACTTCTTTTTCTTCCTTGATCGAACTCTTTTCTTGCTTGATTAATTGCTATCTTGAATGAGGCTGAGTTCCTCTTGATATAGGCTTCTCGAGTTCTCTTATTAGGCCAACATCTCCTTCTAGGTAGGATGACTAGCTCTTGGAAGGCTGACTTGGAGCTTGCACCATGACAAGGTCTTGAAGGGTGTTTTTGACTCATATTTGACTTACACAAATTCTTTTACAATATGTAACATGCCCAAGAAGGGTCTTTTATACATGACAATGACTTCCTAGACTTGTAGTCTCAATGACAAACCCTAAAATTTCTCAATGGGAGCTTGACCTAAAAAGCAATTTTTCCTTGAGCATGAAACCCATGCCTCAAGACCAACAATAATAAATTTATTTTTCTCATTACATCAAATACATAAAGTCATGATTACACATGTCATTATGAATATTGAACCTAGTTACATATTTCAACACTCCCTCTTAACTAGGGAGGTATTCAAAATCCATACAAGGTACTTGGACATTCTCAATTTGAAGAATTCTCATAAGAAGAGTCGAATTGGTAACCCATCTGTTTAACATCTATCAACCAACATTATTACATAGCAAGGACTTGACTAACAACTCTATCTCTCCACAAGATCAGAGCACAATGCTAGTGAGACCAATGATTTATAGACACCATCATTATTGTCTCTCAAGGAACTTACCCCATTCGGGTGTTCATAGGGTATGTCATTCCAGGACTATTCTTATCTTGGATTCCCAGTCCTCAAAAAACATCGGTCCTCTACAATTACTCTTATCTTGGATGCCCTACCACATCCTCAAAGAGTATCGGATGCCATATGCTTACCTAATCCTCCATTCTTTCTTCCCAAGTGAAGATAAGAATGATGTGCCTATCTCTCCCTCTCAACTAGGGAGGATATACCCATTCCTATGAAGGAATGTACCCATTTCTATAAGGGAATGTACCCAAGCTCCCTCTTAATCAGAGACTTGTCCAAGCTCCCTCTTATCCAGGGACTTGTCTTCATTAGCAACTTTCTTCCTTTGTTGGAGATCATGAGACCTTCTGTTGCTTGTAGAGCTCCTTCATTCGATGTCATGAATTTCATTTTAATATTATGGAGCCTTCATTTTTTTGGGACTTCTTTGTAGGGCATCGACCATCCATCACTTTTCTTCTCGAACCATGTCATTCATGACATCCTTCCTTTCATTGGAAAGTGATTCATTATTCCATATCTGGTCTTTCTTCATACAACTACCTTTTCCATACCGTGCTTCCTTTAGGATATTTCATCCACCACATGAGTACTAGTTGTATCTACAACTCTCTTTTGGTAGAATTGTATCGACCCATCTAGATGTTGTTCAAAAAATCAAAATGAACAGAAAATCAAAGTTACCTTTTGTGATGGCCCTTCATCATGACATCTGCTTGATGCAACATCAACATCCTGCATACATCTTGACATATCTCCAAAATATTCAACGTCAAGGGTCTCCTTTCTTTCCATACTTCATCAGTGTTAATACCTTTTCCATGGAGATGTCATGGTCAATTCTCCTAGTAATTGAATGTTTATTTCCTTGTGCTCATAGTTGCATCTTTCATGATCTCTCCTTTCTTTCTTCACATATTTCTCCCCAGGAACTTTCATACATAGTTCCTTCATCTTTGTCAACCACCTCATATTCCATAAGAGGACATATTATGTTGATTTCATATAGTCAATATGCGAACCATGCCTTCATGCATCTTTCCAACATAAGAGAACCCTTTCCTCTGATCATACTCATGAGATAGAGTGTCTATCCCTACTATTTGCAACTATATGATGACATGACTTAATTTAACAGTCATATGCATACATACCTATTTTCTTCCTTTGGTCATCTAGACTCCTTTCAACAACTTCCTTTCCTTGATTGAGAGTATTTCAGTCATCTCATCATGTTGCATTCCTTTGTCATCGTACTATCATTCTTCCAAATAGTGAATCTCATCAAGGTGGTATTCTTAGCGAGACACTTGCTTCTTCCAAGAGATGAACCTTCTAGTGAAGATTTCAATGGAGGACGTTGATTATACTCATCCTGCAAATGCCCCTTCCCAATGATGTATGATGAACTTGATATTAATGACTTCCTTCTACACATAAGTACTACTTATGCTTCTAATGAGGTTACCAAGAGCTACTTCCTTCTAATGATCGCTATGATAGATTTCTGCTTCAACTATCTTTCAAGCTTATTTTGATGTCATGAACTCTTGCTTCCATCGTATGCCATGATGCCATCTCTTAATATGATGCATCCTATCATGCTTCTAATGCTTCCTACCATGATAGTTATTTTTACAAGAACTAAAAAGAACTCGGTGGAGAAGATTATCTCAATCATAGTAGAGATCTTTCACTTCTTCCTTCTTTGACTTCTTCTCAACATCTTCCACTTCTTTGGTGATATGGGATTCTTCCCTTCTTCCTTTTTTGTTGTCCTTCTTGAGTTTGGGGCAATATCTCTTGCAGTGCCCATATTCTTGACATCCATAACATTGAACCTTGGTCATATTATTCTTCCTTTTAGGAGGACCAAACTTTCCAAACTTCCCTTTTCTTTTAGCCATGGAAGCAAATGCTTGTTTACTCGTTTGATCCTACGTCACTTTTTGCCTTCAGTTTTGTTTATTCAATTTTTCACAATGACCACAGTTCATTGAATGGGGTAGCTTCCTTCTTTCCATAGATGCTTGATGTAAAGTTACCCCAGTCCTCCGGTAGTTCATTGAGCACTATGGTAGTCATTTCCTTGTGGGACATTATTTCTCCTAACTCTTGTAGTTGATCCCTTATTTCAGATACCCTCATAAAGTATGAGGCTAGTCCATCTTTCTTTGATATTTTAATCTTGTAGAGTTCTTGTCTTAACGATATTAATTCTCCAACAATAATTCCGGAGAACAATTCTACTAACTTCTGATATACCTCTTTTGATGTCTCCAAATTTGATACATATGGAATGAGGGGATCTTTGATGGATTTTATAAGAATCCTTTGAGCTCTTATTTCCCCTTTCATATACTTTTCATGAGCTTGAGCTTATTCCTTTGGAGGTTTAGTAATTGAACCCTTAACATTATTAACGACTTCATTTTCTATGAGGATCAAATTAGTCCTTTTCTTCCATGTAAGAAATTTTGATAACCCAACCAACTTGTTGCTTTCCTTGCAAAAAGACATTTTGATAGATTCAGATGTGGACATAAGGATACTTAATTGTGAAGATACTCCTTGATGATAATATCTTCAACTCATTTCCTTCTTGATTTTGATGATGATTATAAAGATAGAAGATGTCTTCTTGATGAAAATGTCTTCCTTCAGAAGTGATCCTTCAAAGAGAGGGAGATCACCTTGTCTCCTTCATGATGAAGAAAATTCCTTCTCCTTGATTTTTCTTTGATGTAGGGGCTTCAAGATGCTCCAATTTGTAGTCTTTTTTGCTTTGAGTAGGGTCTTTCAGGTCTTCTTCTTCTTAAGGTGATGATTATGTGAGGTTCCCAAGAGTGCTTCGAGTGTAGAATCATTCTTTGAACAAACTAAGGTTTTGAGGTCTTCTTTTGTTAATTCCTTCAAGATGATGTAATCCTATTCCTTGTAGTGCTTTTGATATGAGTGGTCCTTCTTGATGATTGATGCTCTTGATAATATTCTAGTGCTTCAGTCCTTGAGTTTTCTTCTTTACGCTGCCCTTCCTTGACTTGTTACCTTAGCTCTAATACCATGTTGAGAAATCTAGGGGTAGTGAGTGTAGTTGATTTCTCTTGCTTGATAATTGTTTGTGGTGTATTTTTACTTATCTTAATTTAATTCTTCTTTCAATTGTTTCTTATTAATGTTTTCTCAATCAAACAACTACCTAACCATAAAGAAAAATACGATAAATGACACATTATAGGCGATCAGCCAAGGCCAAAACCTCTCCAATCTGAGAAGAAAACCCACAAGAATTCTTCTTCTTATAGAATCTTCAATGGACAAATTCCAAGACCTAGACCCTTCAAGACCAAGTCAAATCTGTTCCTTGATGTGCTTCCCTTCCTTTAAGTCAACGATGGTCAAACTTATTTCCAAAGATAAAATTTTGACCCTTCTTAAAAATTTCATCTTGCTGTAATATGACAACAATTTCGGCCCTTTTCTACAGTAACCCTAGATTCAACGTGAGACTAGAAGATGGACAAAAGTGTCTCCTCTTTCCTTTGCTTTACTTGAATTCCCTTGCTTGTGATCTTGGCTTGTAGATTACAACAAGCATCAAGATTACAATCATCTTCAAGCAAGGGAATGATTTGTTTTTTCAATATTTTTTCCTTTTCTTCTTATATTTGTAATGAAGCACTTGAGCCAATATTTTCTTGTCTTCTAAGAATGTTATTTTTCTTGCTTCCCATAGTGTTTAACATATGAAAATCATTGATTTTCTTTCTTATTTTATTTATTCTTAATCACTTGTCCCTGTATAGGTCCTTTATACATGCACTGATTATTTCTGCAACTTCAACTAGGGATAATTTCCCAATATCTAAGTTTCTATTTACAATAATGCCACATTTACTTTTTTAGGATTAGGATATGGGTTTCGAGTTATGAGATGTGATTTAATAGCAACATCATCTTGACCACATAAACTCATTAAATGGTTTCATATTGTCTAATTCCATTCCTAACAATTTTCTCATGTCACAACCATTTTTTATTTCTTTCCACGGTATAAACAATAATAATTATAGTTTTCTTAATTGCTGTTAGCTTTGTGATTTCTTGTTTTGAAAGAGGCTTGATGTCTACTTCAAGGAATAACATTGCCTCATTTTCTTGTCTACTAGGGAGTCTATCCATTCAATATACTAGCATTTGCACCAAAAGGGTGCAAAGACATGCCGATAGAAGTGTAGATGAATGTAGAGTGAGGCAAAGGTATCATTGTAGGAAAGAAGGACATGGACGTGGAAAGCATGAGAAATCAGGAGGCTAAAGTATTGGTAAATTAGATCTTTCCAAATGGGTACAAGTGCATTATAGAATCTACACTATATCATATTTCTATCATCGAACTCATAAATAAATTGGAATGAACTAGAAGCAATCTTCGAGGAGACATTAGGTATACTGGAAAAATGAGGTATGTGCATAAGTTTAAATTAGGATGTTTAGTTATAAAATTGAAGAGGTATATTCTGCTAGAAATGAAACTATAATTATATTATGCTAGAAATGAATTTATAATGATAGGCATATACTACTAGAAATGTAATTACAATTACAATATTTACACATGGTATCAAGATAGGACATTCATTGTATTTTTAATACTTGAGATTTGTAAAATGGTTATGATAAATTTTATAATAATATGGAGGAAGGATAAAGTTACTAAAAACCAAAAATTGGGTTTAATTAGTTCCTTTCCATCCAATCTGAGGGTAGGCTCTATCTGAGGGTAGGCCCTGCACATGGATTGATAAAAGGTCTCAATTTCTTTTTAATCTTTAGCCTTCATCATACCTTTTGTGTACCTTTTATTTTCTAGTATAGGCAATGTTCTTGCTCATTTTGTTTTTTAAGCTTTAGCCTTCATCAAACCTTCTGTGTACATTTTATTTTCTAGTACAAGCACTGTTCTTACTCATTTTTTTGTTTGCATATATATGCCAATCCTTTATAGACAAATAACTATTTGAATTATAATAAGAAGGATTGTCAAAAAAAGGCTGAGGGAATTACTAAATGAGTAAGCTAGGTTTCTCCTTCCCATTTTTAAAAACTAACAATAATTGCCTCGTCATTAGATTGTCGAGGTTATTGAGCTTGCTCTACCAAAGAGTCTCCTCTCCTTGATGCCATTACTTACTTTCTATGGTGCAATTAGGGTTCATTATTGAGATTGTTAAACTTTCTCTGCCAAAGGGTTTCGTCTCCTTGATGACATTTCTTACTTTCTACCTGGCCACTATAATTTCCATAGTTTACTCCTCGAAAGTGTTGAAACAAGAAACCAACTAACACTCTATGGCAACAAACTCTTTAAACTTAAAATTTTCATCTTCATAACTATTCAATTACATTCCTAAATATTTTATACATAAATTTAATTTATTTAATTTATTATTTCTCTTTATATATATTAGTTTAACTCTTTCATTACATTCTTGAACCGTTATCTATTCCTTCCCACTTTTTCCCACAATCATAAGTCAACTATCAAATTAAAAAAAATTCCAAAACACACAATTTTTAAACATATATAGCTTATTTTATTAAATATTTTTAACTAAATAATGTGAAAAAGGTATACGAGGAGTTTCATCAAAACCTAACGGAGTGGAGTCTTCAATGCTATAACAATGAAAAACCAATAAAATCTAATAAACTTCCATACGGAATATGACAGTTAGGTAAATTGCAAATTCAAGTTACACTATTGAATCCCAAATATAATGTGACTTATGTTCCACTATATAGAAACAATTAAGCCCACGAGGTACCCGCTTCACCAAGTATAAACAATGCTCAGGTTTTGGATGGTGTATACATTATAGCCTGTAATTAGGGTTTGTAACCTTATCAGGTTTAAACATGCAAGTCAGTCCACTGAAAAAATATGAGTAAACAAAAGAATGAAACATATGAGTAAAACGATTTCAATTAATCTAATAAGAAGTTAGAGTTTTTTATAATTATGATCAACATCAAAGTGACAAAATGAAGATCAAAGTGAAAACATTAAATTGATATGACATAATCAAAGTTAAGTTTCCTTCATATTAGATTGGCTTAATATTTTTGGTAGGTTTCAAGAATAGAAAGATACACATAAAAGTACAATGGACATACTTGAGCATTTCTCGACTTCACCATTTAAAATTAAGGGAATCATTATGGATTTGCATGCCCTTGCATATTTTTTAAAGAGTCAGCCACCGTGTTTTGAAAATTTTAGTGCATTATTTATTTCAAATGGAGACTTGTTTTGGATTCATGTTGTAATTCCACATGCCAATGATTTGAATGAGTAGTAAGGAAAACTATGAGAATAATGACAAATGTGCCATAAGGACGTTGACAACAAAAAAATTATGTTCAAATTTTCTTCAAATTTTCTCCACCTGTTTGTTTGTTTCCTTATAAAAAACACAATCACCTAGTCAGAGATACACTTGCTATCTATACTGAGACTAGTCAAGATATTAAAATTTTCTGCAATTGCAGAGGTAGTTGGTTTGCAGGTTTGAACATTTATTTTGCAAGTTTATGGCGTACAGTTGTTGTCATCCCTCAGTATGTGGGTTTTAAGTTAGAAGGGTATGCACACCAACGGGTTATTTGTATTTTACCTAAGTGAAGAGAAATATTGGGTAGTCGGCGGTTTTGTCATATATGGAGTTTAGATTTTTTTTTTTTTTAGGGATTTTTGAGGTTAAGCTAAGAACGTACAGTTGGTTTGAATGGATTTTTTAGTTATTTATTTGTGTTGGATTTGCTTCAAGATTTTATCGTAAAGATTTTACATAAGGAAATAACCAATGGAATTTCAAGTTTCACCGAGCGACGATAACATCGACTCATGGAACCATATGAACCAACACATGCCTACTAACCAGAACGTCGCGAGTTTGGTTTCCATGGACATTGATGACATGACTTTTCACAATGGATACATAAATGAAGACATGTTGTTATTCGATGAACATAGGATGGTAGTTTTAGAGGCCAGTACTTAGGACCTTGGTAATTCCTCAGGTATGCTAGAGCATTTGCATTAGAGAAAAACAGAGCAGAAGTTTGAATAAGGGAAATTTTTTAACAGGACTACTAGATTTTTAGGGCATAAAAATCTGCCTAAATTGGCCTCTGGGTCTCAAGAGATTTTATCATTCAATGCTCCGAGTCCCTCCACAAAGCCTCTTCCATCACTACCTAGTGGGAATTTGGCTCCTCTGCAAGTCAAGGAAGAGGAATTTCCTACGGCCAAGGCTTTTTCTCCAAAACCCAACAACGAAGGCCAAAGTGAAATGACCTTGAATGGTCCCATGGAAAGAGGAGGAGGAGTGGGTGGAGGCGGGAATAATGTTGCAATCCTAGAAGGTTCTGTGAGATTCAGAGGCACTCGAAAGAGAAGTACGAATAGGTAGTGCATATTTCATTAAAATCTAACTCATTAAAATTTAACAATGAATATGTAGATCAATTTAGCTAAAATACAAGAACAATCAATGTTCAACCCTTCAACCAATTTACAGCCACCACCTAATGTCATCTCCCTTCAACCAATTTACAACCACCACCCCAATGTCATCTCCACTCTGACATGCCACAACAATGAGGATACCATGGTCACATGAATGCACAAGAAGAAATTAAACATGTGTGTGATCACCTAATTAAAGTTACACTTGCCATCCATATTGGATGTACCTTATCTCCAACAACCATGAAGCCCCGGTGTTGTTCTGTTTTTCAGATGACATACAATGAAGAGGATAGGGTTTTGATGATGCTTCAATGTTGACAAAAACAAATTCTGTAAGGAATGTTTGTCACACATGTTTTCAGTCAGCGTAGACGATACCTTGTTGTGCCCCAGGTTTGAGCAACCGTCTAAGGTGGGGAACAACGTCTAAGCCATGCACAAGAATTTTTCAATGCTGTCCATTCTCCACAGTGCTTCCCAGATTGCACCCCTGAAGATGAAACCGACGAACATGGTGAGAAACACCAGAGCAAAGGGTAGATCTAAACTTGGAGTCGAAAAGAAACTGAGGAGAAAGAAACAATGACTCCCATGATGGCTGTCATAACCATGGAAACAGAAATTCCAGTGGCCTTACCAGCCTTAGTGTTCCCATTGAATGCTGCAATGCTTATGACAATATGGGAGATGCAACGCTAATGAAAATCAGGGGATGCTGAGTGAGAAAATTGGTCAACTGGTGATTCGACAACTATGTGTGACATTAGACAGCTGGAGTGACACTGTGACACTGTTGAGAATGGAGTGACACTGTTGAGATTCAATTGAGGATGACGAATCTCAATAGTGTCACCAATAATAACTTCAACGATATAATGCCTATCAACATAATTAAGACACATTTAATTGTGTTGTGACCATATTCACCTATCCAGTCATTAGTGGTACCATTTTATTCTTGCAAAACCCTATGAAATTTCATCTATTCTCACAATTTTGTATCCTTGTTTAGTTATCGTTAGAGCATTAGAATCTAATGGGAGATTCAAAGAAATTTTCAACTAGAGTTTCTCTACACTTTCTAGGATATCTTCCTTTGATGTTGCTTCTACCTTGCAAAGGCTTGGATAATCATCAAGTTTAGGGATGATCTTAAATTTATTTTTCTTAACTTCCCTGACTTATTTGAGTAGTTTTGCTAATTATTTTTTGTCGTGATTTGAAGCATCAACCATTTAAAATGATTATATTTGGATTGCAAATAAATATTTAGACTAAGGACATTAGAATGCATCTCCTTAGGTCGAGATAAGACATTGGCTAAGGTAGAAACAACATGAGAGACATAAAATTGTGCACCTTGTTTTGTATGATTAGATGATCTTATATTATATTTTTCTTTCGTTATTCATTTACTTTACTAATTTTTCTACTTTTTGTTTAAGGGCTAAATGGTCATTCCCTTGAATCCTTATGACTAGTTGATACTGTATTTCCTAGTAACTAGCTTCTTTATCTTGTCCTACTTGTATGCTAGGCTAGGATACAATTCTTTGAGGTTTTTCCATTCCCACCTTGGCAACAAATACATCAAAATCAAAAGGGACTTGTAGAGATATTATTTGGCTTTCAATCCAAGTTTTCATTGGTATCTTCCTCTTCATGTATATGTTGAGAGGAGCATCACTCTAGTCGACATAAGGCATGAATCTAACTACCACTAATTTGTTGTCATAAGGACAGGTTTCAAATTCAATCTATCTCTTATCAACTTTTTTTTCATATTAAAGTGGCCAATGTTCTTCTTGTCAATGTATTCTTTTATTGTTCAAAGAGTCTTTTAGCATCTTTCAACACTCTTTTAGAACATATGCTTTTGTATGGCTTGTGCAGCTCCTTTTCCCTTGCAGATTTGACTTGATCTTAAAAAAGTGTTTTTCAAAATCTATATGCGACTTTTCCCACTACAAAAATGCATACATACACGGTTCCTATAAACTATATCCGCATACAACATTTTAAACTTGAAAAAAATAATAAAAAATACTTTTCGTCCAGGGTTTATGGGTTTTACCAAAATCCCACCTACAGGAGCTCGTGATCTAACTAAAATAACCAATTTGAGGTGATATATATACACCTCTTGGGTAGGCCTAATGGAGATCATATTATAGGTATCAATACTATACCCAAATTCCCTCGTATCAAGCCTACATGTTCTTGTGCCTCCTACACTCCCAGTGTATAGGAAACCCTTGTTTCCTTACAGATATTTTTAGTTCCCTTATCTAGCATCTCCTTGAACCTATTAGAGATGAAGTCTACATTGGCTCAAGCTGGATGGATCTAGATGAAGGATTCATCAATACCTTTGGCTTGGATTATTTTGTAGCTTTCCTGTACTTATTTCTCTTCATTAATAAAGAGGCTCATTTCTTGTTCCTAAAATATGTGTCATCTTATGAATGTTAACTTATCATGTTATTTATGATGATATAACATATCTAAATGCATGCACTTTGAATTCTATTACATGTCCATTCTTCTATAATTGACTTGCAAGTCCGCACATCTTGGAGGAAGTAGATGCTTTGGACCCTACGAGATCTACTCCAAACGTTGGACCCTTGGGTACGTCTCTTATCCAAATTTTGTGAATTCGAATGTTTGATATGTTTGCATGAGTGTTCTTTGTTGTTTTCTTATTAATATTTTTTGGGGCTTTCAACCCTATCTATGGGTAATTTTTCCCACCAACAGAATTGGCGACTACATTGGGGAATACTTTTAAAGTATTTCCTAAAAGGGTTGTCTTGATTGATCCGGGTCTTTGGTCTGTTACTTTACTATTATTTTAGTTTTCTGTATTTTTGTTTGAATTGATCTCTCTACCTAATCTTTTAGATATGGGCTTGTTCTTTTAATTTTCCTCAGTTTACTTTCTATACTCGTTTTTCTTTTCTGAACAGTTGCGTACATACGTGGTTCCATCTATTGTATCTCACATATACGCAAGTTGTTTCACACACATTCATGTGCATATGCAACATTTCTTTTGAACGGTCGCGTATATTTATGAAAAATGAAAAATTTCCAATTTCTTATTTTTTAAAGGTTTTGGTCAAGTCTCTTTATGATTTTGAAGTCTTGTTGAAGTCTGAAATATTTTTGTTAACGTTCCTTTTTGATATCTTTCATTTATGTAAAGAAAATCTTGTGTCAACCTAGGGTTGTCATTTGGAGAAGGTTATTGTATGTGAAATTGGGTTCCAGGTCTTCTTTGTGCAATATCTAGTTGTTTCTTTGCTTTGGAACATATTTATATTGCTTTTAAAGTTGTTGATTACCTAATCTTCTTATTTCTTCCTTTTATGACCTAAAGGTTGATCTTTCTTGCTTTTCCTTCTCTTGACCTCGAAAGGGTCTGAGGTTCTTTTACAATCTTTGATTTTAGTTGTTTGAGGTCTTTCTGATCTTCTGAATCTCTTGCATGTTTCTTTGTCAAATTCTTGAGGGTTTTATGCTCTTGTTTGCACTAGTCTTTTCAAATTTTATGTTTGAAATTTTGACTTGGTGAACTTGAGTATTCTTCACCTATTTGGGTTTGAGGTGCTCTAATTGCTTCTTTATTTGAAGATTTGGATTTCAAATTGATAAAAGGAAAAGGAAAATCATTTTCTTGAATTTTTCTTTTGTTTTCAGTTCCTTACTTGGTAATATTTTGGGTTTTGTCAAACATGAAAGTATTTGTGGTAAATTCAAACATATTTTTTCTTTGAGAAGTGCCATTGGCTTTGAAATTTGATTCCTTTTTCTCCTTTGATTTTCCATTGTCTTACTGGTCACGTTTGCTTACCTTTAGGATTGTGTTTGAATCTTGCATTTCCATAGTAGTGTGCATTAGGTTAAATGCATTTAGAAAAAACATTTAGTTTTTTTGTTATATTTTGAATGTGTGAGTCCCTATTGAAAAAATAAATGAAAAAAGTTTTTTCTTTATTAGATTCTCGTAGAAATATTTTTCATCGAAGAAAAAGAAGTGTTGCATTTGCATGTAGGCTAGGCTTTCTTATTGATTTCTTTTTGCATTGGACCATCATCGGTGCACTTTCATATCCCTTGTCATAAATAATAGACACTAAAATGAACTAGAATTTTTTCTTTTGTCATAGGAACAGGCCCTCAGCTTTGGCCTTTTGAGGGCCTGCAAATCATAAACATAATTTAACATATACAATTAACAAACTAGAAGCATAATAACATATTAATTAAATTCAAACACATTAGTTGAATATAATTTAAAAATTAAATACAATTTCAAGACATAAACATATAAAACTTAAAGAGGATTTAAAAATGTAGGAGGTGTACTTGAAATGTGAAGAACATCCACTAGAGGTAGCATGATCTTCAATAGAGATAGAAACACTGCCTCTAACACTCAGACTGGCATCATATGCAAGATCTATGAGTAGAACGTGAAATCTCAGTGGGCTACGTGATCTATCACGAGCTTGACCACATATAACAGAACCCCTCGCACTGCGATGAGGTGTAGTTGGGGTGTGTATATGGGATGCCTCAACATATTACATATAATACATATAAAATCATCCAAGAAAAAATGTTTACTAAAGTATTAAATATAATGCAAAACTATTTCATATAATACATATAAACTAATATAAGAAAAAAAAATTGACTTAGAAAGAATCTTGACAAAAAAACCATTTCTAAACTCAAGTAGAATAATCTAGCTTGAAGTCCAAAACTTTAGAGTCCATTTTTTGATCATTTATCAACCAAAGTATCGAGTTTCATGCAAACATAATCAAAATAAGTGATCAAATCTAACTTAACACTTTTTCCCGTTTCTACATAATTCATTTTATTCATAGCGCATTAATATGTAAATATATATGTAAAAATTTGAAAAAAACCTATTTACAAAACTACTAAAATTTCATGCCAACCAAATACTCTAATAAACTTTAAGGTCTTAATGTTTGACTTTGTCACATGACATGTACTAGGTGCAAGCACATGAATATAATGTTTTTTTGTACAACACACTACATAATGAACAATATGGTACACGTTAGAAAAAGTCTAAATGTTTTTATTTACTAGAACAAATGCACTTTTCAGGATGGATTTACTCTATCTATCAATGATGCATTGTTGAAACATGAACTTATATATATGTGTGTGTGTGTGTTAAATAACAAGTTATGTTATGTTAAATATGTTGAGATTCAACAAGAAAATTTCAGCACCCACACCTAGTTGTATTAAGCACCCAAACTAGGGTGGGGCCCACAGTGCTATTTTTGGGTGCATGTCTATTTTGGTTATCCCTTAATTAAGATGGACAATAAACTGTAATCTATTCTCAATGATGACTTGAGATAGTTAAATGAGAGTGATAAACTTAGTTAGCTAGTGAATTTCGAATTAGAGGTAGTTGGTGAGGCACGTAGAGTAATTCTAGTTGTAACAGAGATCGAAGTGTAGTGGTGCATTTGTTAATGTAGGTTGTAATCAATTTAACTCAGTTAAGTAAGTTAAACTCAGTTGTGCTAGTTGTAACTGAAGACAAACTAGTGAGAGATCAAGTGAATTAAATATTAATTAATTCACAATTAGTGATCTCACATGCAACTGAGGATTTACTATTATTAGTTGCATGCATGTCAGATCCAGTGGAGACCCAGTTGAGTTCTAGGTGAAAGGGAAGTTGACTATCATTTGTAGGATTATTGGGTTGCACAAATGCAACCAAACACCCATTGGAGTGCCCATGATACTTGCGCTGTGAATGAAGGCCAAAATTCCTATATTTTAGGGATTCCGCAAGCAAGGCAGGCTATCTAGAGGTTGAGAATTGGCTATGTGTTGGTCAGTTTCATTCATGATAGTGTGAGACAATTAGCTAAGTACTGGAGGGCTCTTGTGAGAAGAGTTTTGTATATAATTGCTTCATGATCCATGCTTAATATATAATAGAAGATAGTGGGGTTTTTAGCTATAAGCTTTCCCCGGGAAATTATCTATGTTGTGTGTGATTTGATTCTTCTTCATGTTAATGTGATTAGCGATTTTGTTTTTATTTCCGCAAAACATTTGTAGAAGCGATTTAGTATTTAAATTCAGTACATTGTTAGATCAGGTGAATCCAAGATAAACATGCATGTTGTATAATTTCTACACGGTATCAGAGAACATGAAATTGCAGAAGTGAAGTAGGGGCTGAGTTTGTGAATGGATAGAATTCAAATTTGCAGAAAGACTTTCTTAGTGCTACAACTGATTCAAGATCGGAAAGGCTTTCAATGGCTTGAGGTTGGAGTATGCAAGCGAGGGCAGCTCAAAATATATTTCTTGGAAAAACAAGATGGAGGCAGTACTCAAAGAAAATGGCTTAAAGGAATTCATTGACACTGATGTTCCTAAACCCGCTGTGGCAGATGCTGCAAATATTGATGCATGGAAAAAGAAAGTGGCAGAGGCGAGGAGGATCCTATTGGAGGGAGTACAAGACCACATTATCTCAAGCCTCCATGGGAAAGCCACACCATATGCAATGTGGAAGGCTTTGACAGATCTATTCCAAAGAAACAACGACCATAGGAAATTGGCGCTCAAAGATAAACTCAAGAAGATCAATATGGAAAAGGGTGACACCATTCCAAAATATCTAACAAAGTTTTTCCAATGTCGGGATGAACTGATGAGCGTTGGAATAACAGTCCCTGTTTATGATTTGGTGAGTTTGGATCTCCTAGGACTTCCCAAGAGTTGGCATAGTTATAAAGACTCTGTCAATGGAAGGGGAAAATTTCCAAATTGGGAACGACTGTGGTCAGATTTGGTGCATGAGGAGTTCAGACTGAACACCAGAGATGGATCTTCATCTAATAATGAGGATGAAGAGGATTGTGCTTTGGCTACCAAGGCAAGGAAGGGAAAGGGGAAGAAATTCCATTCTAAGTCTGAGTCCAAGAATGGAAAGAAGCAGGACATTTCCAAGGTGAAGTGTTTTCACTGTCACGAGCATGAGAATTTTTCTACTAACTATCCAGAAAAGAATAAGAACAAGAAGGCTGGAGGATCTGCAGCTGGTGAGGCCTTTTCCTTGCAATTTGAGCCTGACTTCTCATTGATTGCATGCATGGTGTCCAGTGCATTGAGATCTGTGTGGTATTTGGATAGTGGTGCTTCCTTTCACATGACGAGAGACAAGGAACTTTTCAGTGACTTGGAGGAGAAGGATCTGCATATGCATATTGAAATGGGCGATGATGGGTGGTACAGTGCTACCGGGATTGGTACCATTACCTTTCTGAGGCAGTCTGGTAAACCCTTTTAATTAAAATATGTAATGCATGTACCATGTTTGAAGATAGAGGATATGATGTTGTTTTTAGTGAAGGAAAATATTTCCTGCGACATAGAACAACAGGACAAGCCAAGAGGATAGGGATTTGAGTTAAGAATCTCTACAAGCTGGAGGTAGATGGCTGCACAACAATTATGGGTAAGGCAGATCAAATGGTGAGCCGGGATGAGGGCGAATTATGGCATAGGAGATTGGGCCATATTCACTATGGAGGAAAGTCATGCAACATATTTCTACTGGTCTTCCCAGGGGTACACTTGCGTAGTCAGACACATGCAAGGGATGTACTATGAGAAAATATGTAAAGGTAACCTTTCATGAGAAGGAAAACCGAGCTTCGGGGATCCTTGAGAGAGTTCACACAGATGTGTGTGGTCCTTTCTTTGTTGCTTCAACATCAAAACATAATTATTATGTAATATTTTTTGATGAATTTTCTAGTAAGTGCTGGATCTTCTTCATGTAGAAGAAAAATCAGACATTCTCTAAGTTCTTGGAGTTTAAGGCACTGGTGGAGAAAGAGTCGAGGAAGAAAGTGAAGGCTATTAGGAGTGATAATGGTGGAGAATACATCTCTAACAAATTCAAGAACTTCTGCAGAAAAGAAGGAATTCGAAGATAACTCATAGCGCCTCATAACCCACAATAGAATGGGGTTGCGGAGAGAAAGAACATAAATATTGTGGGTGCAACATGAGCGACGTTTCATGATCAAGGCCTACCGATGCATATATGGGTGGAAGCGTGCAACACAACGGTACATGTGCAAAACCATTTTCCTCATAGAGTACTTGGCATGAGTACACATGAAGAGGCTTTCACTGGTAAGAAACTTGATGTTTCACACTTTGAGATTTTTGGCTCATCTGTTTATGTGCATGTGACCAAGGATGCCAGGAAGAAGATGGAACCAACAACTGAGGTTGGGATTTTTGTGGGGTACACTGAAACACCCCATAATTATCATATGTATTTTCCAAACAACAAAATGACTATTGTGCGACGAGATATAAAATTTGATGAGGAGAAAGCCATGTGGTTGTCCCTTCAGAGGGAGCTCGACTTGCATGTAGAGGAGGAACTGTTGGTTCCCAAGGATGAGTCTCAAGATGTGGATCAACCACATGAGGAGGTTCATGGAGCAGAGGAAAACACTCATGTAGAGCCATCCATCATAAATGGCAGAAGGTGCACCACAGAAGTTGATAGATTGATACTTGATGCTGCAGAGAATGTAGGAGCCCATACTTCACAGCGCAGACAGAGACAGTCTCCTGACCGATTTACTGGATACATGGGTCTTATGAGCAAATGTATTGTGACTGAAAAATATTCCTTTTAGGAAGCAGTGCATCAACCAACTTGGGTTGATGCAATGGTGGAGTATGACTCCATTGTCAAGAACAATGCATGGGAGATAGTCCCAAGACTGGTCGACAAATCAGTGGTTGGATCAAGATGGATCTACAAGGTAAAGCAAGCTGCTGATGGGAGTGTGGAGAAATACAAGGCCAGATTTGTGGCTTGAGGATTCTCACAGATCGAGGGGATATATTATCATGAGACTTTTTGATCCAGGTGGCTGTAGAGGCACACACAGGACAAAGAGGGCCTGAGAAAACTCAAAAATAAAAGTGTTCGGATTGCTCTTGAACCAGGTTCAGGTTGAAGATCTCATCTTTCTAATTCCAACAACGTAGATAACACTCAATTCCGAGTCTATATGAAGAAGTTAGAAGCAGTCAAAGTTTTGGGTTGACTTGGTGACTTGGTAGGCTTAAAGGAGGCACAATTTCGCCGAAATCCGGCCAGCTCCAGCTGGATTTCGGGCGAAATTATGGGACACTTAAAATGTCTGCTAACGCCTAAAAATCGATTTTTAAATTTGAAAAATTGGTTTCAAAATTAAAAAAGAAATAATATAAAAAATTGTACAGCGGGCCATGACCCCTACCCTACCCCACAAATCTGCATACCATTTATATACTAAAAAGAAATATTAAAATGGGTCGGTAGGCCATGACCCCCGACGGATCCCACGGCAACCAAAAACATATTAATGGTGGGGTGGTCGGCGGTCAACCCCGCCACCCAAACCAAAAGCCACCATATACATACATATATATATATATGCACATGGCATAAACCAGTGCGAACATCCAGGACCTGCAAGTATCAAACCCGCGCCAGCCATGTGGGCTGGCCCGCCCCATGCGATGGTCCTATGTTACCACAAACCAACCACCGCCAACCCAAACGTATTACGTGTAGAGTTTATGGGGCAGGCCGCCCAATGCGGGCTCGACCCCACCACTTGGGTTTAAAAAAATATATGTATGCGGTTATAAAACAATTCACAAAACTAAGTTGAGGGGTCGGGATTTGATCCCTAACCTCTCCTCCTCCGCCCAGCAAATTCACCAGTGTGCGTAGGCCAAGGTGGAGCAGGAGCATGCATGCAGATCGAGGCAACACATTTTTTATTACAGGCAGAACCATGAGCAGGCCCAAAAACAGGGAGTGGAACCATGATCCTTGAAATTTTCTCGGGGAGGTAATTTTTCTCCATGTCGGAATATAGTCAAGTTTACAGTCATTTTTCAAGGTTTTTCGGATGGAACACAATGGCGGGGTCGGATTTCCCTTTTGAGTTTCAGATTTCTAGTCCACCCATGGAGTAGCATCTTTGAAGAATATAGGGGGAATCTAAAATATTCCTTTTTGCCCCAAATTTTCATTTTGTCAGAATTTAGAAATTTGACAGTCGATTTCGCACTATTTGATGCCACGAATCTGATGATGTATTCAGATTTTCCATCTGAGCTTATATTTTTCGGCCACTTTTTGAAGTGAAGTTGCAGATGTCAGTATTCAGTGAGTGAGCAGACAATTTCACACCTTTCAACGCCATGATTGCGATGGTGATTTCAGATCCAACAGCAAAGCAACCCATTCTTCATCCATCTTTAGTGTGAGGTATATGATGTGTTGATTTCATGTACTTCTTGGTATCTTTGTCTACGAGATGAATTGTGCAGTACATATCCCTGTTGACATTTGATGTGGGATCTTGTTTTGTTCTTGATGTGAGATGTACTTTCTATCATGTATTTGTATTATGTTTGAGATCCCTTTGCTTCCATGTTGGCGAGATAGTCATTGTCCCATGTATGTTTGATTGAGATCCCTTTGTTGCCATGTTGGCAGGATACTCATAGTCTTTATGTGTGAGATATTGTCATACTGATAGGAGTCCTTTTTGTGAATGAGAGTTCCTGTAGTGGAACATTTTGTATAGAGGTCTAGCCACTCATGGTATCAGAGCAGGTCTTCTTGCTGATTGGATTGCAGGCGTGAACTATTGAACAATTGAGCCATGGAAAATGTCAAGGACATGTACGAGACCATGTTCAGGGTGTTCGAGAAAGCGGACATGTTGTATGAGGCTTATGAAAAACAAGCAACAGAGAACGCCGAATTGGAGACACTCCTACATGAAGAGAAGGAAGACAAACATCGATTGCAACTTCAGTTGCAAGCTACCACAAAAGCGTTGGAAGAATTGAAGCGCAACAATGAAATTATTCAAGCAGATCACGATGCATTGAAGGCACTCCTACAGGAAGAGAAGGAGGAAAAGAAGTGATTGCAACTTCAAATACAAGCCGCGATAGAGGCCTTGGAGGAAGTGAAGTGCAACGAAGGCTTAGAGAAGCCTTCTTCACCTATGTCAAAATCGACAGCTCAGGTAAACAATGTTGATTTCTCTTCATTTTCATATTCTCTTGATATCATTTATGTTGGAAGTATGGAGATACCCATTTCCAGAACTGGAATGAGACTCCTCACCAAGATGGGGTACAAAGGAGGAGTAATTAGTATTCGTGGCCAAGGCATAACTCAACCATTGGAGGTTGTGCAGAGACCTCGCTATGCAGGTTTGGGGTACACTAAAGGAGGATGTTTGAAGGACATCAAATGCAAACATACATTATTGAACTCACCAGAGAAGAGGATTGATGGGAACATTTCACCATCATTCCATGGTAGTGCATGTTGAAAATCTGAGGTGAGCGTCCATCACCATGATCACACCAGATACCACCAGAGAAGGTATAATCAGTCTTGTTATTCTAGAGTGCATTTTGATTATGAGAATGTTGATAACCATAGTTGTAAATCACGGCATCGAAAAAAGTGTCATTTTTGTGGTTTACATAACCAAGTGTTTTCTACGTGTTGGAAAAGGATGGAAGCACAAAGGAGGATGAGGCATGGAAATACTTCTCCACAATAGGGAAAGAATTTGGTTAAGCAGGTTTGGAGGAGAAAGACCTTTTGCACTCATTGCGACCGAAGTGGCCATCAAAGAGCCACGTGCTGGAGACTCCATCCAGAGCAGGACCTTAAAGACAAATTGCCTGTGCATGAGCCAGTCGAAAGAGCTGATCGACAAGCAAATCTCTCACAAGAGGATGACCCATTCACCTTGATAAGTGAGAGATGGATTTTCTAGAGGTGTTAGCTTGTCATGGTCCTATTTTTGTAAATCATTTGTTGCATGTTACACTATAAAAGTGATGATTTGTTTTTCCATCACTTTTTTAAGCAACAATGATATTTTGGCCTTGCTCTATAAGTCACGTGACACATTTATTTCATGTAAAAGTGATGATGTGTTTGCCATCACTTCAAAATGCGACGACGATATTTTTTCCTTGTAATGATAGCTGGGGTGTGATTTCCTGACCTCTGAGTACATGTTATAAAATCATGGAAAATATGGAAATATTTGGGTCACAATAAGTCAATTTGAGCATGTAATTTGCAGGAGATTGTACTACAGATTTGCAGAGGGTGCAGATGTTGGTTCATCGCTTAAGGCTCCAAAGGACAAAGGTGAAGGAGATGGAAGGGTGACATTTTCAAGATGCTTATGGTGTAGACATAGTACACAACAGTTTCAGATTCTTGTTGAAGCTTTTGGAGGACCAAAATATCCTCAGTGAGGAGGATTGATCCAGGTGGCTCCAGAGACACATAGGACAAAGAGGGCTTGAGAAAACTTAAAAATCAAAGTGTTCAGATTGCTCTCGAAATAGGTTTACGTTGAATATCTCGTCTTTCTGATTCCAACGACGTAGATGAAACTCAATTCTGAATCCGTATGAAGGAGTTAGGAGCAGTCAAAGTTTTGGGTTGACTTGGTGACTTGGCAGGCTTAAAGGAGGCACAATTTCGCTGAAATCCGGCCACCGGATTTCGACCAACTCCGGCTGGATTCCGGGAGAAATTGTGGGACACTTAAAAATGTCTGCTAACGCCCAAAAATCAAATTTTTAGATTTGAACAATTTGTTATATATATATATATATATAAAATGGTTGGGCATGCCATGACCCCCGCTGGACCCCACGACAACCAAAAACATATTAATGGTGGGGTGGTCGGAGGTCAACCCCGCCACCCCAACCAAAAGCCACCACACACACACACACACACACACACACATATATATGCACACGGCATAAACTGGTGCGGACATCCGGGACCGACGGGTGTCGAACCCATGTCAGCGACGTGGGCTGGCCCGCCCCATGCGGCGGTCCTATGTTACCACAAATCAAACACTACCAACCCAAACATATTACATGTAGAGTTTATGAGGTGGAATGCCCAATGCGGGCTCGACCCCCCCACTTGGGTTTAAAAAAATATATGTATGCGGTTATAAAACAACGCACAAAACTAAGTTGAGGGGTCGGGATTTGATCCCTCGACCTCTCCTCCTCCGCTCCACGAATTCACCAGTGCGCCCAGGCCAAGGTGGAGCAGGAGCATGCACGTAGATCGAGGTAGAGAATTTTTTATTACAAGCAGAACCATGAGCAGGCCCAGAAACAGGGAGTGGAACTATGATCCTTGAAATTTTCCCGGGGAGGTAATTTTTCTCCATGTCGGAATATAGTCAAGTTTACAGTCATTTTTCATGGTTTTTCGCAGGGAATGCAATGGTGAGGTCAAGTTCACCTTTTGAGTTGCAGATTTATAGTCCACCCATGGAGCAACATCTTTGAGGAATCTAGGGGGAATCTAAAAGATTCCTTTTTGCCCCAGATTTTCATTATGTTAGAATTAAAAAATTTGACAATCGATTTTGCACTATTTGAGCTTTATATTTTTCAACCACTTTTTGAAGTGAAGTTGCAGGTGTTAGCATTCAGTGAGTGAGTAGTTTATTTCACACCTTTTGACGCCATGATTGCAATGGTGATTTCAGATCCAGCAACAGAGCAACCCATTCTTTAGTCATCTTCAGTGTGAGATTATGATGTGTTGATTTCATGTACTTCTTGCTCTCTTTGTCTATGAAATGCATTGTGCGGTACATATCCTTGTTGATGTTTGATGTGGGATCTTTTTTTGTTCTTGATGTGATATGTAATTTCTATCATGGATTGTATTATGTTTGAGATCCCTTTGCTGCCATGTTGGTGGTATACTCATTGTCACATGTATGTTTGATTGAGATCCCTTTGTTTCCATGTTGGCAGGATACTCATAGTATTTATGTGTGGGCTATTGTCATACTGATAGGAGTCCTTTTTGTGAATGAGAGTTCCTGTAGTAGAACATCTTGTAGAGAGGTCTAGCCACTCTTGCGTGATGGAATTTTCCTTGTTTGATAGTGAAAACACCATCCATGTACATCTTCACTCCTTACATCACTTAATGCAGCGGCCTACACCATATTGACACCGAGGCCTGGAGATGTATTTCCTACTAGACAATCTTCGTTATTAATGTCTTATGTTTCTCATGCTTGTTATGTTCCTCTTCTTTTCAGCACACAATTGTTCATTCATGTTCATTAACTCTTTAAATAAATTGTATCCTAACCCATCAGCTGAAGTCAAAGGTCTTGGTTAAGGGTATCGGGAATTTACTCGGATCACTTTTGCACCTGTTGCAAGGTACTCTTCCATAAGATCCATCCTTGCACTCTTAGCGCAGATGGGCTAGCGCATTCATCAGATGGATGTGAAAAATACGTTTCTCAATGGGATCATTGAGGAAGAGTGTGTACATAGAGCATCTTGAAGGTTTCGAAATATTCAATAGTGAGTTGCATGTGTGCGGACTCAAAAGAGAACTGTATGGGCTAAAGAAAGCACCCCATGCTTGGTACACTCGGATAGACAGCTATTTCACCGGACTAGGCTTCACCAAAAGTGAAGCAGATGCAAACTTGTACCAGATTGTGGTTAAGGGTAAGCTATTGATTATTTTTCTTTATGTTGATGATTTAATTTTGACTGGTGATGAGAAGCTGATACATTCATGCAAGGAGGATCTTGCAAGGGAGATTGAAATGAAGGACATGGGACTCCTTCATTATTTCCTTAGATTGGAAATATGGCAGTGGGATGGTGAAATTTTTGTGTCTCAAGGCAAGTATGCAAAAGAGATACTGGGTAATTTTAACATGGAGAGTTGTAAACCCATGGATACTCCTCTTCCATGAAATTGGAGGAAAGAGGATACTACTTCAAGAGAGGTAGTGGATGCTATTGTCTACAGGTAGTTAGTCGGTTGACTGATGTATCTAGTGCACACCAGACCATACATTTGCATGCAGTTAACCAGCTGAGTCAAGCTATGGTTAAGCTTACCAAGATCTTTTGGAAGGCAGGGAAGCATGTCTTGAGATACCTGAGGGGCACATCAGAGTATGGTCTATGGTACAAATGGACAGAGGGAGTGAAGTTTCAAGGCTTCACAGATGCATATTAGGTGGGAAGTCCATTAGACAGAAAGAGGACATCAAGAGGGATCTTTAGCATAGGATCGACCAGAGTTTCCTGGTATAGCAGGAAACAACGATCTGTGGCACCCAGTTCAACGGAAGAAGAATACATGGCAGCCAGTCAACCTGCATGTGAGGCTATATGGATGAGAAATATCTTGGTTGGTTCGTTTGGTTCTAAGATGGATCCGACAGTGATTCATTGTGATAATAATAGTTGCATTAAACTCTCGATTAATCCTATGTTTCATGATAGGTCCAAGCATAAAGATATCCGGTACCATCATCTCAAAGATTGTGTGTAGAGAAGGATAATGTTGCTTCAGTACATTCCCACGGAAGATCAGGATGCAAATATTTTGACGAAGGCGCTTACCAAGAGAAAATTTGAATACCATAGAGACACGATCGGGGTGAAGGATAATCCATTTCTTGTTGAGAGGGAGTGTTGAGATTCAATAAGAAAATTTCATCACCTATGCCTAGTTGCATTAAGCACCCAAACTAGGGTGGGGCCCACAGTGCTATTTTTGGGTGCATGTCTATTTTGGTTATCCCTTAATTAAGATGGACAATAAACTGTAATCTATTCTCAATGATGAATTGAAATAGTTAACTGAGAGTGATAAACTCAGTTAGCTAGTGGATTTCGAGTTAGAGGTAGTTGGTGAGGCATGCAGAGTAATTCTAGTTGTAACAAAGTTCGAAGTGCAGTGGTGAATTAGTTAATGCAGGTTGTAATTAGTTTAACTCAGTTAAGTGAGTTAAAGTCAGTTGTGCTAGTTGTAACTTAATATACACTAGTGAGAGATCAAGTGAATTAAATATTAATTAATTCACAACCAGTGATCTCACATGCAATTGAGGATTTACTATATTAGCCGCATACATATCAAATCTAGTGGAGACCCAGTTGAGTTCTAGGTGAAAGGGAAGTTGACTATCAATTGTAGGATTATTGGGTTGCACACATGCAACCAAACACCCACTGGAGTGCCCATGATACTTCCATAGTCAAGGAAGGCCAAAATTCCTATCTTTTAGGGATTGCATTCATCAGGGATTGTGCAATCAGAGCAGGCTGTCTAGAGGCTAAGAATTGGCTATGTGTTGGTCAATTTTGTTCATGACAGTGTGAGACAATTAGCTGAGTACTGGGGGGCTCTTGTGAGAAGAGTTTTGTATGTAATTATTTCATGATCCATGCTTAATATACAATAGAAGATAATGGGGTTTTTAGTTGTAAGCTTTCCCCGGAAAATTATCTGTGTTGTGTGTGATTTGATTCTTCTTCATGTTCATGTGATTATCGATTGTGTTTTTAATTCTGCAAAATATTTGTAGAAGCGATTCAGTATTTAACTTTAGTACATTGTTAGATCGGTTGAATCCAAGATATAAATGTATGTTGTATAATTTCTACAAAATAGTTATAGAGCTATGTTATGTTATAACTTTATAACAGTTAAATATTTATAGTTATATTTATAACTATATAGTTGTGAACTATATATATATATATATATATGTTATGTTAAATAATTATAGAACTATGTTATGTTAACTAATTTTATTTTTAAATAATGAGTCTATACAGGTGGAGTTTATTTAAAATGAGTGTGGAATAACCTATTTAAGAGTTTTTAAAACTCAACGTTTCATACTTTTAAGTCTGTCCATCATTAGGGGAATGTCATTTCTCCTAAAAAGATCAATGTGTTTTTTGTATAGAGCTAATGTTTCATACACACACACATATATATATATATGAAAATTTTGGTCGACTAAGTTTGATTAATATTTTCATTTGTATTTAATTAAACTTAATGTATATTTTAAATTTATTATTTTAATTTTGTATTTATTTAAACTTAATGTACATTTTTTAATTTGAATATTTATATTATAATCATTACATGTTTTTGTTTTTATAATCTATTAGAAGAAATTAATTATTAGATGTTATGATTTTTAATAATGGTTTTTATGTATTGCTTAGTTTTAATCCAACATCACGGTTCATGTTATTTTTTTTTTCGATTTCTATGGCTTCTTTAATTTTTCTTTTTAGATAATGGTCTTATTTTTTGATGAGTTTGGTTTCTTCTATGCAAATTTAGTGCGAGGAAGAGCAAGCATGCTCTGCTAAGGAAAATTTGTGGCTTTCTCTCTTAATATATCAGCGGTGTGTTCTTTAAGTTTAATGTTGAAAGATCTGCCAGTTTCTCCTAAGTATTCTTTTCCACTGGAACAAGGGACTATGTATACTCCTTTTCGTTGGTTAGGGTTTATTGGGTCTTTAACAGAGTCATTTAATTGTATAATGATGTTAGGGGGAGTGAAAGCTAAGAAAAATGGAAAATAGGTTTCCAAGTCTTTAGAAAGAAAACACACACCAAAAGATATCTGAATGCGAAATCTCATCACCATCTTAAACAAAATATTGCAATCATAAAAACCCTAACCACTAGAGCAACCAAAATTTGGGACTTTGAACACCTAAATCATGATCATAACCATATTCGTAAGGTTTTTGAACAAAATGGATATAGTAGAAACACCATTAACAAAACCATCCTCCTCACCCTAAATAGAAAAAATAACAAAAATATACAGATAGCCTTGAACATACTGGAAATATCCCTTCCATATGTAAGAGGCACCATGGAAAAAATTGCAAAAAATTTAAACAAACATAATATCAAAGTGACTTTCACTCCCCCTAACACCATTAGATAATTAACTGACTCTATTAAAGACCCAATAAACCCTAACCAATGAAAAGGAGTATACATGGTCCCGTGTTCCTATGGAAAATAATACGTAGGAGAAATTAACAGATATTTCAACATTAGACTTAAAAGAACACACTGCTGATATATTAAAAGAGAGAGCCACAAAATTTGCCTTAGCAAAGGATGCTTGCTCTTCCTTGCACTACATTTTCATAGAAGAGACCAAACTCATCAAAAAAGAAGACCATTATCTAAAAAGAAAAATTTAAAAAGCCATAGAAATCTAAAAAATAACATGAACCATGATGATCGATTAAAACTAAGAAATACATGGAAATCATTATTAAAAATCATAACATCTAATAATTAATTCCTTCTAATACATTATAAAAATAAAAACATGTAATGATTATAATAAAAATATTCAAATTAAAAAATATCCATTAAGTTTGAATAAATACAAAATAAAAAATACACATTAATTTTAATTAAATACAAATTAAAATAATAAAATAGTTGATCAAACCTAGCCGACCAAATTTTTCATATATATATATATATATATATATATATATATATATATGAAACTATAGCTCTATACAAAAAAACACATTGATTTTCTCAGGATAAATGGCCTTCCCCTCATGATGGACTCACTTGTAATGTCCCCTCATAATAATACAAATAAAAATAATAAATAAATAATATAATATAATATTATTAAATAAATAGTAAATAATAAACTAGAGTTCTAAATAAAAATATATATAAGAAAACTATAAAAATGGTAAAAATAAGTAAAGTTAACAAAAAGTAAAATGGAATAAAATAAGAAAGAGTTAAATCAAGAGAAACATTAAATTAAGTAAAACTTAAAATAAAGAAATAAAAGTTGCATGTTAACATGGGGAAAGTGTGCATGTGGTTCCCTTACATTGTTTGGTCTATTTAATAAGATGAGATTTGTCATTCCTTCAGCCATTCTGTTGGGATAAAATTATTGCGAGACAAAGGATTCTCTAGTAGTAGTACGTTGATTGAAGGCTCGGGGGTGGCCAGTTGTAGAAAGGTTACGTGGAAATGAGCCTACGATTATTGTTTGGTCTATTTAATAAGATGAGATTTATCATTCGTTCAACCATTCTCTTGGAAGAAAAGTATTGCGAGACAAAGGATTATCTAGCAGTAGTACATTGATTGAAGGCTTGGGGTTGGCTAGTTGTCAAAATTTTACATGCAGATGAGCCTACGGTTGGGTGGAAAGTCGTCCCAAAAACTTTGTTGTGGTTAGCAGGATTCAATAATGTTCAACTCTTAAATTACAAGTAATAAATACTGTCGCTACAGGTAAGTTGTCTCTGCTCGGGTTTTTCTGAAAATTCTATGCTAATTAGTTGAATAGTTTTTGTGCTAATTATTAGTTTCATATTTGACATAAGTAGTGCATGTTAAATTTTGGGGTTGTTACATATTTTATCAGAGCGGGTTTCAACTCTATGTGACCTCTAGGTAAAAAGTTGAGAAAAATACTTCATCAAATTTATCAATAATTTTTCTTATAGGAATTTAATCAAATAAATTGAAAAAATAATAATTTGAAGACAGAATCAATTACATTAAATTTGGAATTGCTTGCTAGGAATATGGACCGAATTTCTGGAAAATAGGGGTCCAAGATTAACTCATATCTGTTGAACCATGATAGTTGTTACCAAATTGAAGGAGGTTTTTGTATATGAGAATGTTATTGGGAGAAGCCTCTCTTAGTTGTCGAAAATTCCTCTCTAGATCCTCAAGATATGCGCCCAACAATCATGACTAAAACATAAAATTAAAAAAATATGAAAAATAGGTTGTAAGGATTCATTTGAATATTCCAATATATGACACTTGTGAAGAAAATTAAGGAGGTTTTTTTTATTTGGCTCACTCTTAACGAAAACCTCCTTTACTTTTTCAAAATTCATCCCTATTTGGTTAGAAATTAGGCTTGAAGTGAAGTTGTCCAAAAGCAAAACGACTAATATTTTTTGAATATCTCCTACACGGTAAGCAATATTGAGTTGATTGTTTTACACAAAGTGAATATCATTATAAGCCTTCTTCACAAAAAAATTGAGCCAAATCCTATTCATGGATCTTGAGAAAATCCAAAAATGGTTGTAGATGACAGTGGCTTGTTTCTCAAAAACCGAGAAGCATTTTGACTTGAAATTAAGTGAGTTGATTCATGTCACCCCCATGCATATACTATAAAAATTTCATGGCAAATATGTACATATTTTAAGAGATATGGGGAAAATACGACGACTGTGTGAAAGCACAACGCAAAAGCACGACACTCCAAGCTTATACTATCTCTAGCCATCCTCTGAACTACTAAAAGCATTGGGATGACGTGAAATCGTGCATAGAACATTGTAAACCAGTGAGAAATATTCTAGACCAAACACAAACCTTCAAAATTAAAAATTCTTAATTCATTTAAAATTTTAAATCCGTTAATAATACTATGCAATATTACTCTTAAAGCATTTAGGTAGAGATAAATACAAGTGTTTGTATATATATATATATATATATATATATATATCTATATATATATATATGAATTCTTATAAATATTTGTTTTAATTCTTATTAGTTTTGAAAATATTTAGAGTATTACAAAAGTAGTGGTTATTAATTTTTTACACTGTGAACTTAAACTAGTGATGCTTTCGAGGTATCACAATACTTAAGTAATAATTTTGACTTTTTTATTTTTTTTAAGCTCACCATGCATATAACTTCAGTTACAGTGATATCATGCAAAGCACGTTTAAAATTTATATTAAAGATTATATAATTATATAATATGTTAGATGGGAATGATAAAAGTAATTATTTAAATACAAATTAAATATATTTAAGCATATACATCAAGTGAGTGTATATTTTTAATATATATACAATGTGGAAAAATAAAACATTAAAATAAATTATTATGTGTTTTCTTAAGTTGAATTAAATACCTTAGGTATATAAAATAGAAATGTTGTCATTCATTAAATTTTCTTTTGAATGTGCATATCAAAGAGAAAAGTCACGAGTAAGAGTTGCAATATAAGTATTAAGAGTGATGAGACTCACTATATATAGTTAGTTTAGTGATGCTTACTAGATTATGACATAGATTTATGTGACATAGTGAGATTTTTTCGGCAATTAATATTGTAGTTGACATAAAATTACGTTTAGTCTTATATCACATTAGGATAATTTATTAGAGATATGATTAAAGGATAAAGTAAAACATATTTATGGAGCTTATTCATGCATACAAAAAGATTATTTGGGTGCCTTTTCTTTCATGATATTGCATCTAAAGAAGGAAGAATGGTAATGAAATCTTAACTATGGACATTAAGACAAGGCCATTAGATATGAAGTGATATATAATCATATAATATGCTCAGCTGGTTGAAGGAATTAGCTATTAATGCAAGATGTGAAGAAGTTATAAGAGGTCAAATTTAGAGAATAAGGGTATAATTCACTAAAGATACACATCAAAGGAATTTTAAAATAGAAGGAAAAATAATTAAAGATAGTATGCAACAAGAATTAGATGATGGAATATTAAGTATAAAGTGAACAATTTAAGAAATGAAGTAATGTTTCTAAGTTGATTCTCAATAATAATTAGCAATGTAGATTTAATAAAGTTACCCTATGGAATAAAGGAAAAGTAGGGACTTGTAAGTTTTGTAATGAAGCTAACAAATGGTAACCTTCATTACTATGATAAATGTAGAATGGGGAGATGAATGGAAAAGAGTAATAGATAAACACTAAAAATGAGTGGGTAGAAGTTTCACAAATGAGTGTAAGTAATCAACATGAGAAACTAGCTTATTTGGGAGCATAATAGAAATATTTTGTGTCACGTGGTGGAAAATGGACATGGAATTACAAAAATATTTCATATAAAAACGTGATAAGTATCACTATTAAGTCTAAATGAGGATGATTCCTACTAAGGAGAAAATATTTCCAATCCATGGATGAAGTTAATTGATCATGATATTGATAAAAGTCATCTCAAGGAAACTACAAAAAAAAAGGACGGTGATGTTGGGTTAAGGAAGTAATTAACCCATGAATTCCTACACTAGTGCATTTGGTCAAAATTGCGACACTTTAGTTCTGACACTTTTGTCATATTGTCGGAAATTTACCCAATTTTCTCAATTTTTAAAATCCCGCCAACCACCTTCGCTATAGCGACGTTTAGGGACATCGTCGGTATTGCAACGTTTAGGAACGTCGTCATAAGAGCGACGTTTTGGGACACAACGTCGGAAATGAGACATTTCTAAGACAAGTGTGACGATATTAGGGATAAACATCGGTATTGCGATGTTTAGGAATGCCGTCAGAAGAGCGACGTTTTGGGATAGAACGTCGGAAATGCGATGTTTCTAAGACAAGTGCGACAGTATTGGGGATAAAAATCGGTATTGCGACAGTCGTAATACTGTCGGTATTGTGATGTTGGGACACAACGTCGGAAATGCGACGTTTCTAAGACAAGTGCGACAATATTGGGGATAGACGGCGGTATTGCGACAGTCGTAATACTTTTGGTATTTCGACGTTACAAGATATGTTTCGGTAGTGCGACAGTTTGTAGATCTCCACTGTTGGTACTTTGGAAATCGATGGTTGAGATGTTGGGAGGGACTTCACTTGGTAAATCTAGCCAAGTCTAGGCTAGATTGTCACTCAGAGGGTTTATTCTTACTGCGAGTAGCTCCTGGGACTTGGCTCCACCTCAACTGTTACTTCTCCCGGCATGGAGAGCTTTTAGAAACGTAATCACTCGTTTTTTGACAGAAATAGATATTTGAGTCTCTTTGCTGAGTTGTAATGAGCTGCAAGTGATTAAAACCCCTATTTCGCCATGGTTACAGTGCCAACTTCACTTCTGCAATCTTAGCATTGTTCAGGTAAAATTTTACTCAAGCAATTTATGGATATACAATAACCCTTTTTGCTTATACAGTTTCTTGGGAAATCTCCTTCTATCGGGTTATTTTATTGATTTGTTTTTACTGTGCTTAAAGGATTTCCATCCATCGGACCAGCTCATCGTGGCAAATCTCTTCTCCACGGGTATGAATACGTCTATCCATCTTTTACAAATTTAGCACATGATTTTTGTATTGGTTTTAAGATTAATTATTTGAAGCTTACTGTCTTTTTATTTTCTATGGCCTTTTTCCCCAGGTCAACATTTCCTCCATTGGCCATTGCCATTCTTCAAAAATAGCTTGGGAACTTTCGCATATTTTAACGCTTAGCTAAATCCTAGCTGTCCATTACAGGTACACAAAAAAAATCCGCATTCATCTCCAATGACTGTCTGTCTCGAGCAGAATCTGCTAGTATTTTTGAGGGGTTTTGAAACCCTTTTCTTAGCTCGGCCCTATGGAAAATCTGTCGGCCTTAGCGAGCGGTGTTTTGAAATTTATATGCCTTACCCAAGAACAAGAATTTCAACCACGATATTTAAGAGCATATCTGGGAATAACATGTGGCAAGTATTATCGTGTGTCTTGTCTTAGCATTGTGGATCCAAGTAATTGTTTCTCACATGAAAATATGATATATTTCCTTCTAAATTAAAATTGATTTTGCCCTGTACTAGGTAAATATAACTTCATCTAGCCTAGGCATGGTTTTGTGTTCTTCCTGTTTTTCTGCTATATTTTTCCTCATTAAAATTATTTTAGTCAAATTTGAAATACGTCCACACCCAACATTTTGGGACAAGTTACAACTTACTCCCACTCAATTTTGGTTTCTTTCTTCATCCTTCATCCACTCAGTTTATTGTTTCTTGTTGCTGGCTCTAGATCTGCTACCTGATAACCAAGTCCTATGGTCATGTAAGAACTGTTGTTTCTTCTTTCTGATTTCTGGATCTTTTGTTCATGCTTCGTTATATCCACTTCATATTTTATTCCTTGTTTTTTGGACAAGTATGTTTTTAAATACCCTTGATATCCCTATGGTCAATTGAGTAACTTATAAGTTCCTTGTTCTCCCTCATTTGAGAGACTTTGGTCCATGATGTCCCTAATTTAAATTAAGTAACCTAAGTTTCTTGATTTCAATGTAGTCGAAGGAGTAACTATGATATTCATGAAGGTTTTTGTTTGACTAACAACCTTTTTCTTCATTTCAGGGCATAAATTATTCAATAAATATGATACCCATAACTTATTCAATACAACACTCTGCAAAATAGGGTTACAAAATGGAAATCATTGCCTAAAATTTAGGACATACTGAAGCCATAGGCAAGCATGGATTATGTTTTATATTTCACCATTGCGGCAGAAATTGCAGCCGCGAAAATGTTGTACATTTAGGTATGGGTTTGTGATATTCAATGTTGTTGTACATCTCACTAGAAAATTTGGTGGAAATTCCGACGGCCAATTCGTCGCTATTTCGACACATAGTTGTCGCAAGAGCGACAGTTCGAGGGCGGGAAAAACATGGTTTACCGTACCGTCGCAGTTCCGACGCAATTAAAAAGTGTCGCACTATCGACACTTTTTCCGTCGCTTCCAAAAAAGCGTCACTCTTCCGACGTTTCCCAATCCGTCGCAGTTCCGACCCCTGTAAACTGTCACACTTCCGACGAAATGTGGTCCGACGTTTTGAACGTTGCTCTTCCGACGTCTGTAAACTGTCACAATTACGACGAAATGTAGTCCGACATTTTGAACGTCGCTCTTCCGACGTTTGTAAACTTTTGCAATTCCGACGCAATGTAGTCCGACGTTTTCGACGTCGCCCTTTCGACGGTTGTAAACTGTCACAATTCTGACGAAATGTGGTCTGACGTTTTGGACGTCGCCCTTCCGATGGTTTTATACTATCTCTCTTCCGACGTTTCTAATCTGTCGCAATTCCGACGCTTACAAGGCGTCAGTATAGCAACGACAGGTTCAATTTAAAAAAAAAAAAATGAAACTTTAAAAGAGGAAAAACATTGTTTTGAATATATTATATGAAGTAAAATAGTCCATGAAGTCATTAAATTTTCACATCTGAAGATTGGAACCCAAATATCCATCCATAAAAGTGGAAGTCCCACCCTAGACAATGATAGAAAAATACCCCATGTCACATATAGGGACTTGATATAATACCCAGTAACGGTCCACATGGAGATTATCGACAATCTGAGAAAGCATCCAAATATGCCCGAGGCATCTATAAGAAAGTGAAATAGCAGTATGTAGAATAGTAAAGCAACACATAGAGTACCGACGTCCATTGTTCCAAATACAAATTAAAGTACCCAAAATCCTTGAACAGAGAAAAACGCTAATCATGTGAGGAGTGTGATATGTCCAAAATATAAAAATACCATCAGACCATATCAATAAACCAGCAACATAGACCAGCATCGCTAGTTTTGAAGGCATAGTCATAAACATTAATCATTTTTTTTTCACAAGAGAAAAAACATTGTTTTGAATATATTATATGAAGTAAAAAAGTCCATGAAGTCATTACATTTTCACATCTGAAGATTGGAACCCAAATATCCATCCAGAAAAGTGGAAGTCCCACCCCAGACAATGATAGAAAAATACCCCATGTCACATACAGTGACTTGATATAAAACCCAGTAACGGTCCACATGGAGATTATCGACAATCTGAGAAAGCATCCAAATATGCCCGAGGCATCTATAAGAAAGTGAAATAGCAGTATGTAGAATAGTAAAACAACAGATAGAGTACCGACTTCCATTGTTCCAAATACAAATTAAAGTACCCAAAATCCTTGAACAGAGAAAAACGCTAATCATGTAAGGAGTGTGATATGTCCCAAATATAAAAAGACCATGAGACCATATCAATAAACCAACAACATAGACCAACATCGCTAGTTTTGAAGGTAGAGTGATAAACATTAATTATTTTTTTTTCACAAGAGAAAAAACGCTGTTTTGAATATATTATATGAAGTAAAACAGTCCATGAAGTCATTACATTTTCACATCTGAAGATTGGAACCCAAATATCCATCTAGAAATGTGGAAGTCCCACCCCAGACAGTGATAGAAAAATACCCCATGTCACATACAGGGACTTTATATAAAACCCAGTAACGGTCCACATGGAGATTATCGACAATCTGAGAAAGCATCCAAATATGCGCGAGGCATCTATAAGAAAGTGAAATAGCAGTATGTAGAATAGTAAAGCAACAGATAGAGTACCGACGTCCATTGTTCCAAATACAAATTAAAGTACCCAAAATACTTGAACAGAGAAAAACGCTAATCATGTGAGGAGTGTGATATGTCCAAAATAAAAAAATACCATCAGACCATATCAATAAACCAGCAACATAGACCAGCATCGCTAGTTTTGAAGGCAGAGTGATAAACATTAATCATTTTTTTTTCACAAGAGAAAAAACGTTGTTTTGAATATATTATATGAAGTAAAACAGTCCATGAAGTCATTACAACAATATAGAGACAGATGGTCTCGTAGATAAGAAAAATGATAACTGATGTTGTCATTGCCCTTCGCAATTCTATGTTGATGTTTATCACTGGTAACTTTAACTGCTCATACTCTTTGACCTTTGTTCATCCTTTTAGGAGATTATCGACAAATCTAAGAAAACATCCAAATATGCCCAAGGCATCTATAAGAAAGTGAAATAGTAGTATGTAGAATAGTAAAACAATAGATAGAGTACCGACGTCCATTGTTCCAAATACAAATTAAAGTACCCAAAATCCTTGAACAGAGAAAAACGCTAATCATGTGAGGAGTGTGATATGTCCAAAATATAAAAGGACCATCGACCATATCAATAAACCAGTTACCCAGCAACATAGACCACATCGCTAGTTTTGAAGGCAGAGTGATAAATATTAATCATTTTTTTTTTCACAAGAGAAAAAATGTTGTTTTGAATATATTATATGAAGTAAAACAGTCCATGAAGTTATTACATTTTCACATCTGAATATTGGAACCCAAATATCCATCCAGAAAAGTGGAAGTCCCATCCCAAAAAGATAGAAAAATACCCCATGTCACATACAGGACTTGATATAAAACCCAAGAATTCATCCACATGAGGATTATCGACAACTGAGAAAGCATCCAAATATGCCCGAGGCATCTATAAGAAAGTGAAGGAGGCAAGATGTAGAATAATACTAAAACAACAGATAAAGTACCGACGTCCATTGT